>OY390741.1:2865331-3157831 GCA_959613385.1 Geotrupes spiniger
CACCTTCCATTTTCCAGAACGCTGACAATTTGGGCGCCTATTTAGCGTCTATCGGCTGAGTTATTTGACAGTAGTATTTCGATAGCCTTCGGCGTTAATTACACGTATGCGTTTGCCGTGAAATTATTACCAGAAATGACGTTTACCAATTAAAAATTAGATTTGCGTTTGCGGGCTCTTCAATCATTAATTTATTTATATGGTTGAAATATTATGCAATTATGAATCGCTCACAAAAAATAAATGTGTGTTGGGAATGGTACAATATTAAAATTGCAGCCTGTAATGACGCCATAGATTCATAAAAACAGATACAGACACTGTCCTATATAAGGCGCGTACCTACTCGCTCGGATATTTTCGCGTACATTCGTCGCATCCAGCTGCTACAGTAAATGAATGAATTCGATAGATTTATATCCTAAATTTGTCGGTATCATATTCCGTTTATTGATTTAGGTCCAAAAAATCAAAGGGGTTTTAATATAATATGAGAAATAAACGCGTTTGTGATATCCATTTCTATATTTGATTTTTTGCCTTTCGACGTGACTTGTAAACTATTTATTCATATATGGTGTATTTGTTGGGTATCCACCCTGGATATATTAGTTGTTTATTTTGCCTTCGTAAAATAAGTATAGTATTTCACATGGTTGTCCTTATTTAATACCAAGTATGTAATAAGAGTAAAAATAGAAGCAAACAGAAGTAAAAAAAATGAGAAACTCAAACTTGAAACAGTAAAAAAAGCATATGAAGAAAGACTGAATGGACGATTGGGGGGAAGTCGGAAGACAGAATGAAAGAAGAAGCTATAAAGAAAATAAAAAATGTGAAACTAGTGCCAGAGATGAAACGGGGGGGGGGGGGGGGGGGGCGCAACCAAATGTGTATAGCTGTTATGTAAAGAATCAATGAAGAAGGACCATACCAATATGATTAGACCATAATACCATTGCACAAAATGAAATAATATACATATATATTGTAAATGAAACCAATATACGTGGCAACAGAAAGCAAAAAAGAATGGAAAATTAATGATAGTACACAACGTAAGTGAAATCGTAAGAGAAGGAAATGAACACAAAATAATAAAGGGATGCTGGACAGCTACGACAGCCAGAACAGAATACTGGGCGAAAATTTATATGACTATATTGAAACTGTAAACTAGAACTGAAGAATTTTGTTTGTAATTCTGCACAGAGTAGATAGTAAACACACTGCATACCAGCTATGTAATAAGTGTAGTAAGAGTACAAATAGGATCGTGAGTAAAAAAAAGTGCAAATAAAAGCGAGAAACTTTTGAAACACTACAAAAATCGTATGGAAAAATTGTGAATGGAGCAGTGACGTGGAGAAAAATGGAACGAAGATAGGCGATACTAAAACAGCTGATACAAAAAAGTGAAGACAGTATTACACAATGATCAAAACAAGATTCGAACTAAACTATGAAATGAGCCTGTGAAGAACAAAATAAATCGAAGAAACAAATGCGCAAAAAATACGAGCGCATGAGAAAAACGAGACAAAACAAAAAGAAGTACATTAACAGAATGAACTAAAGAAAGGTTATGGAAGATAATGATAAAATAGGCGGCAAGGATGGAAGGATAGGGGAAGAATAGGGAATAGGGAAGAATAATAAGGTTGCTGTAACGAAAAATATAAAAGATAAAACGAAAGAATAAAAGAAGCGAAGAAGAAAATGAAAAATATGAAACAAAAGAATATTCAAATATATAATATCCAAATGCGTTGCTGTTATCTAAAGAAGCAATGAAGAAGGACAATACCTAGAGCATTAGAACATAATACCATTGCAGAAAAGGGGATTGGCGGCGTATATTATATCGCGAAGTGTTTCCCATTTGTGACATTCAAGATATACATACGAATAGTGGCGGGGAAACCTAGGACATAAATGCAAGGAAATCTATAAGAGGAACAAGCAACAGGGAGAGAACATAGAAGATCATATATGGATATTAAGAAAAGTGAAAAGAGAAGAGTAGGAAGGGGAATATTAATGCATAATATTCATAGTATTTGGCATGCTTAAAAATTGAAATATAATGAGAAAAAAGCATATCATGAATGCCATAAAAATTATATATTAGAAGGAATAGGAAAATATAGAGGAAGACAGAAGTGAAGCTAATTTAAAAATTAAAAGGCGCGAAGCTTGGGGAAATATATGATATACCAAAATGAGTGAAATCATAAGGAACTACAGACAGGGGCTAAGAAGGTCATATAGCAGCCAAACGGTTAAAGAAATGACAATGAAAGAAAATCATTATAGAAATAGCAATTGAATCAAGAAAACAACCTTGAATATCAATTCAACGAAATAATTTTCAATGTGAAGCGAAAGAGAGAGTCCATAATGCAATTATGATACACATATTACACATTCAGTAAAAAATACTAATAGCAAAGATGGATAGAATGAGAAATGATTAGATAAAGGAAAGATTGGAGCAAGAAAAATTAACAAGAAGAAATTTGGAAGAGGATTTAGACATGTCATCGAGACTATGGCCAGCATGCTATGGTGGGGGAAAAGTTCGCAGACCACGACGGATATAATAGGGGAAGTAGAACAGAAAACAGGCAAAAAGGAACAAGAACAAAAATTTTAGTTTGAAATTAATTTTGTCTGTGGGATATTTTACGAATATTCTGATGATTTTTTATTTTTAAGAAAATCAAGTTAACTTCAGTTATAAAAAAATAAAAATAGACATAAATGACAGAAATCATAATGACACACGAAATTTCGATTTAAAATACGTATATGACTATTATAGAATGGGAAAATATTCCTTGTGCACGAGTATGCGTTGGTTTATTATAGAGAAAGTGGGAGCAATGCAGATATCGTGTTCCTTTACAGAAAGCTTTTATGATTTAGGTGTTTACGCCACTGAATCTATATTTAACAAATGTGTTCCTTTAAACTATGAGCATCAGTAGTATTTTAGCCTGGGCGTATTTCGTAGTATCGAGGATGAAATAAAATAAAAAAGTATATGAAATTAATGATTTTTCACCGTTGGTGCAAATATACGTTGCAACACCTACCTACCTACCTTTGGGCGGCTTCGCTCTGTACAGCTATAAAACACCTTTCCCGGATACGCTTAGGTTAGAAATAAATAGCGCACTATGTCTGCGACAAACCTCGCGGAACGAATTGAATAAAAACATCCATTATTTTAGCGAACGGTTTCGAGGCGGTTTTCATTAGGAGCTGAGTAATACGGTGCTTAAATGAGCAGCCGACAGCACGCGAGTCTCCGCACCTCCATATTTCAGCATCATCGTTCCGCTAATAAGACGTGTGTAAATATGCGCTTCACATGACATGCCTCTATAACTCACATTAGTATTGTTCGACTAATTAACATAGCCTGCAATAGGTCAAGCGCGCGTGATCGCTGACAGCTTGGTAATTCAGCTGTTTAACTGCGCCCTTAGCACACCGCGAAAACAATGTTTACCACCCGTTAATTGCTACATCAGATATCGAAATCGCGCAGATACCCCGAATCTACTCTTACCGCTGCGGCCGGGACAGAACAGTATATTTATGTGCCTTTTTCGCGCCGCTGACGAGTTTGATACTTTTATCTCCATCACTCAATATAGCGATATATCTATCTCACTGTATACACGAACCGCTATTGATTTAAACTTTGGTACACATCCCGAGTGATGAATGTGAAACAGAGTCGGGCCATCCATTCGCCCGTTTGAAACATGAGAGTCGAGAAGGACAAAACGGATGCCGGACAAAACTCATAAGCACGTTTTAGCTTTTGGCAGATTGCGATTTCTCCCTAAAACGTAGACGTATGAATTATTACCAATTCCAACTTTCCAAATTGACATTTATTTTTCTAAACCCTCACTAAATTAAATTACGAACATAAAGTAAGTTTATTAACTTAACCGTCTTCCTACATAAAAAATATATATTCACATCTATTGATCAAATGTATCCACTGCAAAATGCTTGGAAAATATTGTAAATTCACATTTTATACATTTCACCATTGGAGTAATCATAAACGTATCATTATTAATGATCGTCATCCTTATTCCTATAAATCGACAAATGTACATATCCCGGGCTTGAGAAGCCCATATAATTTTACGACCATAATTAATTTATGATTAATATTTTTAATATTAAGTAATAATACATAATTTAAAGCTAGGATGAAATCTTATGACAGAAATAGTTTACCAAAAATCTACTCCTTAACAAAACAAATATATATACTTTTACACTGTGATCGTCACAAATATTTTCGCAAATCATTTAACTTGTCTATTCTCCTATAGGCTCTTGGGGCCAGATATAGTGATAAATGCCTTCTTACTTTAAGGAACGCCACGTTTGAATTTTCTGATCTCCTGGTCATGTAAGGTGACACCAATTCTGTTGCTAATTCTTTCAACGAAACTCGGCACTTATCTTTATTCTTCTTTGATTTCATTGGTTTTTTCAGTATTCTGTACTTCCTTTTTCCTTTCGCAATTCTGACTTTTATTTCCTGCCATCATGTCCTATTTCGTTTATTTGGATTTCTTTGAGAGTAAAAATGTAGTCATTTACTGATCTGTTTTCCTGAAACGTGCCTGATATTCCTCCTTCTGTAACATTGCTTAATCTTCTCTTAATAAGTTTTGCTAGTACTTTATAAGTAGTGTCTCGTAATACAATCTTTTATACAAAGGGCATATTAGCGCGCTTGTACATTCTTCAGGCATTTGTTGTTTCTCCTATAGTAGTTTTACAAGCTCATATATTATTTCAGTTAAGTGAACTCCTCCTGCTTTAATCATTTCTCTTGATACTATGTTCCCTCTGGCCTTTTATAATTGTTTAGAACTTTGATTACTTTTGTGACTTTATCTGTCGTTGGTACTGCTATATCTTCTGGCATTGTAAACTGTTTCTTCTTGGTCGTCATTTTTTCCCGTAGTAAGGAATTCATCAAAGTGTTGCTTCCATATTTATATTATAGGCGTCGGTTCCCTCAGTAAAACTCATTACTGGTTTATAAAATAGCTATTTCTGCTATCGTAACCTTTTTCAGACTTTTTTATTTATTAGTAAAGTGGTCGGATTTCATTATTCTGAAATTTTTCCTAAATGGTTATGAGTTTTTTCTCATTCTGCAATATTTTGTCTTCCTATACATTTTCTTCCATTGTTTTTATATATTTCTAGGTTCCCTATTGTGTTGTTATTCAGTAATTATTGTCTTATTTTCTTGTTTCCAAGTCATATAGTTACTCTATTTTTTTAATTCTTTGTGTGTTTCTTTAGCTTCTTTTTTGCAGCAAAAAAACGATGGAATCATATGGATTTTCTTATAATAGATTATTAGCAATGTCGTCCATTTTGAACGCAATTTTTAGAAATGTAGTGCTTCAGATTTTTTTTATAAAAATATTATTTAGGTATTTTATTGTACTACGTGTCTTAATTCCTTTTCGTTCTCGTTCTTCTATATGGTGCTTCAAATTCTGCCGCAGAGAATCTGCGAGAAGGTGGAAATGTGATCTCATGAGCTTGTGCATATTTTGATTTGTATTCTGCTTATATTGTTTGAAGCATTGAATGTGACGCAGATTAACTCCGAGACATATCCCCATTGCAGTGGGCAAATTTATGTAGCGAATTACTAGTCAAGTTCCTCTTTGCCTCTTTAATTACTAGCCTATTGAAGTATTACAGTGGGAACGTTCATGATATTTACAACTACTAGTCAAGTTCTTCTTTGCTTCTTTAATTAGCAGGTGAAATCAAGAGACTAAGAATTAGGTTCGGCTGTGATCATTAGTTATATCCGCTTGCCAGTTTTGACTACATGCTCAAGTTCTTGATACATTTCAAGTACTACCGGCTCCGTTGTTTCATGTCCAGTTGTACTTCGTCTTCATGTAAAGTTGAACCGAAGCAGGTCTTCACTTGGCAATTATAGGAGAAAAGTGGTCTTTAAACATACTCGTGAATGATAGTGGACCATGGGGTCGACGATCCTTTCCCGTCCCATCAAGGCCGACCCTCAAACTTAAATATATATCCCAGACATTTCTCCAAATTGTCATGCAAGCCTTAGAATCATGATTATGGGTTTAACGTTAATGCTAGTCTTTCTAGGACTTTTTGAAGAACGTCTTGAGCTTGTTGAACGGTTTTATTAAATTGTTCTCTGTTTCACATTTTCTGTTTCCAATTTTAGATCTTCATTCTTTTTAGATCTACAATTTCCAGCCATCTCTTCCGCGGTCTACTTTTTATCATTTTCCCAATTGGGGCCGTGGAAGGTGTCTTGTTTTCTATTCGATATTGTATGTTGTCTAACTTAGTAGTAACTGTTATGGTAATTGACATTTTTGGATACATGCTTGTGTCATTCATTAATTTCCATGTCTGGCGGATGTTTCGATTCATGGTCAAGTATGTTTACGTCGCTTATCTCGTCTTAATGTGTACATATCCCGAAACAGATCTTTACCTGCTAGGATAATTTCTTCGGAGACAAGCCGGTGTTGATTCATATTTGAGTAGTGCGTGGAAGCATTACTGTCGACCGCCATTATGGAAACGCCAACTTCAATCTATATCCAAGACCTTTCTGAGAATTATCACGGAAACAACACTGTTTTTTATTAGTTCAAAAAAAGGACAAACTATACAATTATATTTTACTTCAAGAAACGCATAGAAGACCATAGCTAAATGCTCAAGACAAGGTGAAAATCAACATCAATGGAATCACTGGAATATTTCGCCAAATCTTACATCAACACCAGGTCTACATCCATAATATTCATATATAATTGAAATTGTAATGATCCATGACCAATCGCGTACAAACTGGTTGAAAGCTCACTGGCGATAGCTTATCCACGAGCAAGCAATTTTCGAACCCGTAGGAAAGACCATTATACATGATTCCTATGAAAGTCAGTATAACTTCCAGTAAGAAACAAACGTTGAACTAAAATAGAATAAGTTGTATGAAAAGGACGAAGGCAGATAGGAGTCGAGGTGTGGGGAAAATGTGGAACGAGATGGTGAACAGGTGAAAACAGATAAATGCACAGGAAAGAGAAAGTAAAATCAGAGAGGCAAGATATGTGCGTATTAAAGAAAACCAGAATATCTTAGGGGCAAAAGAGCGGAAAAATAAGAATGGTCAGAAATGAAACAAAAATGGGTGGATATATGGAAGCACTGGATGGAAGTGTAAGAGGATAAGGATTTCAAGGAAGAGAAAAATAAACAACGAAGAGGGGAAAATAATCAAAACAGAAGGAGATATGGAAGAGTGTAAGGATGAGGATTTGAACGAGAAGGAGAAAAATAAAGATAAAGAGGACGAGATATCTAAGTGAGGTTGGGATGGGATTGAGGATATTGAGGAAAATGAAGTGGCTCACCAAATGAAAGCGCAGAGGATAAGAAGGGGGCAGAAATAAAATGTAAATACCAGACATGTGTCGCGACGCACAAGGGCTCTAAAGCACCACAGGTACACAACGACGATATTTTAAATATCCAGTAAATAAATACTTGTCGTTAAACCGTGATAAAATCAAGTTAGTATGAACAACAGAAAGCGCCAATGGAAATTATGCGCTTACCAATATACGTTTAACAAGATACTGATGACACTGCCACTACGGTAATTTGTGACATGTCCAATATATATCATTTAATTGGGTGGAACGACGTTACGTTGCCTCAGAATAAGAACATAATTTGTGCGAAGTCGTACTGTGAACAGTACAACCCTAGCTGCCTTAAGCGACTGGCGGTTTAACGTACATCATTGATCGCAGTCATCACCTTTATTGTGGTAAATTTTCACAGATTACAGATATTTTTTTAAATTTGCGCTAGTATTTGTTTTTATTCATCATAATAAATAATACTTCAAAAGTGATAATCCTCAATCATTTTCGTTATTGTACACCTTATTGTTGAACATTACCCAAAAAGTTCTACAAGAAAATTTATGTTTACGGCCATTCCGAAATACGTAATTTATGTTTTTAACGCAAGTTATATATGAAAACGATACTTTATAACTTTTACTACTACGCCATGATAAAAGTAACATGAAAGCAAAGTGGTTAACAAAACTTTTTTTACTGTGTGACCCGGCAATGCATAAAAAGTATTTCTCACCTCGTATTGCATTAACAAACTGCGGAGAAAACGGAAAAGCTCGGAAACAAGTGATAAATGTTTGAGCTTAAAACATGCAAGTAACTACTGAATGTGTCTATTATTTATAAGTTGTGTAGAGGTCGCGAAATATAAATAATGTTAATTCCATCGAGTTGCGGAATATAAGCCAAGCGCGAACCCACAATTGCATTGTTACCCCGTTTTCGTTAGAAATAATAAAATAACATGATATGCGAACGCCTTTATATGCCTTCTTCGAGATTCGAAGAAGCAGGAAAATAAATAAGTTGTGTTTTCAATAGTTCTATTCATTTTAAACTGTCGCGGAAATGGTGTAAAATATATGTAATGTTGACTCGTTTCATTTTTAATCGCGTCCCATATGAAAATGTATTCAGCTGTTTAGAAGATTTTTTTAATTTTAAATTAATGTAATAAACTATGTTAATCATAAATTCCATCTTATGGTGCTTAATTAGGCGTCAAACGTGGGGCATACTTTCAAAGGTGTTAAAAAATATATACCTCTATTGAAGTATATTAAGCTACAACGACGCTTCGCATTTGCTTTGCTTTTAAAACTTAAATTTTATCATCTAATTAAAATATAATCAATCACTTTATAATTAATAACATCTGCCGTGAACAAAAACTCGTGTCGCGCGTGTCACCGTCATAATTCGATTTGTCAATTACGATTATATATTGCCTTAATCCAATATCCGCTAAGCTAAATGCATCTTCAGTTATTCTCGATTATGAACAAACTTGTTTTGTTCGTTAGGATTCCAAGCGATTGCACGTGTACAATTCACATAACAAAACTGATCTGAATGTAACCGGCGAGATGATCGTCGAAACAACTTTAACCGGGCAACAGTTAGCTCTCACTGCGATTCATTCCAATCGCACCGTCAAATTTTGGACGACATACGACGTGCTGGATCAAGAATTTAAACAGCGCTCGCGAATCGAACTGGGACCTAAAGCGTGGGTGGCCTACGACATAGATCTCCTTAACAAAACAACGGTAATGAAATCGATTAAATAAGACCAACTAATAAAATCGAAATTCACGTGCTTAGGATGAAACATCTGAAGCTCAGCAAATACAGATCAAGCTATCGTATCCTCGGCGGAACTTTACGGCACTGGGATCGTACAACATCACCGAATCGTCTTTATCATCTGAAGTGTCTTTAGAATGGGACAAAGAAAGAAAAGTCGTTCAGGCTGAACTCGACTGGAAACGCGACGAATATCATCCCAACCATCAAGAAGTCTGCTTGCAGATAAAACATCCCTCATTTGAAAAAGTACGCCCTTTTCTATTTAGTTATTTTTTAATTGAACTAAAATGTTTTACAGAATGTATCGATCCATGGAATGTACGAAGCCACCGACCGAAAACTAGCGGATATTCAATTAACTGTCAACTATTCCACAAATCCGGAACAGTTAGTCCAATTAAATGGTATTGTAGAGAATCATTCGGAGCACAATCACATCAATTATACATATGGTATATGGGGAAGACATCCAGCAACACAACTGACTTTAGATATGAGGGGAGGTATCTTCTGGAGACCTAAATTTTTTAATTCAACTCATTTAACCGACTACAATAGGACCTTTTTAACACAATCCATGGAAGCAGCGGCTCAAATCGACCTTGAAAACAACGAAGTAAAACTTAAGGTAAATTCATAATTTTTAATATTTCAGAACACCGCCAATACCAGTATAAAGATTTTTAAGAAATGATCTTGGATAGCTATAGTCTTGGCTTTAGAAATGGTTCTTAGTGTTAGTTTTAGGTAACGGTGAAAGAGAACCTACTCGCAAGTATGTCCTAACTGTTATTATTATTGCAAATAGTTGTTCGTGATGACATTTAAGAATTGAGCTTTGGTGGCTCTGCCATATTTTTCAAAAGCTTTGCAAAAGCTTTCAACTGCTTGGAACTGTGACCCAATAAACTTGGCATGCCTATGGAGAGCTTTGCAAAAACTTCAATAGCGTGGAACTATAATTTAATACCTTTACTCCCTCTTTCAAAAGTTTTGCAAAACTTTTTAATAGTTTTGAACTGTAATTCAATATCTTTGAATTAGTATTAAATATATTGACTGTTCTAGTAGAGGTTAACATTGCTAAGTGCATGTTCCAGGACTGGTTGCAATCGCCTTTAACTTGTTATTTGCCTCTCTCTTATAACGACAATTAGAAAATATGCACACCTTCTCATATGAAGATTTACAGCAATAAATAAGTCTTCTGTGGATCTGGATTAATGGAGGTTACAGCCCTCATTAGGCCTCAATAGGCCCCTTTTACCATAAATCACGGTCTCGCATACATGCATGAAGGTAGGCTAGTACCGTTGTTGGGAGTACACCCTGCTTTCGGGATAATTTTATCATCGATAGGGGTGGGCATTCGGTGACGACATGTACATCCGTTTCTTCTTCACTTCCACAACATCTACAGTCTGGTGTATTAACCAGATTCATTTTATAGACGTACCCATTTAGTCCGCAGTGACTAGGAGAGTTGCTATCAATTGAATAAAATAACATACATCCCTAGGAAAGTCAGTATTAACCTAATTTGGTCCAAAGTGGAAGTTCAGGATTGCACATTAAAATTACTAAAACATTCAACGTCAACAACATGATATCACATCCTTTCAGTGAAATTTAACTCAGGTGGCTTTCCACATAAGATATAGTTATTATGGACAATTTTAGGTACCATTCTATTCATTAAATTAATTGTTACTTTCTCGGTAAGTAGGACTTGATTCATGTTCATATATGTATTCCGCAAAACCATCGAGCTGATTGTATACAGATCTGTTCTTTGTTCTTGTTATAAAATACCACTTACTTATGTCCCTTAAAAGCTGCCGATTTGGAATGGTGTGAGTGAAGTCGAAGTTAACCTTTTCATTATTTTAAGACTTCTCTTATTTCGTTTCTCCAGTAATGGGTATAGTACATTTTTTGACACCAGTTTATCTTCATCTGAAGAGTTTTGTTATGTACGTAGCATTCGTGATTACATGTTTTCTTTGTATGGTGGCTATATTTAATTTATTGGTGCAGCTCCTACAGTGGTGACCGCTCCTTCACTCCGGTTAGTTTCTATTTTCCGCTTTGCATCCTGAACTATTAATTCCGATTCAATTCCTCCCTGCGTACGATCACTATCGGTCTGTCTTCTACATGCTTCAACTCCCATAGCATTTTTATGATTGACTTTTGATATCTTCTATGTAGGTGTCAATACCAACCCAGTCTCTAGGACTCATTACCTTTACAATGTCGTCTGTATATTTACTATTGCTGGGTTGATTAGTCTTCAGCCTCCTCCTTGAGTTGACCAGAATCCTTCTGATTGTTTTTTGTTCAAATCTTCTCAATTGGCGTTCTTCTCTGTTTGTGAAGCTCATTGCTGTTTTGTAATCACATTATTACCGTTACTACGGTTTTGTCCATTTGCTACCCGTTTGTATTGTTTCATTGCTTTTGTCGTTCTTTTATTTGGCGTGCTCACTATTTCTCCTAGAAATTTAAAATTTTCTATTGTCGAAATTGCCTATGCCGAACTGTTTGACGCCGTCTTGTCCTTTCTCATCTCAGTTTATCATCCTTCGCAAATGTGACGAAAGCTTTTTCCATGCTTCTTTTATTTCTACCCATGAATAACACTCATCAGCAATCATCTGCTTCTCTTTGTAATGGGCTCTTTGCTGACGTTTTTTTTAATATCCGCAGGTTTATCGCTACATCTAATAAATATCTAATAAATATTGCTGTTGACAAAGCGCCCCCTTTTTCCTGGTCTTAATTCTGACTGAATTTTCATGGCCAGTCTCGTCAATGTAATTAAGTTAGAACGTATTCTTATCTTTATAATTCCTTAATTTTTTTCTTGTCCAATTACGCTGTCAAACGCTTGAAAGTCGTAAATAGTAATAAATTTATGTTGTGTTCGTGGCATTTTTCAGTGCTTTGAGTCATTACAAATATGGTATCTACTTGTGGGATTGTCCTTCCTAAAATTTTTCTGGCGGTCGCCCGTTTCTTATTAATTAATATTTTATTAGCTCTCAACGTCATGGTCGCTCATTCAATATTTATAAATTGGCGTCAGAGAACTTCATCATATTTATATTTTTATTGATGTAAACATCTGAAGAGATCTCCTATACATCCTGCCCAACACAACGTTAAGTTAATAATTTTTAATGGGAAATCAAAAATTGGTCGAGGTTTATTTCAGACCTTACCAATACCAGTACAAAGATTTTTAAGAAATGATCTTGGATAGCTAGAACATTGGCTTTAGTAATGGTTCTTAGGGTTAGTTTCAGGTAACGCTAAAAGAGAACCTACTCGCAATCATGTCCTAACTGTTATTATTATTGCAAATAGTTATTCCTGATGACATTTAAAAATTGAGCTTTGGTGGCTCTGTCCTGTTTTTCAAGAGCTTTGCAAAAGCTTTCAACTGTGAGACAATAAACTTGGAATGTTTATGAAGCGCTTTGCAAAAGTTTCCATAGTTTGGAACTATAATTTAATACATTTAGTTCCTGATTCAAGAGCTTTGCAAAACTTTTTTATAGTTTTGAACACTAATTCAATCTCTTTGAATTAATGTTAAATAAATGTCAAAGAAATCCTTTATATATACTGACTGTTCTAGTAGAGACCAACATTGATACATGCATGTCCCAGAACTGGTTGCAATAGCCTTTAACTTGTTATTTGCAAAAGTTCTCGACGTCATCAACGTGTCTTGCAGAGTTTCGAATTATAATTAGTGCTTTGTGAAAGCTTCAGAGACTTGGAGCTCGTCAAAATGAAATATAATTTTGTGAATTCCTAAAAAATACTGCTCTACTGGATATTTACCAGTTGGAATTTTGGTTACTGTATCTGTGATTAAAATATAAATAATGAGTAAAAATTGCAAATATTTCTATATATTTTCTTATTTCGTAAACTGGTGAATATAAAATTCTTATGAGATTGTAAAAAAAACAGGACCATTAACGCCTGAAATAGATCTGTAGATTACGAAGCGTTTCCCATTGACGTCGGCATTCAAAACGTGGCACACTGTTTCGTTGTTATCACGTGCAGAATTGCAGACTCAATGGTGTGAAATCACATTACCAATTATCCCAAGGTGACATTTGGAATAAAAATCTTCGACTCAAATGTCTAATTTACGGTGGCTAACGAATAATTTTCTGAGGTTGCTCAATTACATGGTAATGTTACATTGCAGTGCATAAGATATCACGTAAAGAAACACGTGCAAGAAAATTGTACGCACTTATTGTAAATTTCAAGGATATTTCTGCATACATAGACAAAAGGTAGAGTAGAGTGATTTAAACACATACACTGCAAAAGTATGTTAATTTAATTTCATGTTGGGTAAAATCATCATCATCGTCATAGTGAAAATCTTGACCTACTTCAGAAAAACCGTTGAGATGCTGCAAGTAGTGAGTTGTATTAGATTTTCTAAACAGTAAAAAATATATCTGAAATGAAAATCGAGTAACTGTCTTAAATTTGATGGCTGTTGTTTAGATCAAAATCAATATATTTTAGAAAATATGTTTTAAGTTGCATTTGCATTATTTTTTTATTGGAATTTATTTTGTTATTTTTGTTATGAAATCTTTTTTTATACATTGATTTCAACGTAGTTTTTATTAAAATGTGTTTTTGAACTTTTCAGCAGTTTTGTGTTGTTCCTTTAATTTGTTGCATTAATAAAAAACGCAATTAAAAGGAAGCATGTGTTTGGATTTAGGAAATAATTCATAATTTAATCTTGAAAATTATCCACGGATGCCCCTGTTCTGTAGTTCTAATTGGTTCTTACTTTATATTTTATACGAATAACCAGTACAATGCCAGCCGATAAGTACTTAATAGTAAAATAATATTTCTTAGTAAATTCTGAAAAATATCGTTCTTTATAATTTGTGAAAGCTATTCATTGTAGAAGATAAAGCTCGACAAAATAAATTCCATTCTTTTGTAATTATAAAACTGGTTTATTTTGCAATCGATACAAAATGTAGCTGAATCAGTAAAATTTCACGTTCCATTTCCAAGAAAATAATATTTATTTTGCATTTGAAAGCGAGCTTTAAAGACCCAAGTTTAATTTAAGGCTGAAAAAATGTCGATAGTTATTAACGATATGCCGATAAATCTCAAGAGTAATCAACCGTATTTGTTAACTGCCCGGATAGTCTCCCAACATTTATGTAGTGTCTAACCAGTCCCTGAGGTGTTTTTATCACGTTTCAAAGTTTTATGTCTGCTAATGCTATTAGCGGAATTAAGTCTCGGTATTTTAGAACAACTATTGGATATTTCAATGCAATTTGCATTTTAATTGTTTACACGTAAGAAAAACATACACGAAACCAATTAGAACAACATTGCGATTACATGCGCAACGAGATGTTTTAGTAGATGCAATGTTTTTTTTAATTATGAAGCAAACACACGTAACGTAGATTTGGTACAAGATAATCAACTAGTCAGATTAATGCGTTTAATTATGCAATTTGAAACGGGACGTAAAAAATAAAATATGGCTCCCTGAGAATTTCGTACTTTGGATTAAACCAAAAGCTTATTAATTATAAAAAGATGAAAATGCACAAAAAGTTAACAGCCCGTTATATTTCTTTCTGACGTTTTCATTTATTAGAGCGTACTTTTTGTTATGTGGTAAAAATTAACATTTTTTTTTGAATAATTATAACGGCATTTTTAACAACTTACAAATTTATCTTTTTCACCCCATGCGAAAGTAAAAATATAAATTTTAGACAAGGGAGTTATTTATAAACGCCGTGTTTATTAAAAATACACTCGGGCTGTTAATTTTGAAATGAAAGTGCAGCTTTGTACATATCGCGCAATTATAATCAAAGCACACAATTAAATTTTTATTTTTAACTAAGTTATCTAAAATCGTGTTTTATAATTCAGTCAAAATTACAAATTAAAAATTCTTTTGTAAATAGAATAACTTGAACTACAAAAGTTAGGACCACATTTGCACAAATAAAAACGAAAGAAAATAAGTTACAATAAAGTCGCAAATATAATTCAAAAATCAATATATAAAATTTAATTACATTTTGGTTAAATCTTTCAGATATGTTTCTTTTCACTTGTTTGTATCTGCTTCCTTCGCCCGCTATTCCTGCCTACCTCAATTCGTCGCGCCATCTCTCCCAACCCAACCCAAACCAACCCAAATTAAATTAGTCTGTTAAAAAAAATATTCATACCATAGGAAACTGTGGTAAAGTTATGGGTTGCATTTATGGGACGTTCATTGAAATTTTTCGCGAGGAAAAATGAAACGACTGCAGAAATCGAGTTTCCTTTTATGTAACCGAGCGCTTTGAATTCTGTAGGGAATTAATTATTCCGAGTTACAAATTTTATAATAATATTAACAATGCAAAACAAAAAACAACGAAAAAAATAATAATTTATTTAGGTTATTTCAGAGTTTCGCTATTAAAAAAAATACGTTATTTTTTGCATTAATTTGGGGCTTATTAAGGTTTAAATTTAATTTGATTAAGGCAGTTTACTAAGGCAGTTTACTTGAATTTTGAGCCTATGGCCAATTAAGTCGGTGTCGCCGACACTTGTAACTACAGATCGTCTGCAAAGGCTATGGTCACCTAGCGGCTTGAGTGTCAGGGTATTGCGTCAAGATGGTGCTAGTACATACACACACATATTCTTTGTTGTTGCATCTCAAAAATAACAACAAATCGAAAAATCCAAAATGACTGCATTTTGTAAACGCAGAAACCAATCAGCAAAATGAAACATCGCCAAAATTTCCAAAATATCAAAACGTCAATTTCAAACGTAAAACGAAAAAAACCCAAAAAAATTAAATAGCCATTTTATTGCACGTTGTGCCTTAATAGAAAACGATATAAAAATCTACCAAATGTAAAATGGTAAATGTGACAAAATGCAGACATCACCAAAATCGCAAGAAATTAAAAACAAAGATGATGACTTTATAAATTAAATAAACAAATCGTAAAATGAACAAACGAAGATGTCCATTTCGTTGTCGACCGGGTCTCAAAAAGTCTATAATGGTATAAAAGACATACAGAGTCGCATTTGTTGTTTACATAATTACACGATACGAGCTCTGAGTCGAAGTCCAACAACATAAAATTTGTTTTAAATTTGAGTTACAGCGATCAAGTTCATGCATTGAGTGAGATTTCCTCGAATACATTTTTCATATTGTAAAATACGTGCAACATTTATTTTAATTAGTAACGGTAGGTGTTGAAACTCATCAGATCACCGCACATACATTCGCTGAAGGTGTATAAAGTAATTCAAGCATGTATTGACACTATCTAGATGCCAATACTTCCACACTCGGGCTGCTTGCAATTACAGTCGGAACTGTCGATACTTGTAAGTACAATACTTCGTAAACGTCGGCACCTAACATATTCGTAATTATCAACAAAGTTGTTTCTCCTGAAATTGCATAGCACCACGTAGCATCACCAGGGTGGGGGATCGAGGAATCATTGGGTTGGATTGGGTTGTGTTGGAGATGTAGACTTGTTTGTTGTATTTTTTATTTCTTCCTATCTTCCTGTTTTACCACTCCCATGTACATAAAAAATATCCACAGTTTCAAATCTGTCGTGACCAATACCAATTGTTTCTGCCTTCTCATTTACACCTATCCCCAAGTTAGACTTTCTTCAGTATTTTTCTTTACATTGCCTCTATCACAAGGGCACCTGCACAGACGATTACTTGTACGCCTCTGTTTATTATTTCCCCTTCATTAACCTTCTTGTTCTTCGTTGTATGTTCTAATTAGTTTTCCTCGGGTATTCATTTCCTTTAGCACTTTTATTAAGTACTTTCTTCTGACTGAATCATAAGCTAGTTGGAAATCTTCTAATCACATATCGAATTCATTTTATTTTCAAACAATCTAAGAATATATGTTGCGTCCACTGGTATTCTTCTATTAGATCGCTTATGTTTCTTACCCTTCTTTGGATTATAGTTGTCACAATAGATTTGTTCCAGTTTAGCTTCACCACGACTACTTCAGATCGGTAGTTCAGTGTTTCCATTTGTTCGGCGTGGTCATTCCTTGTGCTGCGTTCTTCTACTAACAATTCCTTCAAATCTCCCTACACGAATCTTTCATTTGGTGTACACTTTCGATTTGTTGATGATCGATGATCTTTCTTTGAAGGTACATTTACTATGAACAACTTCCTGTACCTGCATATCGATTTAATATTTTTTTATGAACAATTCGATTTATAGCCTCAATTTTAATATTTTTTATTTTTTAATATGGTTCTGAAAAAATTAAGCTCTTTTGGATCAACCGGCTCAAAGAAGAAATCTTGTTTTTTATTATTAGAAAATACATTTTTTTGGGCCACTGTCAATAGGGTGACAAGGATATCCTCATAACGGATTTTTACAGAGGCGCAAAAAGTTAAGCCAAATTTTTTTGGCCATGCTGTATTTTATATTATGTTACGTAGAATATTTAGACAACTCATACACATATATATATATATATATATATATATATATATATATCTATATATATATATATATATATATATATATATATATATATATATACAGGGTGTCCCAACGATCTGACAAAGTTCCCTTACGGCGTTATGTTTGCGAATTCGAAAAAAGTAAGTATCTACATGTTTAGACGGTCCCTAGGTTCATATTCTAAAAATATTTTGAGCCGACATGGGCGGTTCGTCAGCGGGGGGCGACATTTTTGAATTCTATGAAGAATTGTGAATACATCCATGTACAACTTGTTTGTCAAAACTCAACAGAACTGGTGATTTTCAATTTTTTAGTGAAATTTTAAATATGCAGACTATGCTTCAAAAAATCATCTAACTGAGAGGATAGTTGGTGGGAGGGTAATTTTTTAGCCGTGAACTAAGGGATCATCAATGTGAGTATTAATGCACCCAAGGATCCCCTTTGTATACAGGGTGTTGTCTGTATTTTCAATCTCGCGCAACTTTAAGGGGCAAAATATCATTTTTTTTCAAATGACACCTACTATCAAATTTACCAACACTCGATTCAAAATCAAATTCTGCGTCGACTGATGCTACATATTCCTATACCTATCACTTCAGGTTTTCGAGTAATTTCAGTAAAATACTTTATTTGGTCTCAAAATCAATCGCATTACAATTTTCGTAATATTACACATAATAGTCTAGTGTCACTTCAGTAAATTGGATAACACAAAACTACAAATTGCATCGAGCAATTAAAGTCATTTTAAAAAGTCACATCAAATTAATTAATTTAAAGCAACAAGGGCTTCTTAGCTAAGGCGGCCCACTTCATCCGAGCCCACTTACCATCGAGTGAGCTGATTGTTGCTAAAAATAATGAAATGTACGCTATTCAGGCAAAACCAACTTTAATTCTGACAAATGACAAGTAATAATTAAATGTAAAAAACGATAAAATAACATTTATATACAAAAAACAAAGTTTATTTTACAAAAGGTGTTCAAATATGTTTCCATTTTGTTGAACACAAATATCCAGTCGATGTCTAAAACTAGTTCTGACACGTTGTAAGACTTCAGGAGTAATATTATTAAAACATTCTTGAATCCTAACTTTCATATTTTCTCTTATGGTAGGAGCCTCAAGGTAGACTTGAGATTTTATAAAACCCCAGAGAAAATAGTCGCACGGGGTCAGATCAGGTGATCGGGCAGGCCACAACACTGGACCACCTCTCCCAATCCATCTGTTTGGCATCTAACGATCTAAATATCGTCTTACCCTTCTATGGAAATGAGGTGGAGCTCCGTCCTGTTGGAACCACATATCGCGCAACGTTTGCAAATCCACATCTTCCAATAAAGTATGCAGTACATTTCGCAAAAACCGGTAATAATCGGTACCAGTAAGATGGTTTTCAAAAAAATAGGGACCGATTACATAGTTACTCAATAATCCGCCCCAAACATTAAGAGACCACTGGTGTTGGTGATCAACTTGTCTCACCCAATGAGGGTTTTCGGTGGCATAATAATGGACATTATGCCTGTTTACCACACCATTGCTGCGAAACGTTGCCTCATCCGTAAAAAGAATATTATTGATAAATGCCGGATCGTCCTCGATACGTTCCATCATTAAATTGGCAAAATTAATTCGATTATCGAAGTCGTTCCCGTTCAATGCTTGATGCAATTCTAGATGGTATGGGTGGAATTTGTGGTTTTGAATTATCCGATGTACTGAAGATCTGCTTAGATTCAAATTTGAACTGATTGTCCGCACACTTCCATGTGGGTTCTCTTGGAGTTCCAATAAAACGTTTAAGTCATTGTTCTCGTTAATAATAGCACGATTAATCACCCTCCTACTCTCGTATGCCACGTTCCCGGTGCGTTCGAAGCGATCAACTAGCTTCTGCAGACATCTAACATTTGGTTGTCTTAAATCAGGGTACTTCTGCGTATAGAGCCTCATTGCTAAAAGGCAATTCTTGTCTGCTTCACCAACTGTGTAAATCATATTTACCATTTCTTCCTTTGAAAAATTCATCATTCAAAAACAAGCTTGGGACAATAACTTAACTAATAATTAACTAAGGCGTCTATTAAATTGATTGATAAATGCCCGGTTTCACAAACGATTGTCAAATGGTGAATTAGTTAACAAGCCTTTAACGACTCGTTATTGTTTGTGAAATCCAAAACAATGGTAATTTTGCTTTTAATGGTTCGTCAAGGTAATGAATTATCAAATATTTGACGATTGATTAAAGACTCATTAACGAATCGTCAAACTTTTGAACATTCGTTAACAAACTGTTAACGACCGATTAGCTTTTGTGAAACCGGGCAAAAGACTGTCACTGTCATAAGAACGTTAAAGTGACACTAGGCTACTACGTTTAATATTACGAAAATTGTAATGCGATTGATTTTGTGACCAAATAAAGTATTTTACTGAAATTACTCGAAAACAAAAAGTGATAGGTATAGGAATATGTAGCATCAGTCGACGCAGAATTTGATTTTGAATCGAGTGTTGGTAAATTTGATAGTAGGTGTCATTTGAAAAAAATGATATTTTGCCCCTTAAAGTTGCGCGAGATTGAAAATACACTGACAACACCCGGTATACAAAAGGGGATCCTTGGGTGCATTAATACTCACATTGATGATCCCTTAGTCCACGGATAAAAAATTACCCTCCCACCAACTATCCTCTCAGTTAGATGTTGAAGGATAGTCTGCATATCTAAAATTTCACTAAAAAAATTGAAAATCACCAGTTCTGTTGAGTTTTGATAAACAAGTTGTACATGAATGTATTCACAATTATTCATAGAATTCAAAAATGATAAAATATACAGGGTGTTCCATTTAAACAAAGTAAAATTTATGTCGCCCCCCGCTGACGAACCGCCCATGTCGGCTCAAAATATTTTTAGAATATGAACCTAGGGACCGTCTAAACATGTAGATACTTACTTTTTTCGAATTCGCAAACATAACGCCGTAAGGGAACTTTGTCAGATCGTTGGGACACCTGTATATATATGCATATACCGTGCGTTTTATTTAAGTATGGCCATAGGGATTTACATGGTACAAATTGTACCCCACGTTAACTTTTGTTGCAGTTCAAAATTGTAACAATTTTTTATTTTTGGTCAATAAATCAAACATTTTTCTACAAAATGTACATTATTTGAAAGACATAAGAGTGTTAGAATTCTTCATTTTCGCTTTCAAAGTTGAAATTCATGACACAACAATTAAGACAAAAGATCAACTTGGCGTAAATGTCATAATGCTTATTGACAACTGAAGGTTATAAAATCGCACGAAAGTTTGTTAATGTGAATTTTTGAAGAAAATGTCTGTTTATAATATTGAAGAACGAGTGGAAATTATAACTGCATACATAAAAGGCATGTCAAGCCGTGAAATTGTGGATAACTTCGCTGCGGCACATCCAAATCGTCCCATTCCTAGCAAAACAACAGTGCTTAAATTGTACGAAAATTTTCGCACAACAGGTTGTGTGAATTTTACGCATGTAAAACGCGTGAGAAATTCTTCGGTGCTTACGGAAGAGATGAAAACGAATTTGTGTTTGGCGATAGACGATGAGGCCTCAACAACCTTGATTCAACTTGCGGATCAATTTAATCTTTCGAAAAGTAGTTGTTCTAGGACGCTAAAAATGGAAAACTATAAATCATATAAAATAAAAATGTACATAAATTGTTACCACGGGATTACTTGACAAGAATGGAATTATGTGAATTGTCGATGGAAAAAATTAATATTGATCCCAACGTTTTAAACAAAACACTATTTTCCGATGAGAGTATGTTTATGTTAAATGAAAATCCTTATAAAATTCAAGATACTCGCACATAATGGCCTGAAAAAGTTAATGTCTGTGTTGGAATTCTCGGTAACTACATCGTTAGGCCATTTTTTATTGACGGGAATTTGGATCAAAGTAAATACTTGGATCTGCTTCAAATGGAAGTGGGCCCTAGCTAGTGTATGACAATGTCCGAGATACGCCCGAAAGTCTAGAGGAGTTAAAGATAAGAATCATAGAAGTTTGCAACTCCATCACAGTGAGAGAGTTGCAAAACCTTCTAAGAGAGTTTTACGATCGGTTGGGTTATTGTTTAGCAATGGAAGGAAACCATTTTGAACAATTTATAATAAATATTTTTTTGTTTAAATAATGTTTGCTTATTTTTTTAATTTTTTTACTTCAGTAAATAAAAAAAACATCAACTAAACATGTTCATGTAGGTTTTTAACACTCAGCTAACTTAGTCATTTGTTAAAACGTGATAAAATTTACAACACGTCAATGGCCACAGTTATTATTAAAGGAAAACGCTCCGCACGTATGCCGTAACAATTCCCAAACGTTTTTCTTTAAAAATCAATGTTTGCGGAGATCTTATAACCTTTAGTTGTCAATAAGCATTATGACATTTACGCCAAGTTGTTCTTTTGTTTTAATTATTTGTCATTAATTTCAACTTTGAAAGAGAAAATGAAGAATTCTAACACGCTTATGTCCTGCAAATAATGTACATTTTGTAGAAAAATGTTCGATTTATTGATAAAAACAAAAAAATGTTTCAAATTTGTACGACAACAAAAGTTAACATAGGGTAAAATGTTTACCATGTAAATCCCTATGGCCATACTTAAATAAAACGCACTGTATATTTACGGTCGTAATAATTTTAATGTAATGTATTTTAAAGAAGAGAACGTTAATATGATATCAATCTGTTTTTATACGTTGTTGTTACTAAATAAATCTATTACGCTAAGTAGTAACTTGAAATTACTTTCAGCGAAAAACTCCGACCGAATTGTCTTATTTGTGGGGTAGATATGCTGGAAAGTTCCCTCTTTATACTGCAAACGTATCAGCCATATACGGGAATGACATCAACGCCTCTGGAGAGTTTTACCTCAATTTCAGGGAAAAGTTGGTTCAGCTCGAACTGAACAAGACTACAGGTATGAATAATTCTTAGAAATATCTAACTTTTTAAGGACCGGTCTCCCAAGTAATATTGTTTGGAAATGTTTTATCGGAATGATTTACAGACGGCAGTCAAAGCCTCCACATGTACGGAGTTATCCCAGATGCTCGTAGCAGCGCTTTCGATATTTGGCGGGATTACGAGGACATTCGGGTATCGGATGTCGCGTACTTCTTGCGCCTAAACCATTCTCGACTGGTGGTGTCGAGCCTGAAATGGAGGCCCGATTTGAAACAAGAGATTCAGGTAAAATAAATAATCGAAAAATGTTCATCAAACCACATAAACTAATAATTACTTAATAAATAACAATATTTATAAGGTAATGAAATTCAATATTAATATAAAATATTTATCAAGTAGATGTTTCGTATACTTAGAAAACGTTTGTAAAAAATTGAAACTACGTCATTGTTACGAAGGTGTTGTTGTATGGAGAAATTTGAATGATCCAACACAAAACCGTTCTTATCTCTGCTTCTGGGGATATCAACATTGCCCCACCCATATCCGTCTCCTACAGCTTGTTACATTCTTTCAAACCTTTGTTCCCATCTTCTAAATCTCCTTCCATACATATTTCTAAAATCCATTAAAATTTATCAATTTTTTTGAATCCCTCCGCTTATTGATCTGTTACCCACATATTGCCCCTATTCTCTTCCTAATACCTACTTCTGGTTCTTGTAGCTCGGCCCGTAATATCTTTATAATGACCTTATATGTCCTGCCAGTTTAATAAATTGTTTGATTATTTTTACCCTTACTTGTGTCCTTGTATCATGCATTGAGGTAACCACCCCAATCCAAATTCCTCACTCATATAGTTTAGGCACCTTCCTAACTTACAAAGCTCAATTGACCGTCATTAGTTTTTCATACCTTGCCAGTTTCCGTAAATTAAATTTGCACTTTTGATGATACCGATAACTTACTCTTCGCTACACCCAATTGGTGCATAATTTGTTTTATTATTTTTTAGACTGGTATACGGTCATTCCTATACACTGGTTATTCCGGTTTCCTTGAAGATACTAATAATGCAAGGCAATACATACGTTCTGAAATGACTGATTCAATTAGTGGTATTTGGAAAGATGCTAAGCCTCTTGTTCAACAATTTCTAGATGATGTCAAGTAAGTATTATTTTTTAATATATCTGCCGAAACGTCGAAGCGACCCTTCGGGGAACATTTTTACAACGCGGTTCACCACCCGAGAACCAAGAAGCATATATATATATATATATATATATATATATATATATATATATATAACTTGTGAGAACGTAGCGATCGTAAAATTAGATAATTTAATAAAATTCTTGGGGCTGACGATCAACAGGCTTCTACTTATTAAAAGAAACTCATTTGTTTTAATTCAATATTTCGCAATATTATTTATTGCTTCTTCAGGAATAACTAAAAAATGACATCTGACATACATGTAACAATTAAAAAAGATACTTACAACTAGAGGAATAAAACAAGGTCCAAAACAAATTATAAAGATAAGGTGCTAAGGCTCTGAATATTAATGGAAATAAATATAAATTTTGATGGTAAATGACAATTTTTAAAAGTTTCGACGTGAACGATGTCTAAATATGAAAACTGAAACCTTAGAAACGAGTACAACGTAAAAATGTTACTGTTCGTGTTGTATAACGAACTCACTAAATAAATTAAATTCATAACTCAATCAAAAACGATAGGAAAACCAACTAAATAGACTACAAATATCTACAAACTCAAAATGTAAGAATAAATGGTACTAAGTTTCTGAATATCTGAAGAAAAATTATAATAGCAGGACGTTTTTTGAGATGGTTCATATCAATAAAAATATAAATTCTATAAATTCTCGTTCAGATATTCAGAAACTTAGTACCATTTATTCTTACATTTTGAGTTTGTAGATATTTGTAGTCTATTTAGTTGGTTTTCCTATCGTTTTTGATTGAGTTATGAATTTAATTTATTTAGTGAGTTCGTTATACAACACGAACAGTAACATTTTTACGTTGTACTCGTTTCTAAGGTTTCAGTTTTCATATTTAGACATCGTTCACGTCGAAACTATTAAAAATTGTCATTTACCATCAAAATTTATATTTATTTCCATTAATATTCAGAGCCTTAGCACCTTATCTTTATAATTTGTTTTCGACCTTGTTTTATTCCTCTAGTTGTAAGTATCTTTTTTAATTGTTACATGTATGTCAGATGTCATTTTTTAGTTATTCCTGAAGAAGCAATAAATAATATTGCGAAATATTGAATTAAAACAAATGAGTTTCTTTTAATAAGTAGAAGCCTGTTGATCGTCATCCCCAAGAATTTTATTAAATTATATATATATATATATATAACTACTTATATTTGATTTATCAAATTGTTATAAATATTCATGATTTATTTTACAAATAATTTGATATTAAAGAAACCCATAAAAATATTTAGTGTCCCCGAAAGTAAATATATTTCTTAAGATATGGAACAATATGAAAAATGCAAACATGTAAGTTGTACATTTAAAAGATTCCATCAAGAATTATGGGTATTGCAAGTTGTATATTTTTATAAAGATATTGCACTATTTTCCTTCATAGGGACCTGGGAGTTATTGAAGAAGATTTGCGGGAACTGAAAGGATTCTTGAACAACTCTTATAATGCAAACGAATTTTACATAAGAGACGTAGTCGGTTTTGTTTTATATACAATTGACGAGTTGTCACTTCGGTCGCATATAGAATCACTACCGGCCATTGTGAATGAAATATGGGCGATAATGGGAGAGTCCGGGAAAAAGATACACCAAAGCATCTTGTGGGCGATAGAAAAGGTATAATTCAGATTTAAACAACTCACGAATTAAACCCCTTTTTTCAGATTAAGACGTATTATAAAAACGCAACAGAATTTATAACTGGTTTCCTGCAAGGTGACTCTTTAGAACATCTATCCGACGCGTTCAAGGAATTGCTGGAGAAATACGATAATTTCATTAAAGACATGCACGTTTCTTTCATACGGTATATTGAAGATTTATGGCACAAAACTTATGTAATGTTAGTAAATAATTGGCATAAAACTTTGGCAACTATTGAACCCACCTTTATTAAGATAATACATTACTCCGAATCGATCGTTTGGAACGCCGGGCAGGAATTTGTAGGTAAGTTCATTTATCATCCTTTGATATCATTAATAAAATTTATTATTATAATTTAATGTAACTTGTTTCATATAGCAAACTTATACTTGTCGCAATTACTCATGTGACATTGTCTAGGATATTAATAACTCAATTATCCAAATCGTCATCATACATTACTTTGGAAGTACAGCAATCATATTATTGAAAAATTGTTTATTTTTAAATCATATTGAAATCGTCCAATAAAACAAAAAAAGAAACCAATATGTGTAAAAATGTTCAGCATTTGCAATGAAACTTAATAGTATAAAAGGAAAGAGAACTGTTCGAATTTTATTTTTGCAGTTTCAATCATGCTTTTTTAATTCTTTGCGTAAATTATTTATAATGATTGCCCTAAATAGATTTCTGTGCTCGGAAGAATTGAGTGATAACTTGAACACGTACATAAAATATATAAAAGACAACGTAAGACTACGTAGTTAGCGAATACTTACAATTTAAATATGGATCTAAGATTGCGAGATTTTATATCAAAGTGGCAGTTTAAAGCAAAATGTGGCTAAGTGGAGTTAAACTAGATACTTTTATCTACAAAATGAATCTATAATCGCGGCGAGCAAATGCGGCCAATATCATATTCAAACTCTTAAATCATACAATGAAAAGATTTTTGATTTTTACTGTAACATCAAATGAATTTTTGCATGTAGTCGAAAGTGTAGTGTAATAAATCTACGTAAATTAATAATCAAATACATACATATATATATATATAGATGAATTCTTCCAGGCTTCTTAGGTATTGAGGTTTTGCGGTTATCAGCAAATTCTGAATTCTTAGGCCTGGAAGAATTCATCTACAATAAAGAGGTTAAGAACTAATAAAACATATATATATATATATATATATATATATATATATATATATATATATATATATATATATATATATATATGTAATGAAAACGAAGGTTATCGGGGTTTACGGTCAGTTTGTGGCGTTAATGAAACTCTACTCAATACTTTTCAATATTTCGCAATTTAATTATTGCTTCATCAGGAAAAATACTGAGAGTTACACTTAAATAGAACAAACATTATCCAAATTTGCGATGAAACGTCAAAATTAAAAATATATCATAGGATAAAAATTATTTTAAAAACAGGTTATGTCTGAACATGTTAAACATTATTGTTTTGACATTTGAGAATATGTAAGTCTGAAAGTTTATATAAGGTCAGTTAATATATACCTACATGTTATGTTAGTCGTTTAATTATTCATAATATACCTTGTTTTAGATTTTCTTTACATAAGAAGAACTGAATTAATGCGATCGACATATTTCCAAAAGTTTACAAATTTCGCACACGATTTAGATCGCTTTTATAAAGACATAAACGGTAATGATACCGTAGGTGCTATCTATAAATATTCGAAAGTGTGTTGGAACTTTATAAAACAGAAATATTTCGAAGTAGTGCCATTTGCTAAAGAATTACAACAAGTAGTATCGGAAATAGTCGATGAAATAACGGCTTTAAAAAACGTGCCATCAATACGGTTTCTAATGGAAAAATACGATGAAATTTATGAAAAAGTAAAGTGGTTTTGTGACTATTTTGACGTGGAGAACAGAGCTCATCGATTTATAACACTCATCCGTCTGAAGCTGACAGACATGAAGCAGAACGCTTTGCAAGCAGAGAACAGGTTGGTAGTATTAAAAGAGTCCATAAAACAAGTGTTTATCGTGTTCATGTAATATTCAGGTATCGTGAGGCGAAAACGAAATTTATCTTCGAACCTGCAGACGGAATAATGTACTTGGAGCAGAAATTACCCATGTCGTGGCACGCTTTTAATGAAACGCCGAAGTTCGAAGTAAGTTACTGTTTATTTATCAAGACAACTAGTGTTTTAATCAATCACTTTTCAGGAAATACCGGAATACAAAGCCATCAGAGACATGCAGAAATACTTTACTACGTCCAAAATGACATTTACTAGTTTATACCAGGATTATAAACCCTTAATGGATCCGTCGGATTGGCTACCGCCGTTCAAAGGTGATTCATCGATTGTTTCAAATGCAAGTTAACTAATCCCTAATTATTTCAGCACAAGCTATGCTAGCCAGGGGGAAGCATTATATTACATTTGACCACAAAGTTTACAGTTTCAAAGGGCACTGTACATATCTCCTAGCGTCGGATTTTATCGGCGGCAATTTTTCAATTGCCGTTTCTTATGACAAATATAATCCTCGTACTTACGAGTTATTAATTTTAATCGAAAAATCCTTAATTCAAATTAATCTCCAGACAAAGGTACGTCTATTAAATATTAATCAATATAATTTATTTTAAAGAATCTACGCGTTTTTAAAAACATTTGATCCGCCTATTTATATTTTAATATTGATTAATTTCTGAGATACAACGTCATAGAATGTGTCTCAAGTATTTTTGCTGTCATCCTTCCACAATAATGATGTTTGCATTAATTATTTTCATGCTATATGGAAATACAAATAAAGAACTGCAATGTTCTAGCTGTGAGCGCTTTATCATTGCCGTCTATCGTCCAGTGGATTGCGAAATTTTTACTTCATGGACACCCACTCGTGGGCACCCTTACGTTGACATACAATTATAAAATTTAATTTAATTAAATGGTTCAAATTTAGAAGCTTTGTATGAAACGGTTGTCATATTTTGCTACTTTCATAGTTTGATTAAAAGTAATTTTAAAATTTAATTAGTTACTTGGTTAGCAACGAAAAAATGAAAAAAATAATAAATATTTTTTTCGTAAAAAGAAACGTCACGTTCCATATACTGATCTTGAAAACTAAATAAATACTGGAAGAAAGTGATAAAAACATAAACAATAAGTAGTCAAAATTAGAAGAAACATAACGTTCGAAACATAGTTTGTAGCGTTGACGCTATATTTGACAACATGGGGCGACGAAGAAGTGAGAGGATTAACATTGGTGCAAACCTGACAACTAGGCAGTAATAGAATAACAAGCTCACCTGCAGAGACCGGAGATGAGGTAGAAGTTGAAATGGAAACATCAACAGAACAGAAGTTGGTAGCATTTACTATAATTCTGCAAAGCCTGCAGAACAACGACATCACGGAAGCCAACGGAACTGAATTCAGTAACCTCAACATCAATATAACTAACTTCAAAGAAAAATTATACCAAAACGAGGCTAACATTAATACTAAGTTAAGTATTACAGAAACCAACATCGAAGAATAGCAGACGCGACAACAGAAAAGTGTCAGTGAACTGCAAACAGCCACTCCTAACATGTGCTAACATGTGTAACTAATGGAAATCCTTCGAAAACTTGACGATTATGCAGCAATACAACAAAATAATCGTGTTAATCAGACAGCATACAGAAATAACAATTGCCAATACACACCCAATTATTCCAATTCGAATAATAATAATAACATATATAATAATAATAATAATAATAATAATATTTATTTATTCCCTGGTACTAATACAGTATGGAACAAGTCAAGATTACAGTATTAAAACTAACAAAACAAGTAAATAAATAATGGTACAATACAACATGTTAAAACTTCTTTTAAAAGGTACTATTAAAAAAATCGTCCAGTGTATAAAATGCATTATTCAATAAATGGCGCTCCAGGTAAAGTTTGAAACATTTATCCGGTAAGTTTCTTATCTCAGGCGGAATGTAATTATAAATTTTTATTAACTGGTGCACCACATTTTTTTGTATTTTTGTTGATGAGGTAAGCGGAGCACTTAGGTAAGTATTTTCCGTTCCCCGTGTCTTGTGACGATGATTGAGTTCGTATTTTTTTAGGAAAGTCTTGTAATACTTTTTCGCGAACTTTGCACATTCCACTACGTAGAGTCCCGTTAAAGTATGTATTTTGTTTGATTTAAAAACTTGTCTGCATGAGTCTCTGTTATTCATTTTGAAAACACTCCTGATGCATCTCTTCTGTAGCACGAATATTCGATACACATCCACACTATTCCCCCAAAATATAATCCCATACTTGAGTCGTGAGTTCACGTATGCATGGTATGCAGCTAGACTCGCATCTAGATTTACTGATGAAGATATCATTCTAAGAGCGTAGCTGAATGGTCCCAGCTTAGCCGCTAGATATTCAATTTGCGACTTCCAATTTATAGATGCGTCAATTTTTATCCCCAGAAAAAGAGCAATCTCACATGAAGTTATTGTCTGATTTCCGTGTTTGATGCTCATGGTGTCTGCATGCGTTTTGGAAAATATTACAAGTTTTGTTTTGTCAACATTTAATTTCAAATTATTTCGTGTAAACCATCGTTCCATTGTTATTAGGGACTGTTCCACGAGTTGCTTCAACAAATCCTTATTTGATGCCTTTATAACTGCAGAAGTGTCGTCTGCAAACAAAGCTGTGGAATTTTTTTGTATTTCAGGCAGATCGTTGACATACAGCAGGAACAAGATCGGACCCAAAATCGAACCTTGTGGTACTCCTCTATTTATCGATCTCCACGATGACAGAAATCTTACTCCGTTTTCATTTGATGCTACTATGCATTGTTTTCTGTCAGCTATATATGAATTAATCAGGCTCAGAGATACCCCTCGAAAACCGATGATTTCCATTTTCTTTAACAGCGTACTATGGTTTACGCTGTCAAATGCTTTCGTAAGGTCCATGAACATCGCGCTGACCTGCTCACCTTCATTCATAGCCTCCAAAACCTCTAATAGCACTTGGTAGATGGTTATATTGGTTGACTTCCCTTTCCGATAGGCACTTTGCCTGTCACTTAGGATATTGTTTGTTTCCAGAAATGAATTTATTCTGACTAATATTATTTTTTCGTAGATCTTGGATATGTTTGATAGTATAGCTATTGGCCTGTAGTTCATTATATTAGCCGTGTCTCCTTTCTTGTGGATCGGATGGATGATCGTTCGCTTTAACGGTTCTGGAAAGACTCCACTTTTTAAAGTAAGGTTTATTAAGTGCGACAATGGGTTGGCAATGAAAGGAGCTGCTTCTTTGATGATAGCAACAGGAATCTCATCGTGGCCCTCGGCAGAAGTGTCTTTCAAAGTACAAATTATGTTTATAACTTCCTCCCTATCAGTTGGTTTTAGAAAACACGATTTTTGGTTTCTTTTAATAATATTTTCTTGAATTCCTTTTGATGGCTTCATGTCAGGACACATGTCAATTAAACGGTTATTGATATAATCCAGTATATCCCTTTCGTCACGAACCGTATCATCTGTTTCAATTGTTCTAAAGTTAAAAATCTCTCTACGGTTCCAGTTATCCTTTTTACCATGTTCCACATAGCTCGAGTTTTATTTTGGGAATTTTGTATATAATTAGAATTGTATTCTAATTTAGCCTTCTTTATTTCTTTCGCTAAGTATTTGCTGTATGAAGTATAAGTCTCTCGGTTTATAGATCTTTTAATCATGCCTTCATAAAGCTGCCTCTTTAGGACACATTTGCTTTTTAATTGATTATTAAACCAATTATTGTTTTTATTTGATTTCTGTTTGACAATGCTAACAGGACATTCGTCGTTCAAGATGTTGTACAAGACCTCATAAAATGATTTGTAACATTCTTCAACATTTTCCATATTTAAACAAATACTCCAATCGACAGTAGATATCCTGGCGGAGAATGAGTTCAGTTTAGCTGCTGTGTAGGTTCTTCTCCTTTGTATTTTTGTTTTATATTTCGGCACCTCCAAATTACATTCAATTGATATGAATTGGCCCATGTGATCGGAAAGACCCGTGGAAATATTTTTACTCTTATAATTTCCTACATTGACAAAAATATTGTCTATTAAAGTAGACGAATTTCCATAAATCCGCGTAGCTTCTGTGATTGAAGGTTTCAGGTTAAATGCACTTAATAAATCAATAAAATTGTTCGTTTTAATATCTGAAGTGTTCAATAAGTTTATGTTGAAATCACCCATGATAAGTATCGTATACGTACTGTATTTCACTGTTATATATTCTAGTATATGTTCTAGCCAAACCAGAAACAATTTTTGATCTCCCGTTGGGGGTCGGTACATATTTAGTATTATAGTTCGCAAAAGAGTTGATTTTATTCCACTACACTCAATGGTCGATTCAAGACTCTTATTTACAATGTTGTCTAGGTTTTCAAATAGGAGTGACTCTATCATAAAAATACAGGAGCCACCATGTGACTTTGTGGATCTACAAAAGCAGGATACCAATTTGTACCCATCGACTTTTATGAGCTGCTGATCTGGTTTCAGCCAATGTTCATTTAGAGCCAAGATGTGTACTTCCTCTTCTAAGCTATCAACCAAGATTTTTATTTCATCCGTCTTATTTTTCAGACTTTGGATATTTTGATGTAAAATATTAAGTATGTCTATTTTTCCACTATGATTTTCATTCTGTCTTGAGAGGCCACTTTCCGAAAATTTCGATATGGGCGTATTATTGTGTTTGTTGGCCATAGCTGTTCGTCATAAAGGCTTTCCACTTTGTGCGCTTCTACGGCAATTTTGAATGCTGCTATATTGGTATTGTATATGTTTAATTTTATGCAATCCAATATAGCAATTTTATTTTCAATAAGGTAATCATTTACTTGCTGTTCAGTAGTAGTTTTTTCTAGCTGCGATATAAAAATCCATTTACGATTTTCTACCTCTGTTAAAGTAGTGTTGTTGTTTTTTCCCCTTAATGTACGTTTCTTATATTTCACCTCGCTAAAATCATCATTCCGTTTTATAGCTTTTTCCTCTAGCTGAATGTTTTGCGCCTCGGTACCTTTATTAACAATTGCTTCGACACTTTTTTGTTTGGAACTTTCGCTTACGTTTTTTGCATTCTTTGTTGGAATTTTATTTAAATTTAGATTTAAATCCGTCTCTTTGCTTACAGAGTCCTCTGCTGTTAAGATAGCTTTACCTGTTGATCGAGTTCTGTAATTGAAAGTTTGTGCCACTGGTTGATTTTTACCATGCAACCCCTGTATAACCTCACTTTGTTGTTGTAATTTAGTATTTTGGTTACAAATTATTTTTTCTAGTTCGGCACTCCGCTGCAAGCACTGCTCAATTTTCGCATCCAGACTTTTGACAATTTTTAAAATTTCGCTTACCTCTGTGCGCTCTTTGGGAATACAGCATATGTCGCATAACCATTTAACATGTTTCCCGTTCGTTTCCAGGAATTTTAATTCTGCTGGTTTGTAGGGACTGCATGAATAGTGCAGTATCCCTGTTGCACATTGTCCACACTTTATTATTTTCTCAGTTTCATTCACATTTTTATAACACTTTAAGCACTGCACGACATTACTGTCCGCCATGATTGATATATGGTCAACAATATACTATTGGTACTATAACAACAGAAATAAGAGTAGCGAGTATAATACTCTACAACAAAATTGAAATAACCACAACGGTCAACAAGACAGAAATAATAATTATAATGAACAAGGTCAATACAACAACAATAATGATAATCGAAACGATGCTGCGAGACCGAATAATTATTACAATAAAAAATTATAAGAAATATAATTGGTTCCAACGAGGAAGTTACTATAACTCTAATTACAGAGGCAATTCGAATAATTATAACAATAACCGAGGACAATACAAAGGAAATAATAACTGTAATGGAAACAACCGAGGACGACGAGCCTATGTAAATAAGATGAATACCCGAGAAACATTACAAAATTATCAACGACCGACAGAAGATCCCAGGGAAATGATAAATAACTCTGATACCGAGGAGAACGGTGTATTTAAAAAAAAATCAACAACAAGCCGAGGAGAGAGCAGCTCAGGCACTGACGTCTAGCATTAACTTCGTCAACCCAAATATGCAGTTATATCCTGAGAAGACCTAGCCAATCATTTTACGAGACAACTGAAAGATAGTGAAACTACACTATTTCTGAAACAAAAAGCAAAAAATGCTTCTCGAGATATTTCGAATTGCATTATTTTTATCGTGTTGTCATTGCATGGAAAACAATAACAAATGCCATTACTTGTGACGTCCGTATTGGTATGGTTGGTGGTTTCTTTGAAATGTCTTATAAAATAGATATACGTAAAAGTATTTATACCTTAGTTGACCAACTTTCCAAACAAGAAATTGTGCGCATTTGTGAAGAACAAAATATTTCAATTAAAACTATTTATCGTACTATTAGGGATTATGAGCAAGGAATTTCTTGCATAAACTTACTAACAAGTGATCGCCCAAGAGATTTGCCCCCAGCAGCGGTCAGCAGAATGCTAGAAAGTGCAAGAAAAGGAGTTGGAATGTCAGTAAGAAACTCAGGTCGTCGATTTCAAGTTTCCCATATGACCATCAGTAGAGAAATTGCTAGAAATGGTTTAAAATTTCATAAACGACAAATATACGAATACCCAGTTGCAAAGGATTCCGCGATATTGTCGAATATTAAGGACAATTCATTTTGCAAACAACAAAGTGGTTATCAAGGACGACGAAAAGTATTTTACTTTGGCGAATGCGGAAATGAAAGGAAATGATGGATTTTACTACTTAATATGGTGTGCGATTTCTTTAGTTACTGTTTCACGTCCCTATGTTGGATATGGCAGGGGCGAAGCTGTAGATGCCAATGTATATACGCGAAGATGTCTCCCAAAATTATTAAAGTTTATTTGGACACATTATCATGGAAACGAAATTATGTTCTGGCCGGATCTGGCATCTTGTCGCTATGCCCGAATAATAAGGGAATGGTTGGCCACCAATCAGATACCTTTTGTACCAAAACAAGACAATCCCCCAAAATCTTCAACAAGCACGACTTAGCGAAGAATTTTGGAGTCTGCTTAGTAGAAAAGTATATGACAATGGTTGGGAAGCCCAAAACGAGGAGCAGTGCGAAGGCGCATTTATAAATTTGGAATTAACTAAAGGCTGATGCGACACGTAAGGACAAAACTGCGTGCCATTGAAGACCGATGATCTTTGTCAGTAATGTAATTTTTCAAATGTGCTTTAGATTATTGACAAAAGGTGATAATGTTTCATTATTTTCAATAACATTAATTTACGATTTTGTGGTAGCCCTATAATTTTTTGACAAAACTTTTGTTACATACGTTAGGACAACTAAATAAATACTGTAAGAAAGTGAGCGGCAACAATAATTTGTCAACATTAAAAGAAACGTTCAGAATATAATTTGAGTGCAGCATAATTTACAAACAAGAAAGGTGGATGCGAAAGTCATTATTTTGTCATATTCCACAGTATTTAAAAAGCGCGTTCTATTTCAGAAATAAGTGAACATCAACTAATTGTTATTACCATCAGTTCCTGTTTAGATAATTTTTTCATATCTATGTAAAATATATTAAAATTTATATGAGTACAACAAATAATAATAATAATAATTTTATTTTTAACTTATTTATAACTTTATAACATTTAAAAAACTCTTTAATTTCAGGTTATTAAAATTGATAATAACCCGAATACTGCGCTACCTAGGCAAATTGGACACGCTTATCTATATCAAGATGCAGACATTGTGACACTGGAGAGCCAGTACGGGTTCGTAATACGATGTAATATGAAATTTGACGTTTGTATGCTGGAGGTTTCAGGTAAGTTAGTCGAACCACGTCCTTAGAGGTAATAATTGGATTAAAATTTACGGTAGGTTGGTATTTCGGCAAGACAGCCGGCCTCTGGGGAACTATGAACAATGAAGCGGTAGATGACTTATTAACACCAGAAAAAATTAGCGCGCCGGACAACGAGGTACAAAACTTCGCCGAGAGTTGGTCGTTGAACGACAATTGTCATACGACGACGAATCGCTTAATGAATACGGAACAAACACCGGAAAACGTTGCGAGCCTCTGCGAATCCTTTTTTAGCAGCAACGTATCACCATTCTTTACTTGCTTCCCAAGGGCCCCGACAAAATCTATCCTTGATATGTGTCTCGCAAGCTTAACGGAGGAAGAAGCTTGCACTTCAGCAATCGTCTACATGGAAATGTGCGCGTTTGAAAACATACCTCTGCGTATTCCCGATGCGTGTGTTAAGTAAGTAAATAAAATTTGAATATCTGGCACCACTTTTTCTATATAACGTATGGGACATAAGTTTTGACAAAGAAAAAAAAACAACAGGCTTAATCAGCAAAATAACAAAATTTATTAATTTTACATCTTTAACAATATGAAAATGAATCTATAAAAGTATATAAAAAAAGAAATTTTTGAGTAACATTTTTCTCGAAACTTATGTGCCATGTAAAAGAAAATAATATCAGGCTGTGTTTTAAGTAACCATGGGTTCTCTATATTAAAGCTCAAAGGGCGTAAACACACGTTTCAAGTTCCATTTGGTAGATTTTTTTAATTTGCAAGTTCGTCATCCGGTAACCGACGGATGCACCGGTGACGTACACACGCTGTGCAAAATATCCGCGATGAAACCACCGAGGAAACTACTGTATTGAAATAAAGCAAACCCAGCAGTAGGGTGGAAATTGAAAATCACACGCGCTCGCGCTGACTCAAATATTCAAGACCTTGTAGATAAAAACACCACACCGTTTGTAAAAGATCAAACGATTTGTAAGAGACGTACACTTTGGCGCATCCTTGGGTAATAATTATTTTCTTACTTAAAGTTCCGCTAAAAGCACGTTTCATAGACCAATAAGTTCAATAGACACACACGATGTATCTGACAATATGTCAACTATCAAACAAATTTATAAACAGTAAATTTTAAATTATTATAAATTCTACTCCTATAAACTTTTCGTACTCTTCAAGGGGTATAGGTGAAGTCACAATTGGTGTAGATAATTACAATTTGTGTTTGTCTACGGTCATAATGTGCCTACAATGTACGTTATTATGAACAAGTCTTATCAACAATTTAATTTATTATGACTTAAATAATTTCCATATAAAATATGCCCATTATATTGGCATATATGCTTTCAGTTAAGTAAACTCCTCCTGCTTTAATCATTTTTGCAGATATTTCGTTTTCCCCTATTATTTTGTAGATCCTTGATTATTTTTGAGACTTCATCTTTCGTTGGTACTGCCTCTTTCCCGCTATCATTGTAAAATGTTTCTTCTTTTTCTTCCTTATTTCCGGTATTTAATTCATCAATGTGTTCCTTAAATTTGCGTCTTTTCACTCAGTAATACTCTTTCCTGGTTTTGATAATAAAGTTATTTTTGCGATGGTAACCTTTTTCTATTTTCTATTTCTTGGTGAAATACTCGGTATCCCTTATTCTGAAATTTTTCCTCCATCATTATAGTTTATAGAGTTTTTTCTCATTGTACAATCTTATTTTCTACCTATATATGCTCTTCGATTATTTTCTTACCTTCTTATATTTTCCTCTGTTTCCTATTGTGGTGTTATTCAATAATTTTTGTCTTGTTTTCTTTTTGAAAGAGAATTATAGACGTTAAAGTAAATGACATTGTGAATCAATGACGATAACGATATTTTATGCATTTAAGGCCTTTCTACGTCAAATGAACCTAACTAAGACATTTGCATAACAAAATCGTCGTTTCATTTGAGATGGAAAAGCTAATGTTAAAGCTACAACATAGATTATAACATTTGATAAAATGCTGTGAAATGAATAATCCAACAAGATTTGGGGTCGAGATTATGAGAGTAGCCGATTTCCGGTTTAAAATAATCAATATCAGAGTTATTGATATCAAAACCTTCGCAAAACTAAATTTACTTCAATTAAACACAAACGTAAAATCGCAAAGTGCCGTGATTAGTTGTCACACATCACACGTTAAATTAATAATGAAATTTATATAAGTACTTTGAGATTTATAAAATAATTAAAATGTTCAAATTTAAAGTTAATTTTATAAATTGTCAATTTCTTTGCAACCTTATTTTCATAATTTTAAGTCTCGAATATTGGTATTAGCCTTGCCGAGACAGTAAAAAGGAAGTCATATTTGTAACAGCCGAGAAGTTGTCATTTTATCTGCTCAATAGTGCACGTTGCTCTGATAAGGTATTTAATAATAACGCAGCGGTGTTAAGACAGAATTGTTAATATTGCAATAAACACAGCGAACTTTAAACTGAAAGGTTGATCATACGAGATCATTATTTAGCATCCCTGACATAGTAGGCGTTGAATCAATTTGACACATTAAAGTATTAAACATTTCTTGTTACGTCGGTTCAATTGTAGTTTTGTCACGTGTTACCTGTTCAAATTAGGAATCATAAAAAATCGAACTCGAGATTTTAACGCATATGCACGTTTTGAGATCCCCTGAATCGTTTCTGACTATTTTCGAAATGACGTCTGTGTGTGTGTGTCTGCGCGTGTGTGCTTTGTATGTGGCTTTGTGTGTGTCTGTGCACGCTCTAACGGCCAAACGATTATAGCCAGAGCTATGAAACTTCAAACTTAAGATTAGCTGGAAACGTCCTATTTTGAAATCTACAAACACAAAAATAAAAGAAACACAATGTTACTTTACTCCTTGGCAAAATTTTATTTTTTTTAACTGCTTACGTCATTTTCACGTTTTAAATGCCTTTATGTTAATTTGCCGAATTTCATTGACTTTGAAACTTTAAATTTATTTTGAGGCAGTGAAGAATGATACGAACGGTACACCAAAAGTGCAACGACGAACATTCTAAATTTAACATTGTGTTAATTTTTTCATAATTGTACTTTTTATTTACAAATCGTCTTGATCTCGCGTTATTAGGCGATACCACAACAATTTGCAACCAACGAGTGGAGTTTTTCCTCTTGGTTTATATTTATTTCCACTGTGATTTGTTGGTAGGGCTAGTTGACCTTATTTCTGGATATACGTTTTTTTCTCGTTATATTTGGGCTATTTCGGGCCGGTCTGGCATTATAACAATGCTTTGTAATATATTTGGAAATTTCTTTCTGAAGCTACAAATATAGTGTACATGCACATATATACAGGGTGCTGCATTGGCGGACGCAACATAGGAAATCCCATGTTAATTTTGAGGCATTCAAATATTGGCTTCCCTAATTATTTTAGAGCAAAATTCCATTTAAGTCTTTTAAAGAGCACTCGATCATGGTCCAATTGGCGCAAATTGGGCATTTTTGCTATGCTCAATTCGCAAATACATTAAAAAATGTATCGGATAAATTTTGAAATTTTAAATCAAAACATCAATTCAGCCTTGGTCAAGACTGTCAAAGTTGACAGATATCTCATTATCGTAACTGACAATGGCCAAATTTAATAAATTAATTGTAAATCGGATACAAACATGATAGAAATTTATTCAAGTATCTAACATTGACTTTGTCTTTTCATTAAAGAGGCAATTAGAAATAAGACGTGAAAATCGTGGAATAAACTAGGTACAATATTAGATTTATTTTATTGGTAGAAACTCATAATATTTTTAAATTAAAATGCACATCTTCGTTCATCATCACCTCTCCTTAGTTCTTGATGGCACTCATATTTATATGATTTGTATTTATGTTTTTTTAAAACCCGTAATGCTGTTGCGGGATGTACTCCTATTCTTTCGCCTAGTTGTCTCGTACTTGCTTCTTTATTTTCTTCGACAGAAAGCAAAATGTCTCGTTCTTTTCCATAGTGCATTTCTTGCACAATACCTTGGGATTGGGTTGGGTTTCCCTATTGCATTTGCAATTATTCAAAACTGTTCCTTGTTTCTCAAACTTTGTTACTAGACGTTGAATAGTCGATCTGTGCGGTATTGATCGATCTGGATATTCAACCGAAAAGCTATCGCAGACATTCTGGAAACTGTTTCCTGCATAATATAACTTTACTAGGAATACTTTTTCTGGTGTTGTATAACTAATTTTTAATTCGGTCGTTGTCAGTTAAGTTTATCAGAGAACTGTCTGTCATCTTTGACAGTTCGTGACCAAGGCCGAATTGATGTTTTGATTTGAAATTTCAAAATTTATCTGATACATTTTTTAATTTATTTGCGAACTGAGCGTAGTAAAAATGCCCAATTTGCGCCAATTGGACCATGATCGAGTGCTATTTAAAAGACTTAAATGGAATTTTGCTGTAAAATAATTAGGAAAGCCAATATTTGAATGCCTCGAAATTAACATGGGATTTCCTATGTTGCGTCCGCCAATGCAGCACCCTGTATATATATATATATATATATATATATATATATATATATATATATATATATATTATTCAATGCGTTGAGTTCGTTGAACTTTCTACCAATTTTTGTTGAAGTATGATTGATTTTGGCAGTATTGCCAATTGTGGGTATAATTGGTTTTTAAAACACTGTATTTTTTATGTTGTTATATTTAACGTTTCGGTACTGCTGTTACCTTCATCAGAAATAATATAAGATTTTAATATCGTTTTGAAGCAATGTATTATCTTGGATGTTTAAAAAATTCAAACGTAATTTACATGCGTCATATTTGTTTACATTTACATGTAGCGCCTTTGATTTCGTCGTATTGTAGCATACTTGGATGTTTGAAGATGCATTCGCAATATTTAAAATGTGTTGTTTTAAGGGATGGCCATGCCAATTACATACGGATACATTGCGTCAAAACGTTACATAGACATAATTTCGTTCATATAACGTATCCTTAAATCGAAAATAGTATTAATATGAACCAACATTGGTCGTGAATTAATTAATGCAAAACATTTTTTTTAGTTAGTGAAATCAGCGAGGTTAGCGTGTTATTTGTTTTCAATTAAATGATTTGGTAATATATTTGTGATAGGTTCTTTATATCAATTTTGTCATTGATTGCCAAATGGGACACAAATTCAATTTCGATAATATAACAATCCTGAAAAAAGAAATCAAATACCACCAAAGACTTTTGCACGAAATGATACAAATAATCAAAGAACCCAAGGCAATCAATGACAAAATTGATATAAAGAACCTATCACAAATATATTACCAAATCATTTAATTGAAAATAAATAACACGCTAACCTCGCTGATTTCACTGACTAAAAAAATTTTTTGCATTAATTTATTCACCACCAATTTTGGTTCATATTAATACTATTTTCGATTTAAGGATACGTTATATGAACGACATTATGTCTATGTAACGTTTTGACGCAATGTATCCGTATGTAATTGGCATGGCCATCCCTTAAAACAACACATTTTAAATATTGCAAATGCATCTTCAAACATCCAAGTATGCTACAATACGACGAAATCAAAGGCGCTACATGTAAATGTAAACAAATATGACGCATGTAAATTACGTTTGAATTTTTTAAACATCCAAGATAATACATTGCTTCAAAACGATATTAAAATCTTATATTATTTCTGATGAAGGTAACAGCAGTACCGAAACGATAAATATAACAACATAAGAAACACAGTGTTTTAAAAACCAATTATACCCACAATTGGCAATACTGCCAAAATCAATCATATATATATATATATATATATATATATATATATATATATAATTAGTTATTCTACGAAAACACTCCGTGTTGGGTTTGCGGTCTTAATAAGGGCGATTTATTCTATATCTTTATTAATAGTCTATATTTCGTGGATCATTATCCACATCATCAGGACTTCTACAAAAATTATAAATAGAAGATGTAAAATAATTATGGTATAACTTACTCAAATTGATACAATATAAAATTGGACATCCAATACAATAAGAACTAACAAAAAGGTTCAATTCAAAAGTGTCACCAAAAATCAAATCTTACAAATTAATAAATAAATCAATTTTTGACAGAAAAGCCTACTAATTACAATATCAAAATAGGAAAATGACTTGAACACGAAAAAACGAAGGTTATTGTGTTGAAAAAAAAATATGATTTAAAATATGAAACAACAACAATTTCATATTTTTTTTTTCAACACAATAACCTTCGTTTTTTCGTGTTCAAGTCATTTTCCTATTTTGATATTGTAATTAGTAGGCTTTTCTGTCAAAAATTGATTTATTTATTAATTTGTAAGATTTGATTTTTGGTGATTTTTGAATTGAACCTTTTTGTTAGTTCTTATTGTATTGGATGTCCAATTTTATATTGTATCAATTTGAGTAAGTTATACCATAATTATTTTACATCTTCTATTTATAATTTTTGTAGAAGTCCTGATGATGTGGATAATGATCCACGAAATATAGACTATTAATAAAGATATAGAATAAATCGCCCTTATTAAGACCGCAAACCCAACGGAGTGTTTCCGTAGAATAACTAATTATAATTATTTCGGTCGTGCGTATTACATTATATATATATATATATATATATTATATATATATATATATATATATATATATATATATATATATATATATATATATATATATATTAAAATTAAAAATGTATCTTGTCAAATCTGACAGCAAAATGTAAAATTTACACGAAAGATGGTCTAATCTTACACCTCAATGGTGTAGTGAACATTAATTAAAACAGGTCCATGAAGACTAACTGGTGGATCGCTAGACAATATTGTTTCTGGGTTATTACCCTTCGTCAGCAGCGATTACCAAGAACCTTAGTTGTTGAAATACCTTTACATGTAGTGGCCATCAAAACTTCTTGGCGCGAGCCAATCACTCCTAACGAACCACTGACAACAGAACACTGACGAGACGATACCTTGTCTAACACCTTGCGGAGACTAAACAAGAGACGACTGTCAAACGTCCAGTGTCAACATATAAAAGATTGCTGCAATTAAGTTCAAAAACAATTCAAATTAAAAATGTATCTTGTCAAATCTGACAGCAAAATGTAAAATTTACACGAAAGATGGTCTAATCTTACACCTCAATGGTGTAGTGAACATTAATTAAAACAGGTCCATGAAGACTAACTGGTGGATCGCTAGACAATATTGTTTCTGGGTTATTACCCTTCGTCAGTAGCGATTACCAAGAACCTTAGTTGTTGAAATACCTTTACATGTAGTGGCCATCAAAACTTCTTGGCGCGAGCCAATCACTCCTAACGAACTATATGTTGACACTGGACGTTTGACAGTCGTCTCTTGTTTAGTCTCCGCAAGGTGTTAGACAAGGTATCGTCTCGTCAGTGTTCTGTTGTCAGTGGTAATAATAATTTAACACCAACATGCTTAAATTTTAACATAGAATATCTAAATATAATTTATGATACTAACCTAAACAAATTTAAAGAAGCCTTAAATAGATTTAAGACCAGAACATTAAGTATCCTCATTAACGATGTGCATCAAAATATTTGCAAACTTAAACAACAAATCACAATCAATGTAAATATGTTGAATTCGCTTGTCGATCAGGGCACGGTACATCGTTTGCTTAATTTTGAAGACCAAAGAAATGAAAGGGAGTTTATCGATACTAGGGAAAAAAACAAATCAAAAATTAGAATTCATGAACAACAACAAATCACAAAACAAACACCAACTTTTCACAAAGAATGGCTCATAAACCTTACAGATAAAAACATCCCGAACGACGTCCAAGATATCCTCACCCTAGAACCCAATTTCATGGCCCAAACTTCTAAAAACACCATTCTGCCATATCACGACATTATAGCTAATGTAGAAACAAACATAGATAAAATTTTACCTGAGCAACAAAATATTGTACGTACACAAATTAGAGATGCCATCATACAAAATCAACAAAAAAACAAAAAAGAAACTCTAAATCATACCCAAAAAAAATTCATACACAAAATTCAGAAAACTAGAAAATTTATAAAGGAGAACCCTGACCTCTGCATCCTTAAACCTGATAAAATCAATAAAACAGTACTCATGGATAAGACACAATACGACGAAAAAATCCTAAACCTAATTAATGAAAGAACCACATACAAACAAATCCGTCTCGACCCAACAAATAAATACCAAGACATAAATAATGCATTGATAACAGAATGGACAAAAAAAGAATATATAAACCAAGAAATTTCTAAATCATTAAAGATAACAAACGCAATAGCACCAAAAATCTACGGATTACCGAAACTACAAAAAATTAATAACCCCTTACGACCAATAGTTTCATCTATACAATCCCCCTTTTATAAACTATCGAAATATCTATCAAATATTTTAACTAAAATTGTAGGCAATACTGAATACCACATAAAAGACTCATGGGATTTCAAAAATTTCATAGACACTGTTTCTCTACCGGCGAACTACAAACTTATCTCGTTAGACGTCATAGCACTTTATACCAATATTCCTATAGATTTGGCTATTCAAACAATCAGTGATAGATGGGACGAAATCAAACCACACACTTCACTACCACTTACTGAATTCACTAAAGCTGTCAAATTAACTTTAACAACCTCATATTTTCAATACCAAAATAAATTCTATAACCAAATTTGGGGAGTAGCCATGGGCTCACCAATTTCTAGCACTATTGCCAACATTGTTCTTGAAAAATTAGAACAAAATGTACTAACTAACTACGCCCATCCATTACTTTTCTTCAAACGGTACGTCGATGATTGTTTATGCGCTGTACCTACAAATGATATAAACAAGTTGTTAAAGAAATTTAATGATTTCCACCCCCGGTTACAATTCACATCAGAAATCCAACAAAACAATAAAATTAACTTTCTAGATTTAACCCTTTACAACATAAATAATAAGATCGTCACTGAATGGTATACTAAAGATACCTGGTCCGGACGTTACAATAATTTCTTTTCTAAAAATTCAAAAAACATTAAAAACAGCACTATCATTAACCTAGCCGACCGAGCAATAAAATTGACACATCCGACTTTACGTTCCAAAGCCATAGAAAAAGCCAAAAATGCTTTAATTAAAAATGACTACCCGGGGAAATTAATAGACAACATTTTCAAAAAAAGAATAAATAAACATTACAATAATAATACACCAAATATAACCAAAATTACTACCGAAAAATCGTACTTATCAATCCCCTACATACCTATGCTATCTGAAAAATTAAATAAAATATTTATACCCCACAATATAACAATAGCACACAAAACAAATAACCCGATTAAAAATATGTACCCCAAAATTAAAGATCCCACACCCCTTAATAAAACTAGTAATATAGTATACGAAATCCCATGTGGCAATTGCAATAAAGTATATATCGGACAAACAAAACAATTACTTGGAAAACGAATCAACGCACATAAATATGATAAAACTAATACCACAGCCTTAAGCAAACACAGTAATACAACAAAACACGAATTTGATTTTGCAAACACCAAAGTTCTTAAAAAAGAAACAAACACCAAAGCAAGGTCCGTCCATGAAATAATCAAAATTAAACAAAACTCTAATAGTGTAAACGATAGATCAGATATCAAAACATTATCATCCATATACTCCAACATAATTGAGCCAATAAACTAAAAATAATAAATACAATGTTGCCTAAAACTAAAAAATTATAACAATGCCATCTACATGCACCGCGAGATATGTGACCGAATCGACCAGCAATCGATGTAGAAAGCCTCTTAACCTACCGTACCAAGGGGGGCAAAAAACATCCAATAGTTAAACGCACGTGGCTCACCAGTAATTTTTAAAAAAAAATGACTGCACATATAAGTTATTTTAGTTATTTAATTGTGTTTTGTAAATGTGTAAATTCGTAATGTGGCGTATGACATGTAAATTTTAAATGTAAAACAGTGTATTGTCAACCTATAAATTGGTAAGTGGAATTATTTAGGGAAAAAACATTTTTGTAGCACATAATTGTCATCACATTGCAACCCAAATCAATATGTACACCGCACGCTTTGTAAACAGGCTATTTTTTATGAATAAATTACAGATTGTTTGAAAATGGGGCGAATCCAGCCCCGAAACGTAACAATAATAATAATAAAAAATAAAATATATATATATAAAAAAAATTAGAACGTTTTTTATATGATAACCGCAAAACCTCAATACCTAAGAAGCCTGGAAGAATTCATCTATATATATATATATATATATATATATATATATATATATATATATATATATATAAGGAAAAGATATAACGGCTCAAACCCGCAAATAAGCACGCAGCCGCCGCAGCCTTCCTTGCGGGTTTGAGCCGTTATATCTTTTCCTTAATTCATTGTCCCCGCGTTATACACCTGACTTTTTTTTATTATATATATATATACACGAAAGATGGTCTAATCTTACACCTCAATGGTGTAGTGAACATTAATTAAAACAGGTCCATGAAGACTAACTGGTGGATCGCTAGACAATATTGTTTCTGGGTTATTACCCTTCGTCAGTAGCGATTACCAAGAACCTTAGTTGTTGAAATAGATTTACATGTAGTGGCCATCAAAACTTCTTGGCGCGAGCCAATCATTCCTAACGAACCACTGACAACAGAACACTGACGAGACGATACCTTGTCTAACACCTTGCGGAGACTAAACAAGAGACGACTGTCAAACGTCCAGTGTCAACATATAGTTCGTTAGGAGTGATTGGCTCGCGCCAAGAAGTTTTGATGGCCACTACATGTAAAGGTATTTCAACAACTAAGGTTCTTGGTAATCGCTACTGACGAAGGGTAATAACCCAGAAACAATATTGTCTAGCGATCCACCAGTTAGTCTTCATGGACCTGTTTTAATTAATGTTCACTACACCATTGAGGTGTAAGATTAGACCATCTTTCGTGTAAATTTTACATTTTGCTGTCAGATTTGACAAGATACATTTTTAATTTGAATTGTTTTTGAACTTAATTGCAGCAATCTTTTATATGTTGACACTGGACGTTTGACAGTCGTCTCTTGTTTAGTCTCCGCAAGGTGTTAGACAAGGTATCGTCTCGTCAGTGTTCTGTTGTCAGTGGTTCGTTAGGAGTGATTGGCTCGCGCCAAGAAGTTTTGATGGCCACTACATGTAAAGGTATTTCAACAACTAAGGTTCTTGGTAATCGCTGCTGACGAAGGGTAATAACCCAGAAACAATATTGTCTAGCGATCCACCAGTTAGTCTTCATGGACCTGTTTTAATTAATGTTCACTACACCATTGAGGTGTAAGATTAGACCATCTTTCGTGTAAATTTTACATTTTGCTGTCAGATTTGACAAGATACATTTTTAATTTTAATATATATATATATATATATATATATATATATATATATATATATATATATATATATTAAAATTAAAAATGTATCTTGTCAAATCTGACAGCAAAATGTAAAATTTACACGAAAGATGGTCTAATCTTACACCTCAATGGTGTAGTGAACATTAATTAAAACAGGTCCATGAAGACTAACTGGTGGATCGCTAGACAATATTGTTTCTGGGTTATTACCCTTCGTCAGCAGCGATTACCAAGAACCTTAGTTGTTGAAATACCTTTACATGTAGTGGCCATCAAAACTTCTTGGCGCGAGCCAATCACTCCTAACGAACCACTGACAACAGAACACTGACGAGACGATACCTTGTCTAACACCTTGCGGAGACTAAACAAGAGACGACTGTCAAACGTCCAGTGTCAACATATAAAAGATTGCTGCAATTAAGTTCAAAAACAATTCAAATTAAAAATGTATCTTGTCAAATCTGACAGCAAAATGTAAAATTTACACGAAAGATGGTCTAATCTTACACCTCAATGGTGTAGTGAACATTAATTAAAACAGGTCCATGAAGACTAACTGGTGGATCGCTAGACAATATTGTTTCTGGGTTATTACCCTTCGTCAGTAGCGATTACCAAGAACCTTAGTTGTTGAAATACCTTTACATGTAGTGGCCATCAAAACTTCTTGGCGCGAGCCAATCACTCCTAACGAACTATATGTTGACACTGGACGTTTGACAGTCGTCTCTTGTTTAGTCTCCGCAAGGTGTTAGACAAGGTATCGTCTCGTCAGTGTTCTGTTGTCAGTGGTTCGTTAGGAATGATTGGCTCGCGCCAAGAAGTTTTGATGGCCACTACATGTAAATCTATTTCAACAACTAAGGTTCTTGGTAATCGCTACTGACGAAGGGTAATAACCCAGAAACAATATTGTCTAGCGATCCACCAGTTAGTCTTCATGGACCTGTTTTAATTAATGTTCACTACACCATTGAGGTGTAAGATTAGACCATCTTTCGTGTATATATATATATAATAAAAAAAAGTCAGGTGTATAACGCGGGGACAATGAATTAAGGAAAAGATATAACGGCTCAAACCCGCAAGGAAGGCTGCGGCGGCTGCGTGCTTATTTGCGGGTTTGAGCCGTTATATCTTTTCCTTTATATATATATATATATATATATATATATATATATATATATATATATATATATATATATATAGATGAATTCTTCCAGGCTTCTTAGGTATTGAGGTTTTGCGGTTATCATATAAAAAACGTTCTAATTTTTTTTATATATATATATTTTATTTTTTATTATTATTATTGTTACGTTTCGGGGCTGGATTCGCCCCATTTTCAAACAATCTGTAATTTATTCATAAAAAATAGCCTGTTTACAAAGCGTGCGGTGTACATATTGATTTGGGTTGCAATGTGATGACAATTATGTGCTACAAAAATGTTTTTTCCCTAAATAATTCCACTTACCAATTTATAGGTTGACAATACACTGTTTTACATTTAAAATTTACATGTCATACGCCACATTACGAATTTACACATTTACAAAACACAATTAAATAACTAAAATAACTTATATGTGCAGTCATTTTTTTTTAAAAATTACTGGTGAGCCACGTGCGTTTAACTATTGGATGTTTTTTGCCCCCCTTGGTACGGTAGGTTAAGAGGCTTTCTACATCGATTGCTGGTCGATTCGGTCACATATCTCGCGGTGCATGTAGATGGCATTGTTATAATTTTTTAGTTTTAGGCAACATTGTATTTATTATTTTTAGTTTATTGGCTCAATTATGTTGGAGTATATGGATGATAATGTTTTGATATCTGATCTATCGTTTACACTATTAGAGTTTTGTTTAATTTTGATTATTTCATGGACGGACCTTGCTTTGGTGTTTGTTTCTTTTTTAAGAACTTTGGTGTTTGCAAAATCAAATTCGTGTTTTGTTGTATTACTGTGTTTGCTTAAGGCTGTGGTATTAGTTTTATCATATTTATGTGCGTTGATTCGTTTTCCAAGTAATTGTTTTGTTTGTCCGATATATACTTTATTGCAATTGCCACATGGGATTTCGTATACTATATTACTAGTTTTATTAAGGGGTGTGGGATCTTTAATTTTGGGGTACATATTTTTAATCGGGTTATTTGTTTTGTGTGCTATTGTTATATTGTGGGGTATAAATATTTTATTTAATTTTTCAGATAGCATAGGTATGTAGGGGATTGATAAGTACGATTTTTCGGTAGTAATTTTGGTTATATTTGGTGTATTATTATTGTAATGTTTATTTATTCTTTTTTTGAAAATGTTGTCTATTAATTTCCCCGGGTAGTCATTTTTAATTAAAGCATTTTTGGCTTTTTCTATGGCTTTGGAACGTAAAGTCGGATGTGTCAATTTTATTGCTCGGTCGGCTAGGTTAATGATAGTGCTGTTTTTAATGTTTTTTGAATTTTTAGAAAAGAAATTATTGTAACGTCCGGACCAGGTATCTTTAGTATACCATTCAGTGACGATCTTATTATTTATGTTGTAAAGGGTTAAATCTAGAAAGTTAATTTTATTGTTTTGTTGGATTTCTGATGTGAATTGTAACCGGGGGTGGAAATCATTAAATTTCTTTAACAACTTGTTTATATCATTTGTAGGTACAGCGCATAAACAATCATCGACGTACCGTTTGAAGAAAAGTAATGGATGGGCGTAGTTAGTTAGTACATTTTGTTCTAATTTTTCAAGAACAATGTTGGCAATAGTGCTAGAAATTGGTGAGCCCATGGCTACTCCCCAAATTTGGTTATAGAATTTATTTTGGTATTGAAAATATGAGGTTGTTAAAGTTAATTTGACAGCTTTAGTGAATTCAGTAAGTGGTAGTGAAGTGTGTGGTTTGATTTCGTCCCATCTATCACTGATTGTTTGAATAGCCAAATCTATAGGAATATTGGTATAAAGTGCTATGACGTCTAACGAGATAAGTTTGTAGTTCGCCGGTAGAGAAACAGTGTCTATGAAATTTTTGAAATCCCATGAGTCTTTTATGTGGTATTCAGTATTGCCTACAATTTTAGTTAAAATATTTGATAGATATTTCGATAGTTTATAAAAGGGGGATTGTATAGATGAAACTATTGGTCGTAAGGGGTTATTAATTTTTTGTAGTTTCGGTAATCCGTAGATTTTTGGTGCTATTGCGTTTGTTATCTTTAATGATTTAGAAATTTCTTGGTTTATATATTCTTTTTTTGTCCATTCTGTTATCAATGCATTATTTATGTCTTGGTATTTATTTGTTGGGTCGAGACGGATTTGTTTGTATGTGGTTCTTTCATTAATTAGGTTTAGGATTTTTTCGTCGTATTGTGTCTTATCCATGAGTACTGTTTTATTGATTTTATCAGGTTTAAGGATGCAGAGGTCAGGGTTCTCCTTTATAAATTTTCTAGTTTTCTGAATTTTGTGTATGAATTTTTTTTGGGTATGATTTAGAGTTTCTTTTTTGTTTTTTTGTTGATTTTGTATGATGGCATCTCTAATTTGTGTACGTACAATATTTTGTTGCTCAGGTAAAATTTTATCTATGTTTGTTTCTACATTAGCTATAATGTCGTGATATGGCAGAATGGTGTTTTTAGAAGTTTGGGCCATGAAATTGGGTTCTAGGGTGAGGATATCTTGGACGTCGTTCGGGATGTTTTTATCTGTAAGGTTTATGAGCCATTCTTTGTGAAAAGTTGGTGTTTGTTTTGTGATTTGTTGTTGTTCATGAATTCTAATTTTTGATTTGTTTTTTTCCCTAGTATCGATAAACTCCCTTTCATTTCTTTGGTCTTCAAAATTAAGCAAACGATGTACCGTGCCCTGATCGACAAGCGAATTCAACATATTTACATTGATTGTGATTTGTTGTTTAAGTTTGCAAATATTTTGATGCACATCGTTAATGAGGATACTTAATGTTCTGGTCTTAAATCTATTTAAGGCTTCTTTAAATTTGTTTAGGTTAGTATCATAAATTATATTTAGATATTCTATGTTAAAATTTAAGCATGTTGGTGTTAAATTATTATTTCGGCAACGTAGTAGGAAAATCCTATGATTTATCTCCCTGCTAAGTTTTTCTTTTAGTTTGGAGACTACCTTAAACAGCTTATATGTATGTTCTCCATAAGTGGTTCGCACGTCTTGGTAAAAGGCCATTGTGAGTTGAAATTGTTCTGTTTGTTGGTGATGTATGAAGTATGTATGGTGGTGTGGCTGTGTTCGTTTCTGCTTCCCCTTCGATACGATAGTATGTTTTATTAGTTCTTAACCTCTTTATTGTAGATGAATTCTTCCAGGCTTCTTAGGTATTGAGGTTTTGCGGTTATCATATAAAAAACGTTCTAATTTTTTTTATATATATATATTTTATTTTTTATTATTATTATTGTTACGTTTCGGGGCTGGATTCGCCCCATTTTCAAACAATCTGTAATTTATTCATAAAAAATAGCCTGTTTACAAAGCGTGCGGTGTACATATTGATTTGGGTTGCAATGTGATGACAATTATGTGCTACAAAAATGTTTTTTCCCTAAATAATTCCACTTACCAATTTATAGGTTGACAATACACTGTTTTACATTTAAAATTTACATGTCATACGCCACATTACGAATTTACACATTTACAAAACACAATTAAATAACTAAAATAACTTATATGTGCAGTCATTGTTTTTTTAAAAATTACTGGTGAGCCACGTGCGTTTAACTATTGGATGTTTTTTGCCCCCCTTGGTACGGTAGGTTAAGAGGCTTCCTACATCGATTGCTGGTCGATTCGGTCACATATCTCGCGGTGCATGTAGATGGCATTGTTATAATTTTTTAGTTTTAGACAACATTGTATTTATTATTTTTAGTTTATTGGCTCAATTATGTTGGAGTATATGGATGATAATGTTTTGATATCTGATCTATCGTTTACACTATTAGAGTTTTGTTTAATTTTGATTATTTCATGGACGGACCTTGCTTTGGTGTTTGTTTCTTTTTTTTTTGTTTCTCTACCGGCGAACTACAAACTTATCTCGTTAGACGTCATAGCACTTTATACCAATATTCCTATAGATTTGGCTATTCAAACAATCAGTGATAGATGGGACGAAATCAAACCACACACTTCACTACCACTTACTGAATTCACTAAAGCTGTCAAATTAACTTTAACAACCTCATATTTTCAATACCAAAATAAATTCTATAACCAAATTTGGGGAGTAGCCATGGGCTCACCAATTTCTAGCACTATTGCCAACATTGTTCTTGAAAAATTAGAACAAAATGTACTAACTAACTACGCCCATCCATTACTTTTCTTCAAACGGTACGTCGATGATTGTTTATGCGCTGTACCTACAAATGATATAAACAAGTTGTTAAAGAAATTTAATGATTTCCACCCCCGGTTACAATTCACATCAGAAATCCAACAAAACAATAAAATTAACTTTCTAGATTTAACCCTTTACAACATAAATAATAAGATCGTCACTGAATGGTATACTAAAGATACCTGGTCCGGACGTTACAATAATTTCTTTTCTAAAAATTCAAAAAACATTAAAAACAGCACTATCATTAACCTAGCCGACCGAGCAATAAAATTGACACATCCGACTTTACGTTCCAAAGCCATAGAAAAAGCCAAAAATGCTTTAATTAAAAATGACTACCCGGGGAAATTAATAGACAACATTTTCAAAAAAAGAATAAATAAACATTACAATAATAATACACCAAATATAACCAAAATTACTACCGAAAAATCGTACTTATCAATCCCCTACATACCTATGCTATCTGAAAAATTAAATAAAATATTTATACCCCACAATATAACAATAGCACACAAAACAAATAACCCGATTAAAAATATGTACCCCAAAATTAAAGATCCCACACCCCTTAATAAAACTAGTAATATAGTATACGAAATCCCATGTGGCAATTGCAATAAAGTATACATCGGACAAACAAAACAATTACTTGGAAAACGAATCAACGCACATAAATATGATAAAACTAATACCACAGCCTTAAGCAAACACAGTAATACAACAAAACACGAATTTGATTTTGCAAACACCAAAGTTCTTAAAAAAGAAACAAACACCAAAGCAAGGTCCGTCCATGAAATAATCAAAATTAAACAAAACTCTAATAGTGTAAACGATAGATCAGATATCAAAACATTATCATCCATATACTCCAACATAATTGAGCCAATAAACTAAAAATAATAAATACAATGTTGTCTAAAACTAAAAAATTATAACAATGCCATCTACATGCACCGCGAGATATGTGACCGAATCGACCAGCAATCGATGTAGAAAGCCTCTTAACCTACCGTACCAAGGGGGGCAAAAAACATCCAATAGTTAAACGCACGTGGCTCACCAGTAATTTTTAAAAAAACAATGACTGCACATATAAGTTATTTTAGTTATTTAATTGTGTTTTGTAAATGTGTAAATTCGTAATGTGGCATATGACATGTAAATTTTAAATGTAAAACAGTGTATTGTCAACCTATAAATTGGTAAGTGGAATTATTTAGGGAAAAAACATTTTTGTAGCACATAATTGTCATCACATTGCAACCCAAATCAATATGTACACCGCACGCTTTGTAAACAGGCTATTTTTTATGAATAAATTACAGATTGTTTGAAAATGGGGCGAATCCAGCCCCGAAACGTAACAATAATAATAATAAAAAATAAAATATATATATATAAAAAAAATTAGAACGTTTTTTATATGATAACCGCAAAACCTCAATACCTAAGAAGCCTGGAAGAATTCATCTACAATAAAGAGGTTAAGAACTAATAAAACATATATATATATATATATATATTTGTGTGTGTGTGAGTGTTTGTGTGTATATATTTTGATATATACATTTATTTGAGTTATAGCAAAATGATAATTTTCATCATAAACAAGTCCTTAAATAAAAAATGGGCATCGTATCAGAGAACCGTCGTTGAAAGAAATGTTTCTCGAAATTTATTTTGTCCGTATTTTCTTTCGTCGTATACAATTGTGGTTGAACATAAAAAAACACAAAGAGTTTGTCTTCTCGTAAAATTTATTTTTTATTGTGTAAGGATAAGATTTTATTTCCTTAGTTGATTTAGACACGAACAACATTAATATTTATACGAAAATGTTCCAGCTGTAATTTAGGGAATGGAAGTGTGGTGCCCGAAGGGGAATTCATTCCGTTCGAGGGCAAATCAGTACCGCAGTCGGCGGACATAGTTTTTCTCGTCGAAGCACAGAAGTGTAACGCAGATGTAAGAAAAACGAAAAAAATCGACATGATCGTGGAACACTTGGATAGAGAGCTCTCTCGGTTAAACATCAGACAGAACAGGTAATCGATAAAACTCTTGTCGTTATTGTGGCGTGCACTGACCCCCAATAAATGGTAGCAGCGGTAGTTTCGCCGAAGATGATAGCACGTTAATGACACGGTAACGTGATTACAGATATTCGGTAGTTACGTTTGGCAACGGGAATGGTGTGTTCGACCAGCCGCGCAGCATTGTGATCAATAGCAGCGTCTTTACGGAGCACCAGTTGATCCCCTCTTTCTTTGATCACATCCAAACCGGTAATTATAACAATCATTTTAATAGCGCTTAAACATATATATTCAACCAACCCAAAAAAAATGTAATATTATTTCATATTCACATAAAAATAACAATTATGTTAATATAATTATACATACATTCGTTAGATGATGGTTTAGACGTATAAATATTAAAGAGAATCTATCGGTCTCACATGTCACGACTTCCGGTTTCAGGCGAAGGAAACAATCCTGATATCTTCGGAGCACTCACGTTTGGCAGTAAGCTACTGTTTCGACCCGGCGTATCCAAGACATTCATCCTACTGCCCTGCACGGATTGCAGCAAGACTAGCATGGAGGTAAGGAAACGTCACCCTGTGGCACGTTTCGCCCGGGAAAGAGACGCCCGATGTCTTGTGACCGTCGTCGCGATTTCGCAGTCGGATGTTGTATTAATTCAGATTTAGAACTCCAGAACGATTATTAAGTGGACGAAATCAGTTATGGTAAAGTTAGTTCGCGCAATTTGCCAAAACACAATACAAGTATTTCACCGCAAGCGAATAATACCGTTTGCGAATGTTGGTCACGCGCTGCGCTGGGCAGGTGGCCCGCAATCTATATCCGTAGATTGTACAAAAGCAATTTGGAAACAGTTTACCAGTTGTCAGTAGGTTGTGTATGTCGCGCACGTTAAGATAATATACGGTATGTATATTTTCTTGACAGTGGCTTGACAATAAATCCCCGCGGGCAGCACTGACCTAAATCTCGCGAATATACAAAAAAACTGGTGTAGAATGTACACTAAATTACATGAAAAATTATGCTCGTACGTTCAGATTCACGCGTGTAATACGTAATTTACTATCGATAAATCAAATATTTAGAGATTATGGACATTTCTCGATTACCATCCAAATAAGTTCGATGTTTTGCTTTTCGAACCATCAATCTTACACACCGCGCTTGAGTTTGCACGTTTGCAGCTGTTCCAGTAGCATATATTTGGTTTTACACCAACAGGACATTCAAATCTCGCTTCCGTTCGGAAGCGACCCACGGACTCCGCTGCGACTTGGATACTAATCGGCAAATATCTCATAAACCAATAATCGCACCAAATAATTCAAATATTTCTATTTCATGTAGAACATTAACAAAATTATTCTTTCTAATTATCTAAAAAAAAATAATACTCCATCAATATTACTTCGTTTCTTCTTAAAACTATTGGGGACCACTTCACCGATGTATATTTTCTTATCAGCCCAGTACAGTAATGGAATTAAGTTTTCGGGCAACCATTCGTATCAATGCACGAAACGTACTACTTAGATTACTGCAGTGATACACAGATATACTGAAATGCACGTTCGATTATAACGAAGCCTTTGTAGCTACATTGTAGGTGCCTTCGAGAAACCAATTTCGTTACAGGTTCAATCCTTTGTTTAGACAGTTATTTCTTTTATATAAGTAGCCAAAAGAAATTTGTCGTCACATTAGTAATTATTTGCATGTCTATATTTATATTTATAGGACTCACTTACAAACCTAGCACAAGAATTTCATAAATCTAGTTTACATTTAAATTAATTTTAATTGAAAATAACAACCCTCCACTACCTCTTGGTAAATTACTTTTCTAAAACCATCTCAGACAACAAACTGAAATTCCCCAACAAACGGTAGAAATTTACGAAAGTTTCCCATACATACACCAACTATCCCCATCCATCTAAAAATTGTTCCATGCGATTAGTATTGTAGTTGCCGACAAGATTGTTAAACCTGTTGTTAAACCAAATTATTTTCTACTATGAAGAACAATACCATAACTCTTTTGCAATGGCCATCACATAAATTACAACGAAACCAAGATCTTCAACAGGACTTCTCCCAAAATTTTCACATTTAAATTTAAATTAACTTCAAATCGGTTTTGTCCATGTACCATATTTTTTGAATAGGAGGCGATCTTGTCGACGACTTTTTTCTTTAGTCCTTCTAAAATTCCATCTTTCTGGTTCCCTTGGGATTTTTCCTATAGTTTTATCCTTTCTCAATTTTTAATTCGTTGACATTAAATAAACACACATTTTAACTTTTCAACCCCCCCCTCATAACTTATTCAATGCTGGTGGATTTTTATTACTTTTTTTCGCTGTTTTGGCGATTAGAAAACAGTTTTAGTACGAAAACGTATGAAAATAATAAAACGCGTGCAGGGAACAATATAGCCGTTATGTAATTTAGACATTTGACACATAAATAGTCATAAATAGTAATTAAAAGAAAAGGAAATTCAGACACACAGACACAAAATTCATCGAACGTTCTAAAACTGATCGTTTTCATACCAAATTGTGTTAATATTTAAAATAGTAGGAATAAATTTAAAATGTTCATATTCGTTGGTAATCAAAGTATTTAAACAAAATAAAGACGCGTTGACCTAAATCTTGTAAATGTACACAGCATTATTTTGCAATTACTTTTCAGCTCGACTACTCCATCCTACACCAGTTGCTGCTAGAAAACGACATCACACTGCACATATTAATGAACGAAGAGTTCCAGCACAAGAAGACACGGGGAAACAAAATCTTTTTCGGTAAGTATTTTTACGTTTTGTCCGTTTATCTTAAAACGACTTCGCATCCAGGGGGAAAGTTAATTTCGATCGGCGAAGCGCTGAATTTAAATGGTGAACAAATCTAAATTCCGACTCTCTAAGATGTAGTTAATGTCGGGCATTGGTGAACGAGTAATTACGTTCATATCGTAAATATTTACGTATACCTTCGTTTTTCGATGGAACCGATTCCAAGCATTTAATTTCTGCTATTCTCGAAGTGGCTGTTAAAAATACACGGCTCGGTTTAAATAATTTAATGAACGGTTTGTTCTTTTGTTCGAAATCGTTCGGTCTCCGACGGCATTTTTAACGAATGTATGTAATTTACGTGTAATTCGTAGCTTGCAATCGAAAGTTTCATCAATCGATTTAATACCAAATAATTAAACGAGTCGCTAATAATTGCTTACATTAAATAATAATATCGACGAAAAAAAAACGGACATGAAAATTTCACAATTTTTGTCACACATTTCCATAACGGATGTACATTTTCATTCTATAAGTTAAATAAATTGACCCATTTGACAAAACAAATTTGCTAATCTGGCTAATAATTAGTATTTCACAATGCACCGTATTACGTGATGGCGTCAGCTGTCATTTCAGCCAGGCAAAGTAATGACGTCATTGTTAGTTTTTATTGTCGTCATCGTACCGTTTTGTCCACCCTTGTAATTTTGCTCTGTGGAAGGAACAAAAAAAAATTCTGCTACTGTGGACCTAAACCAAGTAGTCTTCTAAATGCCATCAATCTATTTTCATTATTTTCGCCTCCTCCTCTCACGTTTATGATTTTAAATACGATCTTGACGTTACCTCTCATTTCTTTGGTGTTAGTCTAATTGTTTACAAATTTGATTTTTGTTTCAATAGATTGCATTTTCCGTGTTAATTTCCTGATTTGTTGGGCGTACAATTTGACAATGTACCGATTTTCTGTTTAAGTAGCCGAATATCACAAAATTTTTAAATAGAAGTTCAACTGATTATTAATTTGGTAGGTTGATTGTTGATTGCTACCAATTAGTGAACAACAAAAAATTGCAGATGTTTTAATAATTTTTTTTCCACGACCACGTACAAATTGACAGCTTTGATAGTCAATTCATAAAAATTGATTAATAGTAAAATTTGATATTATGATAACAAGCGTATTTCTTATAGTTTATTCGAATTATTAATATACTTGTATTTGGAAAAAAATCACATAAATACGATATATAAAATTAAAAACCACTTACCACAAATCTAGACACGTATTCAGCAACATCTGCAAAGAAAAATATTAATAGTAATATTTCTGGTGAGGTTCAGATATATTCTCCTCACTAGATCATCAGTGGGATTACACTTCGTTTCAAAATTAAAACCACCTTAATATATTGTAATAAACCTAACGGGAAAATTATGAAGCGTTCACAACAGTGGTGCGAATCCAATCTAACATAAAATTAGTAATAAAATAGGTAGTCCAGTGATTGCCAAAATTATTTAAATTATGTTTGTTGCTTTGTATAAAAATACTTTAATAGATGCCTAATTCGCTACAATGTTGTACATTCTTAATTAATTTAAGACAATGTAGTGGTGATGCATGCCCTGTCTCTTAAATATATTTGGGGCGGACTTTTATTCTGATTATTCTGATCTACATCAACGTTGTCTTGGACGTTTTCTAAGAGGATTTTCAATGAGCTAATAGATTTGTACGCAACCTGTAGTTCAAGAATTGAACATTTTAAAAAATTTTGGAAACTCAATTGAGTTTGTGAAAGAGTGTTTGTGCGAAAATGCTCGGATAATTCTTAGTTACGTAAGAACTACGTACATTTAACGCAGGCAGGGCAAATAGTGTTGAATAAGAATAAACAACAAACAATATCGGAGAGCAATTGCTACTTACTGTCCCGAATTTCCATACTTCGAATCCATATGTTGTTACTGTTGTAAACATTTATTTTCATCTTTTGTGTTTCAATATATTCTTTACCATCTCTTCTCAGTCTTTATTTCTTCCCCTATTCACTACGGTTCTATTACTAGGTTTGATCTGTTGTGCTAAATTGATTCCAATAGTAATGACCACATATTTTGATTTTTGTCATTGATATGTAGAGCTACTTCCTGTGCTCTCTCTACGACGTTCTTTATTCATTTTGTCAGATCTTCTTTGTTGATCGCTATTATCGATAGATCTTTGGTCTATTATACTCGATTTATTTGATTCTTCTTAAAATAAAATTAATATTACCCCCACATATGTTGTCATCCTTAGGAGAAATACTATATTTACAGTATACAGTATTTCCGTTGAAGATGGCAACGTAGTTGTCGAAATTTATATTTAGATTTAATAAAATGACATGTGCTAAGGATTTTTTTAATTTTTCCAATCATAGTCTCCGATTACTAATAGCTTCTCCTTACTTCATAAATTAAACTTTCTGACAATCCCCTTCAATGTACCTCATATTTCTTTTTCTGTAAGTTTGTAGTTTGCTTCCTAGTATTGTGATGTGGAGTATTTTGTACGTTCTATCTAATAAAACTATATTTTTATTTATTGTAAACTGCCTTCGCCCCCTTCTTGTGAATAGGTGGTACCATGGTTTTCGTCCATTCTTTCGGCATCTCGGAATCCTAGATATTGATTAGTTTCGCTCCGGGATTGCATTAATTGATTTTTCATTACGTTTTCTGCTGGGGCTTTTCCATTTTTAAGTTTCTTTATTCTTTTTAATTTCGTCTATTGCTAAGTATGTTACATTCACTGCATCTACTCTTCTTCTACTAATTTTATAATGTGGTTCTTCCTTTTGAACCTTGGAAAATGTCCTTTAATTACTTGTCATTCTCCGCTTATCCTTTCTCCATAGTTGTTGTTAAAGGTAATAGAATTTGGTGGTATTCTCTTCCAGTGTCGCGATTGACCGAATTCACCAATTGCAACTGAAATAAACTTAATGCAAAAGTTCACCAGAAGACTTGCAAGGTGGGTCCTATAGTATTTCCATCGATTCATCTAACAAAATATTACTTGCAGTAAAACTAGCGGTAAACTCGTAGAAGAAAATGGCAATGGCAATAGGTCGGCACAATGATACTTGAAAACAAAGGGAAAAATTAAATTGTTGTTGCGATGGAATCAAAAATGATATGAAATCAAATCATAAAAAAATTCTCATTCCCAAATCCTTGAGATCTCGTTTCTTCTTAAAATCTTTCATTCCCAAACTAACTCTGCCATAATTTCTATTCTTCGCATTCTGTCTCAATACTGTCGCACAAATTTATTTTTGACTTTTCCGTCTTCTGTTATCGGTATGTAAATAGTTTCATTCCCGTTCCCCAAAAAGACATCGATACAAAATTATCACATATCTAAAAAATAATTCAAAAATTTCGCGAAAATGCCATTTTTGACTTGTATATGGATAGACCTTTCATCTATATCTTCATCACATCTACGAGCACTTCACCGAACTCCAAAAAATGGTACAAAAATTAAATTCGAAAATTTCGGGAAATTTTTGTCATTTTTGACTTCTACTTGGAAAAGCCTTTCATTTACGTACCAACATTGCATATCTCCGAGCACATCAAAAGTACAATTAAAAATTTTCGTGTACATTTGGTTCAAGATTTTCAAAAAGCTCTAATTAAATCGAATAAAAATGAATTGAAGTAAATTTAGTGGCGGCAAGTTTGTTTGTTTTAAATGTAGTTTAAAAGTAAAACTACATTTAAAACAAACAAGGTAAATTTATTGACCAAAATCAAATTAGAGCAACAAGGTAAACTTCAAAATCCAAATTTCTAGTTCTAAAAAACTTCGTATGAAATATTTTAATCGATATTTTGCTTGCGTTCAGTTTTTACAACTTTGTTATTTATATTTTATTTCGTGGAGTTATTTTCTTGCGAATAGGACCTTTAGCTAAAACGTTTTTCTTTAATTTTATTTTTTTTATTAACCTAATTGCAGAGCTACTGCAATGTGGTATTATATTGAGTATAGTTAGGTACAATCAATCATAGATATTTGGAAGTCGACCGTGACACTACTGTTTTTTTAAGTAGGGTGTTTACGTCATAATTATTATCAGGTTTCGGTTATACCCTGTGATTTATATAGATTGTTTTGACTTGTTCGCAGCAAATAGTGAAATTATACACATGAGATTTTATTGGCTAATTGTATTTTTATTGCCAATTATTCGTATTAATTTTTACAAATATTTACAAAAGCTTTACGATCAATTGGACACAAAAATGCGTTATTAAAATTCACTCTACAATTTGTGATATTCACGCAAATGTTTTAGCGCAAAAAAGTGTTGAATAAATTGTTGGAATTTTAATGGAAATTCTAACATATGATACAAGTTGTTTTATATTACGAAATTAAATTAAATTCGTTAGAAATTTACTTTGTAACCTATACTTTTGTACCTAAATGAAATATAAATAAAATTACAAACACTTCTCAGTTAGATCCGTTATCGTAAAATTAAAATGAATTATTATTAACTTGTATATTTTGTCGTTAGGTAAGTTGAACCTCAATGGATTAGGACACCCGACTTATCCATATATGTGTAGATTCTGGAATATTTTAACGTTCTATGTGATGGCTGGTGAAATTGATTCTCCCTTCTTATTTTTGTATTCTATTTCGTGTACTCATGCACGATTTAATGTAATTTGAGAATGTATTACATTATTCAATGCATATGAAGCGTTACACATAAATGGAACATCTAATTATTTATACACTTTATCTCGGAGATTATTTCCATTTATTTACATATTTGGATACTGCGTGTTTAAAATAATATCATATTTTGTATCTGTAGGCTTTCATTTAATATAATATCCTACATAAACATAAATAATTTTAGATTAAAACACATATAAAAGACCGCCTTTTCTGGACATTCAGTATATATAGTTTTCCTGTTAGCTTTATTTCTAACGCTGGGATAACATACAGCCATTTATTGCACTGTTTGCACGCAAATATTGACGTATCTCTTCGTTTTTCAATTAACACGATTCTACATTTAATTTCTACCATTCTCGAAGTGGCCGATGAAAAATACACGTTCGTTTTAAATATTTTACTGAAAGGTATGTTGTGCAATCGAAAATCATTCGTTAGAATTTTCCGCCGGTATTTTCGCAGAACATAAATGTACAATTTGCTCGATTATTGATTTAATTATCGTTGTGGATATTTTGACAGCTAAATATCTGCACCCACACAATTTATTATTAAAATACAAAAATATTGCCGCTGAAGTTTCGCCATCATGTCTGAAAACGTGAAAATTTAATGACGATAAGCTTTATTAAATCATTGCTTCACAAAAACTTTTGCAATTATTATTTGCATAAATTTCAATTATTTTGTTTTCATCAGTATTGATTACTTTCAACTATTAAATTTTTATTATATTTATTTCTTTTGTCCAATTTCATTTTTATATTTAAGATTTTTTGTTCTGCCTCATTTGTTAATTCACGATTTTACAAATATTTTATTTAAGAAAACTTTAAATTCCGCACATGTCAAAATATCTATTTTAGTGCCATATAAATCTACAGAAATACATAAATCCTTATACATTATTTGAAACATCAACTTCATATTTTTTTGAAGAATATTAAAAGTTTTGCACTTAATGCAATTGATATGTGTGGCACGGACTTGATTATTTGACTTCGTACAAACTGTCAAGTTACAATATGTTTAAGTTGATAACTTACAGTTACAGAAAATTGTCGACACATGGCGGTTAAATGATGTGCTATTGTGCTATGCTTTTGCGAAGCGCAACTTTAATATTTATGTAATCGGTGTTGGAAAATACACACATATACAGCAAACTCATTGTATCATTAAGAATTACAATACTAACTACTATTTACGCCAAAATAATAGTCCCTTGTGTTTGAAGACGTAAATCAATCATTTCTACGTAACATACAGTAAGTTCAAATTTTTCTGCAGGGACGTTTAGAAGTAATCAGGGTAATGCAAAAAGCATACGATTTTTGCGACATCTAACCGAAAGCCGACTATATAATTTCTTTCCTACTTAACCGTTCGACAAAACAAATTGAAACTTCGACTGAACGTAATATGATATGTTGCGCGCAGAGTGGAATTTAAATTTTTTCAACATTATACCTGCTTTAGCTACAAATCGTGATCTCTGTTATCTCCGATATCGCACGAAGGCGATAACTTGTGCCTATCTCGAAATACGTATTGAAATTTAATTGTACCCATTATTTGATTATTGGCAGCGAGATACGTATTCCAATAAAGTTCGCGCACATTTTCCCCCGAAGGAAGCGGTATCGGTCTAGTGCTGGGTAATTCTACCAGGGCGGTACTACAAACTTTTTTGGATTATTTTTAGATCTCATTTATCCTATTTATATAATAATAATAATAATAATCTTTATTTCCTTTTCCATTTACAGAGTAACAAAATTAAGTAATTACTAAATGTGTATAATTAGTAAAGGATAGGAAACCATAAGGCGAGGTTTCAGCATAGCTGTTCTACCACCTAAACCTTAATTAATTTGATAATCCAAAATAAACGCATTCCTAAAAGTAACTTAACCTAAAGTATTCAGTGATGTGATACGATATGAAGCTTTTATGAACTTAACGAGTATAACAAATCTGATAGAGACCACAGTAACAAGCGTTAGACTCGCCCTAACAGCGAGGTACTACGTATCGCCTTTTGAACATTAGATAATTAGTCCTGGAGCAACAACATCTTATAATGCTTTTTGAATGATATAAGAGAAAGATTTCTTTTAAGAGCGGGAGGCACGCTATTATACATTTTTACAACTTGGAATGAGAATGATCGTTGAAACAATGAAGTTCTATGTATCGGAGGCGTTAAGAGGCCCTTAAATCTAACATTAAGGTTATGGACGTCAGATCTGAATTGTATTAGGTTATATAAGTAGGTAGGCGCTTTGAATGTAATTATTTTGTGATACAAACAGACACATTGTAGTACTCTTCTCTGTTTCATATTGAGCCAATTAAGTTCTTTTAATTTATGAGAAATGTGCTCAAATTTCCTAATTCCAAAAATAAATCTCATACAAGCATTCTGAACCTTCTGTATTCTATACACTGAGGTCACATCAAGCGCAGCGTGATATACTGGCGAACAAAATGTGAAGTTAGACAGAACTAGGGCATCACATAAATTTTTTTTTGTTTTTATATTTAAGTAATTGCGGTGTGGAAACAAGCATCTTAATCTGTTATAGGAACGGCTAATAATCCTAGTAATATGACCTCGGTAACGCCATGAATTGTCAATCAGCAGACCCAAGTTTTTTGCTGTGTCAGAAACCGCAATCGGAATTCCATTTATATTAATATCCACTAAGTGCCTAATGCTATTGCAATAATTGTTGTTCCCCAACAACAAAACCTGAGTCTTACTGGAATTTAAGACTAAGCCGTGATTTTGCGAAATGGAACAAATACTGTTTAAGTCTTCATTAATCATTATTAATGCATCCGAAAGGTTGCCTGGTTTAAAAGATAAATATAATTGCATATCATCCGCGTACATATGATTCAGACAATACTTAACCACATAAGGAAATTTGGATGTATATAACGAAAAGAAAAGTGGCCCAAGGGACGTACCTTGGGGAACGCCGATATTAACTGAGACATGTTCAGATATATTATTGTTCAGCTTAACGCTTTGTTTTCTGTTGGATAGATATGATGATATTAAATCAAGGGAACTGTTTGAGAAACCCATGTATGTGAGGATTTTGAGAAAAATGGAATGATCGAGACAGTCAAAAGCTTTAGAGAAGTCGAGCAAAACTAATATAGTTACTTCTCCTTTGTCTGAAGCTGTAAGTATGTCATTGGAGATTTTTAAGAGGGCAGTGTCACAACTATAATTTTTTCTAAAACCAGACTGTACTTCAGGTAATAAGTTATTAGAAGAGATAAATTCTGTCATTTGATTAAACATTATTTTTTCAAGGATTTTTGATACAGTAGGATTAATACTTATGGGGCGGAGATCATTAAGAGTACATGGAGATGATATCTTTGGTACAGGAATTACCAAAGCATGCTTCCATTGAGACGGAAATATTGATTGAAGAATACAACTATTTATGATATTAGTCAAATAAGGTATTATTACAGGACTACAAATTTTTAGGACGTCTATATTGATTTTATCAGACCCCACACTTTTGGTCTTGATGGCATTCACAATATCAATAATATCACTAGTGTCAGTCATCTTAAAAACGAAGGTATCGTTACAAGCATTACCGCTATAGAGGGTATTTAAAAAATTATGGTCGAAGTTTACATTAGGTCTACTTGTGATGAAATGTTGGTTCAATAAATTAACATTATTCAGGTGGTCAGGAATACAGTAAGACCTTCTCGAATTGATCGATAATGATTTCATTTTCTTCCAAAGGATTGATGTATCACTGGTTCTTACAGTATACTCAAAATATGCTCTCTTTTCATTTCTTAATGCGGTCGTAGTGAAGTTTTTAAGCTGGCAATAATATTCTTTTTCCACTGTGTAATCAGACCCACGACGAATTTTATATTGTAACTTTGATTTAGCTTTGTTGCGTAGATTGATTAGGAACTTAACATTATCAGTTATCCATGGTAACTTAGGTTTACGGAAACTAAGATTATGCAAGATATGCAAGATAATTATCTTTTGACCTGCACCAGATGGTCGCTTTATACCGTTTACTAGTTGAACTCCACCTTGATAATGGTCAAAAGTATCCTTATTATACCGTTCGACAAAACAAATTGAAACTTCGACTGGACGTAATATGATATGTTGCGCGCAGAGTGGAATTTAAATTTTTTCAACATTATACCTGCTTTAGCTACAAATCGTGATCTCTGTTATCTCCGATATCGCACGAAGGCGATAACTTGTGCCTATCTCGAAATACGTATTGAAATTTAATTGTACCCATTATTTGATTATTGGCAGCGAGATACGTATTCCAATAAAGTTCGCGCACATTTCCCCCCGAAGGAAGCGGTATCGGTCTAGTGCTGGGTAATTCTACCAGGGCGGTACTACAAACTTTTTTGGATTATTTTTAGATCTCATTTATTTTATTTATATGCAAGATAATTATCCTTTGACCTGCACCAGATGGTCGCTTTATACCGTTTAGTAGTTGAACTCCACCTTGATAATGGTCAAAAGTATCCTTATTATCCGGGTTTACTTTTTCAACCCATCCGAACTGTCGAGCATGATTTGCACCACACCAGGTTTCATGTAGATGATTTCCCAACCCTGATTTCTGTAACTTTGAAGAGATGTCAAGAAATTAGTTCTTTGAGCAGTTATGTGAGGGTGTTCCATTAACACTGGTTTATTGTCTAATGTTTTGTAACCATCGGTAAAATGTTCTCTGCGAAAATTCGGGCAAGTGGAACTTCAGTTGTAATTTCAGAGTACAATTGTTTTACAATGGGAAATTTCCGTTTCATATAAAAGTCGCATTAAACTATTTAAGAAATTTTGAATTTAATTTCGATACAAATGTTGCATATCGTAGTATTAGTCGCGAACCGTAGAGTCCGGTACCGGCAGCAAATATGCGATAAGAGTGTGCGCGATCGCGAAAAGTTATGCAAATTTCATTTCACTTTAAAAATATTAAATAATTAAATTTCAATACATGTTTCGAGGCACAAGTTGAGGTTTCCTTAAAAGTACACCACGCTTTCGTGAGACACATCTTGTAACGGAGATAACAGAGATCACGTAAAGTACGATTTGCGACTAAAGCGGGTATAATGTTCAATTTAATTTTCGCATTAACAGTTCTTATGGTCGTCACCACACCCAATCCAACCCCACCCGACCCGACCCGACCCGACCCGACCCGACCCGACCCCACCCGACCCGACCCCACCCGACCCAACCCGACCCGACCCGACCGACCCGACCCGACCCGACCCAGCCGACCCGACCCGACCCGACCCCACCCGACCCGACCCGACCCCAGCCGACCCGACCCGACCCGACCCGACCCGACCCGACCCAACCCAACCCAACCCAACCCAACCCAATCCAACAGCCGTTCTTTCCACGACTTTCTTCACATCAATAGTTGGCCGATTCTTATCTTTTTCATCTTGAAAAAACTGTCTTACATTTATTATTACTTATTTGACTTCTTTAGTACAATGCTTCCGCATTTTTGTATAAATAACAATTCACTGATTATAAATAAAGATATTCAGTAACTGGCAAATAAATAGCATTTCGTGCTTTTATGTGAATCTTTTATCATTTGTTTACTATCGGTGCAAAAATAATTATAGACTATTTTCAAAGAAACGGTTTGGCAAAAAAAATTAAATAAACTTTAATAATTGCCCTAACAGAGCCGTGCATTTTCTTATGTCAATAATACCTTCACGCTTTTTCACAAATTTAATAATTTAATTTTAATATTTATATATTTCATAAGTGAACTATTTAAGAAATTTTGAATTTAATTTCGATACAAATGTTGCATATCGTAGTATTAGTCGCGAACCGTATAGTCCGGCACCGGCAGCAAATATGCGATAAGAGTGTGCGCGATCGCGAAAAGTTATGCAAATTTCATTTCACTTGCAAAATATTAAATCATTAAATTTCAATACATGTTTCGAGGCACAAGTTGAGGTTTCCTTAAAAGTACACCACGCTTTCGTGAGACACATCTTGTAACGGAGATAACAGAGATTACGTAAAGTACGATTTGCGACTAAAGCGGGTATAATGTTCAATTTAATTTCCTCTCTGTGGACAACATATCAGATTACGTTCCGTCGAAGTTTTAATTTTTAGTTGGGTTGGGTTGGGTTGGGTTGTATTTGGTTGTCTAGGACGATGTATTCGTGAACTACATTTTTATGACGGATTTGCTTACAGTACAATTGATTAAAAGTGTATATCACCACATTCATTAATACATTTTATTTGAAATGTATTTACAGTACCATAAAAATACAATTTATTTAAACGTAACATTTTAAAAAATTTCCAGAATAAAAAAGCGGTGGGAATTATTCTAAAAACATTTACTGAAGATGCATGGTGGTGAAGAAATTACAAAAGGAATGACGTATCGTTTGTTTTGGAAGTGATTGTACCACCTTAGTACATCCTACGCTGCACTTTTCAGATATTAACTCTTGGTTTTAGTTAGTTTACATACCCAAATATCTTCGCTGTCGAACGAAACCCCGCGTTTCGTCACCGCACCCTATTATCAAATTAATTAATGCTCAAAAATATTCTTGATTAATACATTCTTGATCTTTCTCCCCATTACCCGAGGCTCACAAAGCCGGCACATATTGTTAATAGCTAAAATTCTATTTTCCAAAGCCACTGAATATTCATGATGGCAACATTTGTGAGGTTTATGAAATTAATAATAATTTACATCAGGTAGTTTGATTAGTATGTGTGGTTTATTTTGTAGATTAGCATGTGCTGATATATCAACTTTTTCAGTTTTCAGCTAAAAGCCAGTAGTTTATTTATTTACATTTTAAGATCGTATATGATCGTACGCCGTTAAAAAAAACTGCAGGTCCGCACTGAACTTTCTTATACTTCAATAACATGTACAGTTTTCGAGATATGGAAATTGTTCCGGTTGAGATATTTTTTCCAAAATAGCAAATGCATAGTATCTCCTAAAATTTCATTTGAAACGAATAGCTTGAATGCTTCTTCAGCCATATTTTTTCGCCAATAATTCCGGATAAGTCTATAAGTCGATAATCTTGATATCACCGGAGGTTCCGTGTTCCTCTTCAACTCACTTAGAGCAACATATTCACTAGTGGAAGAACGAGTAACACTTAAATGTCACAAGAAATATCTTCGTCTTCATTACTACTTGAAAATTAAATTTGATAAAAATTCTTTATTTTCTGAATCCTTTGTAGATAAATCTCCTCAGTCCATTGGAGTAATGTCTCTTCGTAATTTGCGTCGCCATATCGAATTGTAACTGGTAATCACTGGGTCTTTAATTACTTTTTACAAAAATTCAATCGCATGTTACAGAAAGTAAATCTAAATTGGCAAAGCTATTAACTCGTGCACTTTTTTATGCTCTACACAAAGGGCGAGTTTCCAACAATTCGTAGATCAATTTAATTAACAAATCATAGATTTGGATGCTAAGACGATGATATTGAAAATGAAATTTGGGTGTGATCAGCAACATTCTGAAAAATTCGCAGTTCTACGAATAACGATTGTGGAATTAAATTAGGTGTCACGATTGAAACACGTGCACCTTTCTCACGGGTAACGTCACCGTATTGCGTAATTCTTAAAGCATGGTGTCCCCCTACCGTATATCATTTTTGCATGACGTAACCTTTGTATGTATGAAAACGTGCAGGAATATAAGATAAACATCTTGGATGTTCAATTACTTTGCTTTGAAATAATGGTGGTAGTTTTTGACAACGGGATGGCAATAAATAACCGCATAAATTTCTCCACACAGAAAGGAAATTATGCGGCTTCCGGTGTATGCAGTTATGAATTACAGACTCTGAAATTTAATGGCAAAAAATTAATTTCTTCATACCTGGAAACACATTCTGCGCAATTTTTAACGTTCATGCCGGAGCTATGTAGCGGCCCGATTCAGTCGGTAAATCTCGGAAACGAGCGTGGAAGAATCGTCGACCGATGAGTGTTACCCTGATTGGGGTATGAAATTTGACTCGAGCATAATTAACTAAAAATAAGAACCCTAGCAACAGTAAGATAGGGCTTGATCGTTTCCTTTCCGACCAATCTTATTGCTTGTTAATTCAACATTACGTTATAATTCCGGGCGCAACTTCTCTAATTAATTAGTATCGAAATTTACCATCGTATTTGCGGCATCCACTACAAACTACCAACACTATTAAATCTCGAAATGCTGCGAATGGTTGTCTCTGCATTAAATTCATAACTTTACAACATAATTAATCATTTATACATTGTGCGAAAAAACATGAAAAGGGTTTGTTGTGGAAAACTGAACGCATGAGTTTACTTCAACAATGAATGTACATGCATTTTACGTTGGAATAACTAAACATTCTTTACCTGGAATTCACATATGCTAATTATTATGTTAGTTCATTGTACTTATTATTACATTATTTCGACATTGTACTTAATATTACTTTGTTCTCCTATCTAATATCACATTATATTAATTAAGTAATAGTTCAAACTTAACAGCTTTGTATGAAACGGTGGTAAAATTTGGATGTTTTCCTAGTTTGATTAAAAGTAATTTAAAAATGTAATTAGTTAGTTGGTTAGTAACGGTTAGCACCACCATAGCCTCTAGTTTTAATTTATTGCTCATTCATTGGGATTGCCGACAATTATGTGATTATGTCGTCTACATGGACAATATTTGATCAAATTTCTTGTTAAGGACTAAATTTATATGAGGAATACAAAGACCAAATGGATTTCACATTTGAAATTAAAAATTTAATGTATAAATATGATCGAGCATAATTATGTTGAATGGTCCAATCATCCTTCACTCAAGTTTTTGGATAAATATAATTATTTTGTGTAATTCTTTGTAAGTCTGTGGCGTAAGTTTCAGGGATGAAGCAAAGTTCGTATGAGTTGTTGAATGTTTCCAAGACATATTTACTTAGTTCATTTGCAATTTCTATTTAATTGATCTTCAATAACATTAATTGTTGCGTCGTTATCGATGATGGTCTCAAGCAAAACAATTTCTTGTTGTTTGCCTTCTTCATTTTTAGATCATTGCAGAAGTTGTGTTTTTTGGTTCTTTGGGTTTCATTGTACTTTTCTTCGACTTTTTTGTTCGTGAACGGAGTTACGCCTACGTGAGTTTGCTGAAGTCCCATTTCAATAATGTCTTGTCTGTCTATATTTTCTACAACCTCTAAATGGTGGAACAGTAACTGTAACCAAATTAGTATCTTGTCAAATTTCGTCTTTGACGTTTGCATCACCATAACTTTTAGTTTCAAGTGTTAGTGTTAGTGTTTACTCTTGCTTGTATCTGAAACATCCAGTTCCTGTCCTCTGTCACACATACTCCCAGGTAAAATGTTTAGTTTTCCGTCATTTTCCAAATCTATTTTCACTTCTGGTTGTTTAGCTTTGATGCTCATTTTCATATAATAGGCCTTCCCTCTCATAACCATCAATCCCTTGCTTCTTTCTCCAATTTGTTTATTTTATTTTATTTATCATTGCCATATTCCATTTATTCCACTTTTCTGGATTATCCTCTTTAGTACGATGTTCAATATCACTTCCACTTAGTCATCTTCTTGGGAACTTGAATGTTTTCATTACCTTATACAGTTCATATGTCTTCATGAATTAAAACCACACGGAGCGGGAGATTTTATTCTGGATAGAGCTCCTTAGCCATAAATATTTGGTTTTTTCCAATATTGTTTTTTTTCTAAACCCACTACATCTTCTTCTACGAGATCTTTTCAGTTCTTAATAGCTATTGCTATGACTTTATGTGCAGAATCCGACAAAGCAGTACCTCTATAGTTACTTATCTCTGTTGTGTCTCCTGCGCTCTTTAGCTTCCTCCATATTTTATTACTTCAGGAGTAATTACATTTTCTCCTGCGCTTTTCTGTTTCATTCGTGAAATTCTGTTTTTGTGGATGTTTGTGCCCTGGGCTCTAATCTACGTAGCAACTCTCTTGCACTATTCCAACGTGCCTCTTCGAAATATTCTCTCCATGTCTTTGAGCTTTATCTCGTCTCCAACTTTGTTTCCACTTCCGTCCTTGTATAATATTACTCCTTCCCTCAACGGTACAGGTCTGCTGGTCTAGTAGTACTAGTACTATTCGATATACCGTACGTTCATTTCCAGGAAGCGTTTTTTTGCCTTCCTATAAATAATTTTAGTTCATCTTTTGTCTTCAGAGTTTCGACATCATCTGATTGGTTAAATTACAGTGTTCGTTATCTTACCTTTTTCATTTCCTATCTCGCCCCTCCTTACATTCATCGTTGTACCAGCTTTTCCAGTTTACTTCCTAACACATCTTTAGTTTTTGTAATTTTACAGTGGTCCCCAATAGTAGTTCCTTCCTTTGAGTTTTTGTGCTCCTTTTCTTTTCTTCTTTAAAAACTTGCACGTTATATCTCCCTTGCAGTGATCTTGCTGTCTTACGGATTTTCTCTATAGCGAGATCCAATTTTATCAATTTGTGGCCAGAACCCATTTATGCTCTCCTGCCTACCTTAACAGCTGTTATCATTCTTTTATACATACTCTGATCCACTACATGATCGATTTGATTCACCGTTCACCGTTTGGCGATTAACATGTCCGCATATGGATCTTCGTTGAAGATTTCGTGTATGCTATTTTGTTTGTGCAAAGTCATCTTCCAACATTTACCAAAATAACGTTTATTTTATTTCCGTACAACTGATCCTTTTCTTCTTCCTCTTTTTCCCCCGAGGTCGGCTGCATATTATTGTGTTACAATTCCTACGCTTATTTTTCACTTGTCACTTTCATCAATTTGTTTAAATTCCTTTACTAAATGCTTTTTACAACCACAAAACAAAACAATATATTCTTCCAATTCCATTATGAAGTTTTCTTTCTGTTTTGCTTCTTGCACTGCTGAGATTGCTATCAATTGCTGCAATTAACATTTGTTGCCTTAATCATCCCTTCATTTTATTATTTTCATTTGAGGTCATTCCTTAATACTCCATTCCTTTCTTTAGCTCCGTTCGTAGCTCATTCTCGGAAACTACATTTTTGCTTGGTGATATTTACTGAATTTGATCAGTATTTCATTTTATATCATTTTTTAATATCCAATTTCCATATTCCGTCATTCTGATAGATGTTTTCATATTACATCTCAACTATTTTTGCCCTTTCTTTCAACTCCTTACCCCAATTGTGTTTGTGTTTATCTATCTTTCGTTGACATATCATCGTTAATGTAGTTTCTATCCTCGTCCAAGTTCTTTATCTTCTGCTTGTTCTTCATGACTTCTCTTTTCTTCACTGCCTTCCACTAGGCAAATATTTCTCCTAGCTTTCTATCCGATTTTATGAGGACATTGTTGGTACGTATTCTTCATGAGATTTTCTACTGCTGCTTTCACTTCCGACTGACCTTCCCCGTCGATAGCTAACCATTGCACTATTATATTATTTCGTCCCTTCTCATTTTCTATTCTTTCAAAACCCTGCAGTCGTTCTCTTAATTATTAGACTCGCTTTCTACCTTCGCCCCCTTAATGTCATCCAAGTAATCCTTTTATTTCTAATATTCTTGCATCATTTTTACGATCATTTCCAATTTATATTCCTTGGTACTTGAAGATTTTACAAGGGATACAAGAACTATTGTTCTTCATTTACATTGTTCTTTTTTCCGGTCGTCCATACTCGCCATCGTTCAATACATTTTTCTCTTGATGCAGCCTTGTGTTGTTTCAGTTTTCAGGTTCCCGCGTTACCGCGCACACGCTCGAAGGTTAGGATTTTCTCGGCATTTTGTGACAGAAACTATATTCTCGGATCTTTTCTCTGACACACACAGTATTTAATTGCTTATGCTTTGTAGATAAATTGTGGAGCGATTGTAAACATCAGTACATAAACTAAACAAGGACCGAGTTCCAACATATTTTGACCCATCGCGATAAGTTTTACCACAAAAACATTAAACCAGGGCTCCCCAGACCCAGGTAAAGACCGGGTTGTTTAAAATCACTTAATTTAAATTTTACAGGTATTGAAGATAGCGTCAAACCATGGTAAGAGTAATGAAGGATGTAAACATTATTATTGGTTTAAATACCGCCAGGCCCCACTGTCTTGTCCTATGGATCTTAATGTCAAGTAATCGCTGGTATTTTTGATATACTTAAACGTTAGACGATTTGCTCTAACCTTTTAAAATAAATTAAAATATGTCGACGGCTGAAAATAAATAAATACGTTGTCAAGTGACATACAGCCATAAATCATTTATTGTATATTTAATATGTATTATTGGCAATAAATAAACCACAAACCGCACGCTCCCTTATAATAACATTATAGGCGTATTTTCAATCTAAATATTACACTGCACCCACATCTCACATTTCCTATCGTCTAATCTAATAACCAATATTATTAGACTGAAACTAATTACATTAATTATTTTAGTTGATTAGATATTCTGTCTGAAACAACTTAATTCCACAATCACGCATTACTTAATTCAGTTATTAAAATACTTTGTGTAGAATAAAATTAAATTATTAAAATTAATTTATATAATTGGGTTACTGGTCTTTATATTACGTATAAATAGCTAATTAGTAAGATATTGCCTCCATTTCTTTTCTTGTATCATTTATATCTTTTATGAAGCCTAGCTAGGAGAAAATACACTGCATATTTCAAAGTTTCTCTTGATTGTTACATCCTAGCTTTTAATAAATTTCGTATCTATTTGTTTTTTTTTTAAGTTTTTTTTCCAAGTTATATTTTATCATAGTTTATTGCTTTAGTTAGCAAAGGTCTCCAAATATCGGTCTTTAGTGTGGTGCATAACAATTTGCGATTTTCTAAAAAATTGTTTTTTAAATTGTTTAAAATGCTCGACTCTGATGGCCATTATACAAAAACTGTCATCACAATGCATTTTTTATGAAATCTCATAGAGACGCTAAACTTTGATTTATAAGCTTTTTTCTCAATGTTGCCTTAATTAATATAAATATATGTGTGGCACCATCGTAATAACCTAAGTTGCATATATTTTACATTATTAACAATTATGGCATATATATTACTAATGTGCTTTCTTGCTTCTGAACGTAGGTTAACAATTCTTTAAACTACAACTGGTAATAATGAAGCTTCCAAAAACAATGTGTACAAGCTATTATAGCAGCGATGATTTCAGGCAAGAGTACAGCGCTATGAATAATACTTAGGTATTTACGAGTACGTGAAACTCTTCAAGACGCCGCGTAGACAAGCGCCTGTATTAGTGATGAGAAATGGAGAATGAAATATTTAGTTTTTGCCAGCTACTCGATGGAAAAAAATTATCATCTTTGTTTTGATTGATTGTGGGAATTCAAGAACTCCGCTTCGAGATATTGCAAAAAAATGCGCGTGCCGTGCCATGTATTATGGTGCGTATACATCTGAGTCGTACTCAGATGTATACGCTCCAGGCAAGGCGATGACGTGGCGTATTTCGTATGCACAGCTGTATTCTGACAGTGTTAGGTTTACTGGTGGTACCTTAATAAAACATTTACAGATTGTTGTTTAACCACACAAAAGAAGGAACTTGGAATATGCGTGCGATAGAATCAGGTAAAATGACTACGGATGACTCGATGCATTGCTAGCTCATCGTCAAGATTTGGTCAATCTAGCTGGACAAAGGTCGATTTTTTTTTATTTGAATATTAGTAAAAATTTAAATAAATAAAATGAACATTTTGTGCAATTTGTCAACATTAATAATATAACGGTACTTTGAACGAATTAAAAATAGCAATAATACTTACTTAAAATTACTGGGCTTGAAAATGTGTAACTCTAAAACATCAGTTATTTTTATCAAAAGTTGAAAACATCCTAATTTGTCATTTTTTTTTCAAAAAATGATATAAACTGATATTTTATTATATTGTTGGGTTCGATAGGGTTTTGTTGTATAGACCTAAAAAAAGTAGACCATATGTACAACATCCTAAGCTCTGTTAAAGCAAGGGCCACCTTAGACCAACTTTCGATTTATGGTTGTTTAAAGTCAAGTAGTCCCAAAAAGTAAAAAAATATCATACGACAATAGATTTAAGCCTATCTGACGTGCGTAGAATAACTCGTAAAGAAATATTTGTTGACGAAGAATCAAAAGGACCTGGATATTAACGGGAATATGGAATATGCCGAAAATTATTTGATTTCGTTGGATACGCACAGTGACGATGAAACCAAGGAAATAAAACGTAAATTTGCTATTGTCAAGTCAGAGTTTAAGCGAAGGTGGCTAGCAGTGAAATGAAAATAGGACTTTTCGAAAAAATAATAAAAATTGTTTGAATGGAGCATTTGACATACCGAAAAAACATACAACAGCCGGACGGCCAAGGAAATCTTTTGAAGATGGTAGTGAATGAAGCAAGAGACGCAAGATTGACGAACTTCGACAGTCTAAAATCATAGTGAGGATGATATCATAGTCACTATGTTCTCCTAATCCAATAAGGGACTAGAAAAGTTGAAATTGAATCTGATAGCCCTAATAAAATTATTTATGCAGCTCAAATGGAATTAAGGGCCACAGGACAGAGAGGAGCATCAAAAAGCCTAAATGAGATATCGGAAAATGATGGTCATGAATATGTAAAACCAGTTAACTGTTCGAAGAGAACCCAGCCGCAATAATCTCCTGAAGAAGCTCTCAAAATGTTTGTGAAAGCCACTCTAACAGTGGCCCAGTATGAAATAATCAAGGAAACAACTGGTAACCTTCCATGTTATTCCGTAGAATAGTATTTTGTGTATCTAGGCCAAAAAGTACTGTTTTTTCCACCGAGTTTTCTTTACGACCGAGGCGGAGCCGAGGTCGGAAAGCAAACGAGGACGAGAAAACACTTTTTGGCCGTGGTGCACACAAAATTTTTTAGGCGACCCTCATAAAATTTTCAAATTTATTGCAACATTTACTTATAATTTATTGACATAGTCATTTATGACAACTGAACAATTGTACATATTTGTGACACCTTCAGACATGTTTATGTTTTCTTTGTCTACATTCGAAGTTATTTATAAACAATAATTACCCAATAATCAGTTAAAAAGTCTATCACCAACACGTATTTACTAATGTAAAGAAGATGTACAGTTTGACACTGACGGCAATGTGGTTATTTTTATACAATTTCGGTAACTGTCGGTAGATGGCGTCACCCTATTGCGGACGAAAAATTAAAGCGGACGAAAAACGGTTACTTTTCGTCCGCGTTTGACGACTGAAATTTCAATTTTTCGTGTCGGTTGCCTAAAAAGACTTTTAGAATACCTTGAAAGACGACGAACACAATACGTTTAATATGATTTGCAAATGGGACTGCGATGGATCGCGACAGGCAGAATATAATCAAAAATTCATAACTGACAGTGCGTCAGACTAGCACATTTTCCTCAGTTCATTAGGGTGCCTTTGCGTATAACATATGCAACTAATAACATCCTGTGGCAAAACCTAACTCCGTTATCGCCTAATTACTGCCGACCTATCCGTACTAGATATATTAAAGAAACAATGGACGTTACGAATGAAGAAATTCAATATATAGAAAATGCGGCAAATAACTTAAGACCTACTTCAGTGACCTAGATTCTAGAGATTATGAGATGAAATGTAACATGCTGCTCACAATGGTAGATGTGAAAGTGTGTAATGCTGCAACGGGGACTAAATCTACATTGCGCTGCTACATCTGTACTGCTACATACAAATAATTCAATGATATCTCAGTGTCAAGACCAGTCAAAAAAGAAACTTTGAGATTCGGACTATCAACTTTTCATGCCTGGATTCGGCTTTTTGATACTCTATTGCACATAGCCTATAAACTTACTGTAAAGAATTTACCCGCGAAGTCGAAATCAGACAAATGACAAAACAAAACAAAGAATGAATTCAAGATGAATTTAAAAGGAAATTGGGACTTAGGGTTGACTATCCTAAACCCGGCTTTGGCAACTCCAATGACGGGAATACTATCCGCAAATTCTTCAATGACCCTGAATTGTCGACAGAAATAACGAAAATTGTTGTAACACTCATAAAAAAATTTAAATGCATATCGAGCGGTTTCAAAATCCACAAAGAGCGATTTGATATGTATACGAGAAAAACGGCAAAACTATACATATATATATATAAAAGGCATCCAATGTCTCCGACTTTACATAAGATTTTAATTCACGGCTCGGGCGTAGTTGAACATGCTCTGCTGCCAATAGGTCAGCTATCGGAATAGACAGCAGAAGCAAGAATAAATATTTTCGGCAATATCGTCAAAATTTTGCCAGAAGTTTAGCAGAATCGACTGTAATACTGATGTGATTCGGAGGTTGCTGCTAACAACAGACCCCTTTATTTCAGCAGACAGAAAAATAGTAAAAAAATGTAAGAAATCATTTTGCGAGGATGAAAATTTAAATATATAAAAATGACTAAATCTGAGTTGCTACTAATGATGTGTTTGATTTGTGTATTATCGTTAAAAAAATTAAGTTTTTTCATTTTAATTGTTATATTAATTTTTCATGATTGTTATGTAATTTCTTCATATTGTAAATGTTCAATGTAGTATATTACAGGTGATTTTTATTTTAAACATAACTGTATATCAATGAAGTTAATTGTTTTCGATCAATTTTAAGCGTTAAATAATTTTGGCTAGCTAGATTTATCAAATACCAGTCTGTGCGTCGTTGCAAACTACGCTTACGTTTTAAATACCCGCGTTGCTGTGCATTTAATATAATTTAATGTGTCGCTTAACGTACTTGAAAATAAAATTGCGTTATAATTATTACTCTGGACATTGAATCGCAAATATTCGAAAATTTGGAAATTTCTTCGTCCAACTTATTTAAATATGATTTTTCGCCAGTGATCGATCTAGCAGATTTGATATATTCTACAGCTCGCCTTAGCAATCATGACAGCCGAGGGGGCGTGGCGAGAGCGGCACTGCTTTTCAACGTACGTTCAGGTTAAAAAGTAGTTGCTATAAAGTTTTGTAACAATTTAAAGTTTACTTCTGCTCGTGTTTATTTTCAATGGTTTAATCTTGCGAAATCTTAACAATGCGCGTTTATTGTAAAATTATGGTTTTGAGTGTTTGAAATGAAAACTAACTTAACATAAAAAACAGTTTCGTAAATATACGGATAGCGTGTAAGTCACGGGTAGTAAGTTTTCTGTTCGTTCAGATTATACGATCATTTACAACACAGTCAATATTATATTCTATACTTTTTTATGTAATTTCTTATGCATCTGTTGATGCAAAATGTCAGCTACAACGGTGCACCTGTTTGCGATCTCGTCGCAATTGTATTAATTGTTGCACATTTATTGAAGACGCATTTAAATTTTTCAGTTTCCCCACAGGTTTTGAACCACGCTCCAGATATATATTTTTCATCAATAGTATCAATATCTTCCCGCTTAAAATATTTTAAATACAATTTTTGTAGTTCGCATATTTTCGGACTCTCATGTTAAGGGGAGCTGTAGTTGCCTAACAACGTATTTTTTTCTATGTTTAAATAAACTATTATCGGTGCTAAAGCAATAGGCTGTGTTTGATTGACTATATAAACGAAACGGCTTCACGAAAAAAATTAAAATAAACATTGACGTAACCAGCAAGCATTTCAAAGTGAGATATCGTAAGTTCAATTTTTTCTGTACCTACATTTAAAAGCAATTATTAACGAAGTGCAAAAAAGTACCCGATTTTACCGATTTCGTTATATATAATAAGCAAAATTGGTTGGTTGTGCCAAACGAATGAAATTTTAATAAAAACAGAAATTCGAAATTTGTTATTGCATTTCAAAATGGGAAAAATAAATACAAATTATCTTTCAAGCAATTACCAAAATATTTAATTATTATCACTGTGTATTATAGACCAACAAGTTTTTTTTTAATTTGTTTGTTGTATTTCGTTTAAGACGTCCTACTCCTGAATACATTTTTTTTTAATATAAAATATTGCTCATAAAATAATTGCAAGTCGTATTATTACATAGATCAGAAATAAACGTTAAATTTGTAAGCAACATTATCTTTTTCGCGAAATGAGAAAACATCTACGTATAATAACGGCCCATTTAGATCGAGTGTTTGACACCGCCAAGTTACGCAATAAACTTAATTGCACTCACCCCGACGGCTCCGGCATTTTAAACGCGGGTCCTTCATTCAACCTTCGTGGGCGTCGACACATCGTCCACCAACCACACATTTTCGGTAAAAATTCCAACGCACTTTGCTTTACAGGTGAATGACCTTTAAAATCGCGCACATCTCATTGTCATTGTCTTATTTGATGATTGTTCGACGGCTCCGCGGCAGCAACACCCGTTTCTCGTTCGCATCACTATTGCAAAATACCCCAATTGACTCGATTGCGAAATAATCGCGATGCACCCGTCTGATAACACGGAAACTTCTCTACACCCGACAGACGATTGCACTGATCTATCAATTGTCGAAGTCGCCGATGACTGGATTGTTGAGTTTGGATGCAAAAAATAACTGAACGTTATCGCCGAGTTTATGCACCGAGTTGTGAGGCAAAAAAGTCGAAGGTACCTTGGATTTTAAATGAGACTTAATTGCAGTGATAACACTGGGAATTGCTTTAAAATAAATGTCGACAATGGATGTGTGATTGATTGATTAATGCGAATCGTTTAAAACGATGTGCTATCGTATTTGTTGGGTTGTTATATGTTCGTCATCGTCAGAACAGTAAATATTGGGAACAAAAATGTAAAAATTTGAAAATAGAGTCGAAAATTCAAAAGATTTTAAAAGTTCATCGATACAAAACAAAATAAAATAATTTTACGTTAAATAATGGAACAAAAAAAAAATCAAATTATCGTCTTCGGTTCTAGGTCCTATCCAAGATGGCTTTTTATTTAATTACACGGACGACACCTCCATAGCAATATCAGCGCCGAACAATCTAAAACTAAAAGCTCATCAAGTACTGCATGAAATGAATGAATGGTGTCGCAAAATAAATTAATTTTGAACAATCTGCTATTTACATTAAGTAGTAATGTTCTGACCTCTTCAGCCTCTTTCAATATCATGTTGGTCGATTGACTGAAGCATCTTGACCTTTACATGATTGTGATGTCTAGTTTCGTGCTTTTGTGTAAGTTTCTTCTTTGACTGCCTCAATCTCCAGATCTCTGGACAAGATTTGATTTTGAACGTACTTTTTCAAAGTACTTTGTTTTGGAAATTTTTGATGGCAAGTTTTAATAATTGCTTATCGATAAGAAGTTAATTATGTACTGATAATGAGGACCTACCAGATACCAGCCAATACAATTTAATATATTTATATTTAAAATCGAGGTCTTTCCATTTTGTAATTAATTACAAGGTTCTGGTTCGTAAAATGTATGTTTGCTGATTATAGCTCATTCAGTTTTATTCTCCATCTTTTGATCTATTACGCTATTTCGACATCATCAATTTATGGAATATCGTAGGTAAACAACAGGTACAACCAACCTGGAGTACATTTGTTTCGGTTTGTACTTCAGTTATTCACAGTGAAACAAGAATACTCTTGTTTCACTCTGAAGAATCAAAATTGCTTGTTTTGTATTAGGTTTCGCCCATCTACGATTAGTGTCTCTTCAATAACAGTTTCTCAACCAGTTTATAGTGATAGCATCGAACTTCGTTTGTTGTTTTATTTGGTTTCAGGATCATTATTACTACGACAATTTTCCATGTGCTCGAGTCTAATATTATTCTTTATCTCTTCAGCAACTTCTTTCGCAGTCGGGTCGGGTCGGGTCGGGCCGGGTGGGGTCGGGTTGGGTTGGGTTGGGCAATATTTGCTCAACGCCTCAGTTTGCACTTTTTATTTTGGGGTTCCGCCCTGCTTGGTCTGAAACTTATTTTTAGTTTACTTTTGATTTTTTAAAATCAAGTAGGCACAGTTTTGCAAACACTATTTTAGTTCTAGGTAAACTACCTTTTGCGAAGTACGTCAAAGTGTTACTAAGAAAAGTTGTTCAGAATGTAAAATTATGGCGTTATGCAAATTTTCACAAAATTGTAAAATTGTAAAAATATTGTCATTAATTCGCAATGAAAATCAGTTTTGTGATATTACTTATAACGAGCCATGTCATACTACAATAAATACTTAACATGTAATCGATGGTTTTTGTTTTTGTGATTATTAAGCCACCTCATGTTATTATTGCTGTTTCAATTCCTATACTGACCAATACTGGATTTTATCAAAGTAGGCCGATCGTTGTGAACTTGCATAACGTCATAGCCTTACATTCTTCAACTTTTCTTAGTAACACTTTGGCGTACTGTGAACGGGAAAGGTAGTTTACCTAGAACTAAAATAGTGTTTGCCCAACTGTAAAGGACTACTTGATTTAAAAAATCGAAAGTAAACTAAAAATAACTTTCACGCCAAGCAGGGCGGAATCCCAAAACATGAAATTCCAATTCGAAAATTTTTGGTCAATCATACCTATTGTTTACTCAATCCGGGGATATACGGTAATAGTCCTTAAATAGTAGTTTAATTTAAATTTCACAAACATTCACACAAAAATTTCCGAAAAAAAAAGTTCGTAGAAAATGACGAAATATCAACGGGCCCTTTGCAGGATTACCAACTTTGCGAAAAAAACCTTAAAACCATAAAATTAAATGTCATGGACATATGTCGCTCGTTATCGTCTCACGAATAAAGACATTTCCTAACTGGTTGCATAAATTTTATAACAATAATAATGGTTGTTATTCCAATTGCTTCTTTCATATTCACACAAATTCGAAATTCGAAAAGTGTTAATCTGTATACTAAAATTTCAACTAAAACTACGCAGAATTAATGTTATAATTGTAATTAATTTCGATTTGAATGCCTCACTAGTTTTATAGATTTTTCTCTTATCTTCCAAGGTAGATTTTGTGCCCTTGCAGTCGCATAGACGTCATAGTTTTACCTTTAAGATCCAACATTGGGTTGAGTTGAGTTGGGTTACAAAAAGCACCCAAATAATTTGAAGAATTGCTAAACTTAAGATACTTAAGGCTAATAAATTTTAGGTGTAATATCTTGGATAATTTTCAGCTTTTATTACGAAACGTAAAATAGAAAAGATGTGCACATGGTGAGTTTCTGTTCAATTTGTGTTGTGCCATAATAAGCGAGAACAAGTGTCCAAGTGTAAGTGTTTATTCATACATTATACATATAAGAACATCTAATAAGAAAATTAATATTAACTTGCTCTCAAAATGGAAAAAATAAACCAATAATTATTTTTCAGGAGAAGATTAACGAAGTAAATAATATTATTATATAAGGAAGTAATACGACGTAATTATTCTCAGGTGCCGGTAATACACAACATGAATCGTGTCCATCAAAAACGTTAGAAAAGACAGATGATTACATACCCTTAATTTAAAACTTCAACATAATACTAGCTGCAGAAAAATATAAATACAATTATGAGATTTCCAAAAATTGTATATTTAGAAAAAACTCTTGTACTTGATAAGTACTCTTATCTCCAGTAAAAATTAATTTCAGTTACATCCTATATATTTAGAGATATTGGTTAGCAGAATATTTGATAATATTAAATTGAAAGTGGGGGACGCTTGTTTGACTACCGAAGTGTATATGGCATTGTATATTATGGCAATAAATTTAGCGCAATGTGTGGAATGAGTGGACTGCTTTATTTCTTTCGAATATATTAAGTTGTAAATGAACCAAAAGAGGCTTAAGTGCATTGAGCCGTTCTATGCGGCATTTACAGCAGGGGGTGGAAAACCGCAAGCAAGCCAAGTGGATTTTATCCGGTTTACCAATACTCAGAGTCCGGTCGGTTTTCATGTTTCTTGTTTTATGCAAATTACGGCGACGCGTTAACATCGTTTTATTATGTGTGTGTTGTTCCCGTTGATATTTTTTTACATAACTGAAAAGTAGCGAGATTTACTCTTTCGATGCATACAAGTTGCGATAAGCTTTTTTCTCTAAGAGGACGTCGATTAACAAACAACGGAGAGTTTTGGGCCACACACGTATCTATTGTACCAATCCTCGTCAAGTGCAGCCCATTTATAACCTACATATGCCATTGTTTCTAATCTATCGATCACCATCACTCATCCTTCTTTTGTAGTAGATTTGTGTGAAGCATGGATGAATACACCGACTATCGCAATCAACATCAACATTTATTATAACAGTATATCCATCGATTTGTAAAACATTTACTGCTGACACAAAGTTTATATTGCATGTGTACCTTGTTTAATTTATGTTATATTAATACACCAATTAAAAAACTAGGATTTTTCAAATAATTGCTCTATTAAGCACGAACTACCACCAATTTATCGTTTTGGATATAAATGAAAAATAAAATAAATTTTAAATTAAATTAAAAATGAACTATAACATATATTTATAAAATGCATAAAAACGAAAATAATTAACAAAAAATAAATCGCAATAAATGTAACAATAAAAATATAAGCCCTGATGCATCCAAAAGAAAGAATAAATTAACTGTTTTATATAATTTTTTTTTATTTCAGGCTAAAAATTTTATATATTTTTTATTGCATATTTTATTTTGGAAACTAAATTGAAACTAATGAATAAGTTTGCAACACGTCTTTAAAAAAACTACCACCCAAAACTTCGTATCACTTATCTTATTTCCAAAATTTAATAACATCTCAACATGTCTGCTCCGTTTATAGAATGCACATTAAGGGCTGCGGCTACGACCAGCTCATAGTTGTTAGAAACTATTCCTGTTTAAAGCACTTTGTTATTGCGCATTCTATGTGTACAATTTGATCGACTGAATTCTGTATTGACTCCCTTCATTTTTAAGTAACACGCGCAATTAAAATTTTTATAATTGGATATGACTCTCGCTGCAAGAATCGAATGAAATGTCAGCTGTCGTAAACCACAAATCGTATTGCCAATTAGCAACATATCAGGTGAACATTTGATTTAATTGGATTACAAACCAAACACGTCGGAAAAATAGATTAAATGTATTTACCAAGTTTTATTTTTATACTAAACTTCAATATGAAATTACAATTTAAAAAAGTTTCAAATATTTATCAGAGTTAAGTCGAATTCGTTTCGTTGTTTACAATGAAATTCAGGAAAATAATTTCAACAAAGTAAACCTTGTTGTTTGTATATTTAGTTATATCCTTGATCGGTGTTTTTTTGGGAAGGAATCACTTGCAAATTTCCTTAATTTTCTGTGGTCCACAAATAGACTACCCATGAGGTAAGTTCTGTTACCCTGGTTCTCTTCTTCTGCATATTTTTTCCTCCAAGGTTCTCCAAGACCTCCTCGTAACAACTTCTTCTTGGGTGCCCACTTTTCTTTTTCCGAATAGTCCCTCCCATTTCTATTGATGTTCAGAAAAATAGATTAAATGTATTTACCAAGTTTTATTTTTATACTAAACTTCAATATGAAATTACAATTTAAAAAACTTTCAAATATTTATCAGAGTTAAGACGAATTTGTTGCGTTGTTTACGATGTAATGCAGGAAAAAAATTTCAACGAAAACCTTGTTCTTTGTAAATTTAGTTATACTCTTGCATTAGATCGGTATTTTTTTGGGAAGGATCACTTAATTGCCTTAATTTTTCTGTGGTCCACAAGTAGACATAAGGTAAATTCTGTTATCCTGGTCATACAGACGTGCATGGGAATTTTCAGTTACTTAGTTTTCTCTTCTTCTGCATATTTTTTCCACCAGGACCTCCTCGTAACATCTTCTACTTGGGTGCCCACTTTTCTTATTCCCAATAGTCTATCCCATTTCTATTGATATCCGGCAACCTTTAAATATATCCAACCCATTTATCCAGTATCTACTGGATAAATGGGGTGTAATCTTGAAATTTCATTCTACGTCTATTTCCATCTTATCCAAATTCTTCTTGTGCTTCTATTGGTTGATTTTATCACTAATATTGTTTACATATGAGTTTCATTTTTTATTTATTGCTTTATTTCACATTCCTACCTAACCACTTCTTTTAACTGTCTTAGAAACTGTTATAGAGGTTGACAGTTGATTTGTTCCTGTTGTGTTTTTAATGTGTTCTTTGTGAGATTTACTACATCTAAGTTATTGTTTATATTTTGACAATATCTCCCTTGACTTTGTTTTTTCTGCTTTGATCATTAGGTTTATATCATTTTTTTAATTTTTTATTGCTAAATACAATGAATGATCTTTTAATTTTTGTACTTGTCTTCCATACAGTTTAGTATCTCTTGGTTAGCTTGTCTCATGTTTCCTTATAATTAAATAGTCTTTATCTTCTTCATCCACCCTCTTCAACCAATTTGCTCTTCTTATGCGGTGGTAGTGTTTTTTTAAACATGACAGTGACCGATCAATATTGCAGTATAAGTTCTATGTTATCCTTACCTTTTTTGCATATGAAACGGAGTGACTGAAGGTTCTAAAATGATACACTCTTATCTTTTTTTCCATCATTTTATGTGGTGTTTTTCAAGTTGACCTTTTAGTTCGGTCTTTACCACTGCATAAGAAATAGGGGTTCAGGTCCAATCTGTTTTTCTACGTACTTTTTGTCATCAAATTGATATTTCCTACCAAATTCTGATGTCCTGGGACACAAAGTAGAGTAACATTGTTCCTTCAAAGTTTTAAGCACTCATTGACATTTTAAATTAAATGAGACAGAATAATAAATAATAAATAAATAAAGAATTTGAATTTTACAATAAGTTTTATAATTATTGAAGTTTGATCCTTAGACATTTACAATAACATACAATTTGTAATAGCCGAACAAATGCTCTTTAATTTAATATTCTTTGACAGATGTCAAAAAATAAAATTTCACTTTAACACTTTACATCATTTCTTGAGCTGTCACATACATAACCTTACAACACTGTCAAATTCGGATTGTCAACTGATGATTAAATGGCGTCGAAATACTCTTTTATATAGTTTTGAAGCCGGAAACGGTTTCCAGCCTCGAAACCGGAAGTGCAATTTTTTAAAAGATATAAGAATAATTGTCTTCAAGAGAAATTTCCCCATTGTCTTGTGTGACATTAGTTGAACGTTTTTTTTTATTTTGTGGAAGTTTTGCTCGTTAATTCTTCGGTTTTCGATATTTTTGTTGACTTGATTTTGACCCTTACTTTTTACCGTCTTGTTTGAACGAATCCGATTGGGAAGCGAAAATTTCGTCGAATTCGATTCAAATATCGGTTTTCAGGTCAAGATTTTCGTTTCGTTTCCTCATCCATGAGTTGACCAATTCTTCAATAGAGAACGTTTCCAGTGCTGTGACGTCCACGTCCTTTTACAAATGTCTGTTTATTTTCCTTCAAGCAAATCTTGTTCTTGTTCAATAACATTTATTTCTTTTGACGTTCCTCTACCAAATTTTCTGGTTTGTCTTTCACCCAACCCAACTGGACACACACGCAACGTGTGGGCGAAACTGTAAATCTACTTTATATTTATTTATTTATTTTATTCGATTGAGATATTTCCTTCTAATTCGTCGTTAACTAGAACGACTCTCGATCCAATCCAGAACCAACAGACGAAACTGTGATGGAGCAAAACGAAAGGGATCAAGGCAATTTGGAAACTAGACATTATAAATATATATATAAATACAAGTTATAAACTGAGTGATCCTGCTTTAGAAGGCTCAAAAAATCGATTTGTTTTTTATTGCTCAAATCTATGCCTAATATATCTAAGAATATGTATATGTATAAGTTATAGCGGCTAATTCGCAATATTTTGAAAGATACAGCAGTAAACACAGTGAGGTGTCGAGCAAAAAATATACGAACGCATGAACGCTCAGACAAACGAAACGCGCCCCCTCCCCGCAGTAACATAACACCGAACTATGTACTGAAAAAAGTTCAGTCGTTCGACACAATAATATTTTGAGTTCGTAAGAGCTATAGTAGGATTATAACGAGATATTCCGTAAGTAATCGAAAATTAACATTTTTCCTGATCGTAAACTTTAGAGCGCGTTTTCTCGAGTTTTCGTTTTTACGATTTCAAATCAAAACGAAATAAAACTTTTGTTGGCGTCAGTAGCATTCTATTCTATTTGAACTAAAAAGATTAATGAAAAAAAAATTCTAAACAACTTTTTTAGCAAGTTGAAATGATTTTCTCTTCCTGCAAAGAGCACATTTATGTGAAAAATCTTGAATTTCAAAATTTTAATTTTTTTTTTAGTTCACATAGAAGAAAATATATGAGAATTACCATTTTCTTTGGTTATTTTTGTTTCAGACAAAAATTACGGGCTACATCTTTCCCAATTGCAATTGAAAGGTGTTGCACAAATGTGCATAAAAATCGGTTCCGTTTAAATATTTTTCTCTCGACATATTTTTTTTAATGCTCAAATATGCAATAAAATGCTCTAAAAAGTTCACTAGACTTGCTCATTTTTTTCTGCCCTAAAAAAATTCCCCCAAAAACGCTATTTTAAGGCCTCCTAAAGCACGATCCTTCCTTAATCAGCTGATATACATTGTTATATCACTAACTGCTGCATTTTCATTTAATTTATTCACTCATGGCCATGGCTCATTTGTTGCCTAATTTCTACAACCAAGAAATAGTACGTTGCTTTAATTCTTTTAAAAGTTTTCTTCTGTAGGATTGGTTTGAGCTGGGTTGAATTAAGTTAGATTGGGTTGGGTTGGGTTGCGTTGAGATGGATTGGGTTGGGTTGGGTTGGCTTTGGTTGGGTTGAATCGTGTTGGATTCAGTTGGGTTAAAATTGAGTTGGGCGTCTTTCGAAAATATCAACGGAGAAATAATTGTAAGTTTACAAATAATATTTGGAAAACCGTGCATCCGAACTCCGCTTAAATAAAAATAAAGACGAACCTCAAAATGTTCACCATCCATAACTTGTTTACCCTCTTCCACTATCTTCTACCCCATGCTCTACTCATCCAGACCTTCTTTCGTAAGTCTTCCAAAACAAATTTACGCGTTAGTGAAAACAATCGATAAGTGGGACTCTCGGAATCTTCTAACTGACTTCTATCTTCCACGTGGAATTAAAATGGTAGACAACTCGCCGTTACACACAATGTGTTATGAAGCACATCAATAGTAATCGATTATTCCTTACACACTTCCTTACATGAATTTATTGTGTTTGGGAATGTTTATAAACTTTACAAATGCATAAATGGGGGGTTTCAGCTTCATTCTTAGTGTATGTAGACATACACAGCTATGGCAGGGTTGAGTTGGGTTGGGAAAGAACGAAAAAACCTCATGGAGACCATGTCAAGTATCGAACGATTCATTGATTAGCACAACAAGGAAGAACATTTTAACACTTTTTTAAATTGCTCCTTCATTCTACTATTGTTTGTAGAATTCTAAAGTTACCAACTTTCCCAGAAACTAACAAGGAAAATATTACCATTGAACCAGAACTAGTTGAACAACTTTGTTGATAACTTCATAACTACTATCACACCCAAACTTGACGAAATTGGAATTGGAATTGGAATTGAATTTCAAAAATATGACGTTGAAAGAATCAATATATCGAAATAATCAATGATTAGCAGAACAAGAAAGATCGTGTTAGAATATCAGCAGATTTTTTTGTAAACCCCACAGGAAAGAATGCAAATGAAAATTGGCGCCTAACGTGCGATTCATAATAATTAACAGGAATGATATAGACGCACGGGGCAAATGCAAATTTTTATTATTGTACAATAAAAAGAACGAATTAAATTTAAAACACGATAAAAAGCTCAAAAAAAATTTAAATGGGCACTAAAACAAGGCCACAAGCAAAATAATAGTTGTGTCAAATGATTCTTTGGTGGTGCAAAAGTATAAGAAACTATGAATAATCTGTGCGCTAGTAACGTTATAGTTAGTTATTCTAAATACAATGACAAAAAAATAACCAAATTTCTTTGCCATAACATTTAAGAAATATCTGCAGTTGTCCGCACTGAACTTTCTTATACTTAGTTATACTATTTTTCGAAAAAACTTTTCAAATGAAAGTTGTTTAAAATATCAATATCTATAATTTATGTAAGAATATTTTTTTCCGTAACGTGTACCGTTTTCGAGATATGGAAAAAGGTGATAAGAGTAAACCATCACTTCCGGTTAAGAGATTGCGTTCAAAATAGGACGTTTTCCCTCCTTGCTACATACAAATGTTAAGTTTAAAGTTTCAGAGCTCTAGCTATAATTGTTTGGACGCTAGAGCGCGCACAGTCATACACACAGACACACACACAGACGTCATTCCGAAAATAGTCAGAAACGATTCAGGGGACCTCAAAACGTGTATATCCGTTGAAATCTCGAGTTCGAAAATTTTCATGATTCCTATACTTACTTATACATAATGTATAAGAAAGTAAAAATATCTACATCTTAACTTCAAAATAACAACAATCAAATGAGGGAGACAATTAATGCAGATATTTATAGTTCTATTCTCACTCTAATTCCCTATAATCAAAATAAATAAATTTCTAAATGAAATGCAAAAGTAAAAATTCTGCAGTGGTCCGCACTGAACTTTCTTATACTTTGTTATACTACATACGAAAAAAAAAACTTTTCACATGAAATTTAACATAGAACTGTTTGGCTCCTGTGTAAGTCTAGCTGCTCTGCCCAGAGGAAAGTTTTGTAGTATACTAACTACACATGTTTTAATAACTATGATCCCAGCTTGGAAAATAATAGGAAAGGTTACCATGTAGACCGAAAAGTTACTTTTGGATTCCTACATCAATTACGTACCACATTATATTATATGCAATATTGCGTCATCTTATCGCAATATTTATTTTGATAGCGTCGCATAAAAACATCCAACTGTGTATAATTTCAAATGAAACGCTTCAGAATTGGGTGAAGTTGCTGAAAAATAAATTGGAATCACGTTGAGTGATCTTGATGATAACAAATACGCCACTTACTTAAAAATCACAATAACGGGGGTGTAGAATTCCGCCATGAAAATGAAACAGGAGACTCGAAGAAGACGATTCAATTCGCGTTACTAATTGTTAATTAAAACAATATGCTATGGAATCTGTATTGATTTAAAAGGCTTCAATAAAGGTGCTTAACAAACCGAGATAAAATCGTTTGTTCCTGTGACGACATAGAATACGATGTGGATTTTAATGCACCGTTTTCGGATTAAAATTTAAAAAAAAACGAAATAAAATAGTTTCGTGCATATCTTTAAATAAATTAGTTTTATTATAGAAACATGTATATCAATGGTGCATTGACGTATATTCTTATAGCTGTATGAAATGGAACGATGCTAGACTGAACCTTTACACCTGCACAAGCATACTCGTTATCTAACCTACCTACGAAGCTGTTACAGCTACATTCACCCGAGCGAATTTCTGCAGCTGAAAGGAATTTAATTATTTCTTCTTAACCTATTTGTAATTGTTAAACATTCAAGAATTATTCGAAACGAAAGATATTACTTGGCACGGAAATTACAACTAAATGATTTTTATTATTGCACTACTATGTGGTCTCGAAATTATTTTATTGAAATTAAATTCATTTAAATCAAAGTTATTTAATAACATAATATTAAATATGCTAAAAAATAACATTATTTTACAGTACGTTATTTTACAATTGACTCGGTAAGTATTAATAAAGTGCGGCAATTTATTAGGGACTGCGCGTAACAAATTTAATAAATATTAATTATTATTGCAGTTACACATGTTTTAGCAAATTGATAATTTAACATAAATCAAAATTATTTCGAATTAATTAAATTATCAAATATAACAAATTTTTATTTAGCTCGATAGATTACTTTTATAAACAAATATCTTGATTTAAAGTTTCATGCTCAGTTTTTCAGTTTCAATTGTATGAAACAAATTTCCTATGGCAATTATTGAAAAGGTTTAATAGCAACGAATAAATAAATTTTAAATCATTTCAGGGATAGACCGATATATGGCTTACACAAAGAAGGATGCAGACAATTTGAAAGGTGACGGGAAGTTAAGGAAGGAACTTCAGTTGCCGAAGTCCAAGCTCGGTTTCTGTATGCCGCTGGCGCTAGAATCTAATGGTAAGTCTCTCTTTCGTACCGTCTCTCTCTGTCAAACCTTGGTGTATATATACAAGGGCACATGTAGTCCGGAATGGGCCATTCACTTGCCGCGCCGCCGGTCAGAATCCGAGATAAACCTGATGTTAGCTAGCTACTGCTTGCCTCCGGCCAGGCACGCAATGGTTAATGGATATCCAAAGAAACTATTTGCTTTATTTCTTCGTTTTAGTGTAGGCATTAGTCGTGCGTTAGGATTACGTATGCGCTCCGAATAGATTTTGCATATAAAATTTACCGTCACAATGTTTAACATACCTAAGTTCAAACCACATGTTCATACACAACATTGATTAATATTTACTTAGGGGGGATCTTTCCGTAGCTACGCGTGTGACATAATTTACCCAAGTTATTGCATACAACTGTCGCCGCGACGATCTGGATTAGAAAATGTTACTTACTTACCTCCACATTTAAGAATAAATTATAAACTTTATTACGGGCATAACGGAAATTAAAACAACCTATATTTACCTTTATTAAGGACATAACGTTTTATTTTATATTTAAATATTTTTCATAGTACATTTATGATATTTTCATTTGTTCTCAGCTTATGAAAAATTATTTCTTGCTGTTTTCATCGCATTTTTGTTCCTAGATTCCTTTTAATTTGATTTTGATTACATTTTTTAGCTTTATTTTTATGGCAAAATTGATTATTTTCTTACTTACTTTCATTTACGTATATCATTAGCTTTTAAATTATGTTGTTGTTTCCATGGTTTGTTCGATCCCCTATTTTTTTAAATTTGTTGATTTTGTTTTTTATGATTCAATGCGCAGAATTAATTTGCATTGATTTCGATTTTATTTTTTTTATTTTGCTTTTTCCTTTTTTTGTTTCATTTCCGATGATTTTCACTATTGATCTCGACTTAATTTCTTTAAGTTTTAATTGATTTTTATTTTGATTTTCTTTTTTCTTTTCGTAGTTCCAGTTTTATTTTCCATAATTGAATTATTTACATAGTTGTTTCTATGTCAATGTGGTACCTCATCAAGTCAACTATTTGATATGAATCATTTTGAACTTATTTCTGAAATAATTGACCTCGATTCAGATTTGAACCCCAGACCTGAGAATTATTATCTTGCCATAGAACGCTAGATCAATAATCCTTTGCTTTTGTTCAAGTTTTGATTGTTTTCATTAATTGAAATAATTGACTAAATCGGAGCAAATTCCTTCTTTGTATTTTCTAATGCCCTTATGATTTCGGATTTGGTTCTTTAACTCGATTCTTTTTCTTTCATTGATTTCTGATATTATTTGCTTGTTTTATATTTTTTGTTCAATTGATTCGCGATAATTTAATTTTCCCTATTGAGTTGGAGTTCATTACTCTTAATCTTGTTGTTATTTATATCTTGATGTTTTTAGTTTCTGTTCGTTGTCTTTGTACTTACATTTTATTTTGTAAAATTTATTTATACTGTTATTTCTACATCGATTTGGTGCCTCAACAAGTCGAATCTTATGAATTAAATTTGTCATCGTTATTCCGTTTGTTATATTATGAAATAATTGACCCGAAAGATATTTGAACCACACGCCTTATGATTATGATGATCTACAAAAAGTTTTTATTGTTTTTATATCGCAAAATTTACATCTTGGCAAAATACAACAACAAAATTATTGAGTAGTCTTGACCACGTGTAAATTAGTCATTCATGTGCTCAGATCAGAAGTCAGAAATCAAAGCAGATGTCATATTTCTATTTTCTATCTTACGCCTTTACGGATTTGGTTCTTTCACCCATATTGTGCATACATTTTCAGTCATTGCCATCTATTTTCATTTCTTCTGTCGTTTTGCCCCTTTCTGGTCCTATTTCATGTATTCTTTTTTCGAATTTATTTTTTACTCTTCTTGATTCATTGTCATATTTGTCCTGTTGCAAACCACCCGAACAGTTTCTTTTCCAATGTTATAAATATTTCCTCTTAGCCCAGTTTTTTCCACTATCCAGTAATTCCTCTTCCTTAATCAAAGTTCCGCATAAATGTCATCTGTATTGCTGTTACCTTCCCTTCATCGTTCATTTCCTCTGAACACACGATTCACTACCCTGTGAAGATATAGATACAATTATTGCATTATAGATATTATTTTTTCTTCCCTGTTATTCTTTTCGCTGAATTCGTACTATGTCTTCTAAACTCTATTTCCAATTGAAGATCCCGGTCCAAACACTATATTATAGTTTAATAAAGAACATGAGTGGACATTTCCCACTTTTATATCATTTTGTTTACATAGAGCAATTATTGATTGTACGTTTTTTCTTAAATTATAAAATTAAGAATCAACGGAGTTGTCTCGTTGTTGCACCAACCCAACCCATATGAACTCAACCCAACTCAACCTAACCTAACCCAAACCAATCCAACCCGGCCATATACTTTTCTGACGTTTCTATATTCCCACCACGAAACTTCAATCGCTGTCATCTCTCCACTTATTTCTACATTTATTTTCATTTCCTTTTTTATTTCCTCTATCGAACTGTTGATTCATTCCTATATTTTCTCTTTCGTTATGATGTACTAAATGTACACAGGTTCCAAAGCGTTATACCTGTTCGGTCCCACATATATAGATATTAACATTTAATCAAGTCAATTTGGATCCGCGCAATCTACTGCAAAATATTCGTTACAATTATTTCGTTTAGACAATAATGATAAAGATGCGCCGCCGGTTCGCTCGAAAATTTTATTAGTTAATTTTCCCGATATTTACAAAGCTGTCGTTTACGACTGCTACATTTTTCACACTACGGTTGTAAATAAACAATTACCGAACTTTCTTGGCCATTAAAATTATTATATAGCTCTTGAGATTTTAGAATAAATGTCGGGCAAAACTTCCCTTTCTTTCATCACATTAAATTCATTCTTCTGCCAATCACGACGAGTTCTTCGTCTTGCATCAAGGCGGGGACATTTCATTTCCACCAATGGCACAAACGAACTTTATTATTTAAAGAACGTTTTCAGCCTTAAACAGACAGTAACAGTTACATATTCAAAGTAACAAAGTACTACATTCCGTGTATCAATATTATTCAAGGCAACAGTCTAATAGTAACACATCCAGTACATTATCATCATTCAATACAACAGTCTAGCAGTTACACAGTAAGAGTTACACATTCGAAGTTACACACAGTAACACACATCCAGTGTATCATATCATCAAGAGGGACAGACAAGAGTAACAAGACAACAGTCTAACAGTTACATAGTAACACAGTATCACATCAAGTGTATCATCATCATTCAAGACAACAGTCGAAGTAACATCATTATTCAAGACAACTTGAGTAGTAACACAACAGTGTTATTCACTTGAGCATTGATCAACACATCGCAACAGTACCAACAGTAATTGTAAAATAATTGTAAATTGTAAATAGTGATAATAAATATTATACATAGTTAAAGGAGTTTATCTGCAACAAGCCATCGAACGATCGAATAAAGCCCAGACGATAGCGACGCAAATCATTGGCGTAACATACGTGAGCGAGAGACGTAATCGAAATTCTCGCCACGAGTCGAGTGCACGCAGTTCTCTCTCTGGGTTTACACTGTCTAATTCTGACTCTTCCCCATTCTCTTGGCATTCTTTCTACTTTCTTACATGCGATTTATATCGTTTAACGCGGCTCTTTCCTAGCGATCTTGCTACCTCCTATTTAACAATGCAAAATGTTATCTAACTTAAGCTAACAGGTTCAAATCTCAGTCGAAACATTCGAATTAGATTTCAGAGATACACTTCAAAATGATCGCGATTTTAAATGGATCTATCTGGTTTTAACTCAGATTAGGTTTTCCAAGTTCCACTATACCCTGGGTGCTGTATTAGCTTCTAATCATGGTAATCGACAAGAACTGTCTGTAATTTGGTTATTAAGGTCTGGGTTAACATAAAATAAAAAAAAAACACTTATCTACATGTTAATTGATATATTTCTGCCTTTAGTGTGTCGTCCATTCAACTTGCAGTTTAAAGGTTGCTGATAGACCTAGTCCGATAATTTCCTGTTGTTTTTTGTAAAATGGCACTCTTTTCTTATGCTTTTGGTATTATAGCTTCTTTACATATCACCACATTTCATTCGTGTACTCTATTCCTGCTCCATTTAATCATACTAACCACTATTTTTTTAGTTTATGATTTTCTTTTAGTTTTTCTGTCGTTTTTATATGCGAATTTATCTTTTTTCCTTTTACCCACCCATTCGTCTTTTTCTGTTCTGCTAATTTTCTTTCTTTTACCTTCTCTGAATTTATTCCATAATTCATTTCAAAGCTGTTTTCAGTTGTTAATTGTCGTCTCTAATATTCGTTCCGTGGCTTCTTTATCTTCGTGCCTTTTATTGTTTTTTTTTTATTCGAGAAGCGTATTATTGTCTTTGATGGTCGTTTGCGAATTATTCCTTGCTTTATTGCTTCAGGCAATGTTCTCGTCTTGCCTCGTTCTCATTTGTGGGTTACGTTTGCTTCTTCTTTCATTTTGTCTTTCACTTCTTCCATGTTTTGGTGTATTCGTTTTTTTTGCGTCATGCTTCTCTTTTTAATTATTTCATTTTCACCGATTCAAACTTTGATTTATCTATGTTTTTTTTGTATTAATACTCTATGATTTCTATTCAATTTCCTACACTTATTTCTCTTATATCTCTGATATACAAGATGTATATTAGGAATCAATAATCTTTACCACATATCACCCCTCTGCTTCCCACGCGATTCTGTCTTATAAAATTTGGTTATTTTCCACTAAAATATCATTCAGTATCCATATTTCCAAAATGTTCCTTCCAGTCCTATTTAGAATTCTATCCCCTTGTGATCTCTGATAGCTCAACCCTCTCGTCTTATCTTTTCTTATTCTTTGAATTTGTTACTAGCTTTGTAGCTACTAACATGCATACCTTTGTCCATCATTCCACCATTGTCATTTTTACCAACCCTGTTAATTGTTCTTCTATTCTCACCTCCTTCACGTTATTTCAGACTCGTAGGGCTTTCTAATATCAATGAAGTCCCTATAAATGGGCACTTCATCCTCCATGCTATTATCTAGTATTTGTTTTTAAATGAAAACTTTACTCACCATGGATTTTTTCGAAAACTTAATAGTTTTTTGGTTTTAGCTACTTAGTATTTTTACATTATTTTGTTTCACATTTTTATATTCGTTGTCATTTTGGCCTTTAAGTTATCTAAATTTACTTTTTGTTTTGTATACGTGTTGTTTTTATTGTTCTAGGTTCTTTTATTTTTGTACTTATTTTATAGTTTTTTATATTATTTTTTTTCATTATTTATCTATTTTTCGTTGTTCATATTTTATACTTTAAAATGACTACTTTTAAAATTACGTAACGTTTTATAAATTGTATATTAACGTATGCTTCATTTCGTGCTGAAATTTATGTATGTACCGTTCGAGTAGGAATACGTGTCGTCAACTGGACAACATTAATCTTGCAGAATGATTGATTGATACGTTGCAATGAGTATTGGAAATGTGGTGTGCTTTCAGGGTCCATTTTCACCGCAAAGAAGCTGGAAATGAAAATCGCAAGGAAGGTCGCTGCAGTATTTGCTAAACGTATAGCACATTCCGCAGTCCCGAGCCAATGTAAAACATGCGAATGCACTGCCCACAATACAGGAGTATCGTATATGGAATGTTTTCCATGCAGTTATCCGACACCAGTAACCGCTGACTTTGTAAGTACATTTCGTTAAAGTTATTATCGCACCGGTTCTTACGACTCGATCCCTCTCCGGCTAACCTTTCCTTCACCAGCACGCGATGCGTTTTGTAATCCTTCAGTTCAACAAATGGCGCTTCTCCTAGTAGATTGCCAGTTACTTGCCCGTTGCTACTTCTCATATTCCACGCCCAGTCTCAATTCAGTCCAGAATTTATTTTCCGGCGAAATTTATTCGACTTTCTGTCGTTGATTCAATTTCTTTTCCTTACGATCTGATAAAACTCATATTGTGTATATACGGTCGGCGCATTCACTGCCTTACCGACCCCTGAATCCTTCCGAACAATTTCAACCAATTTATACTTTATTACAAAAAAAACATCATTTACAATATAATAAAAAAATATTAAATCAGAATTACGAAGCGACTTAATTAGCAAGGGTGGTTGTAAAACAACAATGGCAAGGGTGAAATCCTCCAAATACATCATAAATAAACATATATATTACATAAAATTAATACAAAGAACATCGGGGTTATTTATCAGATAAATAATAATATAAATAATAAAAGACAGTGGATCGTTTTGTACGATCGTTTCGTTCTCATTATGAGCTCTTCGGCCAGAAATACCACATACATTTTCTTTAAAAATTAACCAGCAACCAGCACTCTTCTGCCTTTTATGACTTTATATTAAATACACGATCCACCCTCCCCACTTAACATTTAGACGATGGGTCACACAAAACTGCAAATTGTATATATTCTCTCTTAAAAAAAATGGCAACTAAACGACACATATTGGAATTTAATTGAATTTTTTAATCATGCAGTCTTCATGGCCTTTCACATTGCCAACGTAATTGATAAAAAGGACATTGAATGAACGTACAAGTAATGAAACTTTTTAGCTCGTGGTAAACGGTCAGCGCAATAAGCGACACTCGACACTCAACGTGTTGAATGGTCCACATTTTCCAATATTTCCCCATGACTTGAGATACTAATGCATTGTATTTATAGGAGTTCAATGAGGACTATGTGTTGCCGGGGATGCAGCCCGGTGATGATTTCTACGACGATTACGATTACGAATGACCCAGTTCATCAAAATTATGATTACTTTAACATTTATGTTATTTATGTAAAATATGATTAAGGCGTGTAATTAATTAGCGTAAGAACAAAATGTTTCAGTAAAGTTTTTGTACCTATAGTACTGTAGCCATGCCAATAAAAATTCTAAAGGTATATCGTTGTTTTGCTGTTCTGTGCGACAAATGATAATGTGTGCTATATTTAATAATAAACGTTCACTTTGACAGGCGCCGGTTCACATAAATATCTTGTAAATAAGCACCATAATTGCCCCTGAGTTATGCTGTACTCCCAGTGTACGTAGACATTTGAGAATTTCTAATAATTATTAACTCGGAAGTTCAATAATAAGTTCAAAGCATACCGCGACATATATTGCAACACACTTGTGTAATACATTGTTTTTGTGTGAAATTGCAATGCAAATTAGGGGATTTGATTGAGAAATCTTTGCACACAGAACTAATTTCCGAGTTTGATTAATATTTCGCTGAAAGAAACAGGAAGCTATTGCTCGAAGGCATTCGTTAATTCGCAAAGATATAACTTAAATAAGAACCGTAATATGCCCTTAGAAATGTACGCCCCGAATCCCCGTCGGTTGCCTAAACATGCATACACTAAATATAATTCTGTGCAGGATGTTAATTACCTATTATTCCCATTGTCATTAACAAACACGGACACTGACCACCGAGGAATCTGGATATTGAGGGCTCGTTGTTTGATCTTTATTATTAAAATGTGTTACAGCCACAGAGACCAAAACTATAACGTGCAAACTATTTATTAATATGTATCATAAATTTATAACAGTCAACATTTCAGTATTAATATGTGCACTAAAATCAATACCCACATTTTTAATAAATGTTTATTAAACATGTTTAATAAATACATGATTTAATCAAATGGAAAACTTTCAGCAAACGCAACAATCCATAAAATGGTATCTAACACGAGAAAAGTAAAGAATAAGTTTTGACACAACTAAATAAAGTGTCGTTTTAATGACAACATAATCGCAGGGTACCATATATGACTGCATTAACGAAACAAAATGAACCAATGATAAATGACCACCAATCTTAAAATATCGTTAGACACTCCACGAAGTCAAGATGGTGGGTTTTTGTACAATGGTTCATTCATGGGAACGATAAATCCGAGCGCCATAAAGCTGCAACACATTCAAACCAACGTATTTAGTGACGTTAACCTGCTTACAAACTAAACGAGTAGAAACCTTTCCAAAATGTGTTCTATAAAAATACGTCTTGGCGCATGCTATTTTGGTGAGATTAAACAATCGTTTAAAACGTCTAACCAAAACAACAATATTTAACGACGCGATATAATTTTATTTTGAGATTAATTTGAGAGCAACTTCAACAAAAGCTCATGGGGAGGAGAAACACACGGTTGTTGTGTTTAGGAACACAGTCTAGAGTCAGGCCTAGTTTTAGAAATTTCAAATAAAGCAAATCATAAACAAAATTGTTGGTTGTCTTCGAAAGTCGTACGGATATGGCGAAGTCATGTCATCATTGATGGCATATAATTGGAGATAGCTATTTTCCATTCCAAATATGACAAATATTATCACCGAAGGAAGGATTTACATCTTGCTTGTAAGGAACCACAAGTTCTTCGCTAGAAACCTGACCTTTCGCTAACCAGAATCGTATCACAAAGCATGTGGGGCGGATTGGCTTTGAAATGTATCACGTGGGATTTGTAACATAAATTATGCCAAGGTGTACGTGTATTTTATTTGGGTATATATATGTAATCGGAACGTTTGTTAAAAAAATCAATTGGCAAATACACATACAATGATACATTTTAAAGTACAGTTTAACAAACCACGAAAATTAAATTGTTCCGATGAAATATTCACTGGAAATACACAGTGTTGATAGCTTCGGTTGCCAACCAACGAAGAAGGGTTGTTGTGATTCACCGAGGAGGATATAATATCCCACATTAGATTTTAATAAGGAGCACAAACTACAATTACGAAATATATATTAATTTCAGGACGAGCTATTTATAAATAGGGATACTAAAACAAGTTAAATATAAAAATAATAGTTGTAAATAGTTTGGAATAACTTAGCACATGCCTTGAAATCAACACTACATTTGATACAAAGTACAGAAGATCTGGAATTTGTATAACCCTTGTTCAGCGTGATGAAGAATTGTTCGACCAGAATTTTCGTTTTATTGACACAATTTAACGTGTTACATTATATTTAAATTGATTTATTAGAGCATATTTACATCAAATGCTATTTTCAAAGAAAAGCTCCAACATATTAACGAAGAATTGTATAAAAATTAAGCAATGAAAGCCGTTATAATTGAATTTGTAAAAATATTTTTCCAATGTTAACATATAAATAAAAAACGTAAAATTGTACCTAAGACAAAGAGCATCCAATGACGAGGATAGAATGCAGCGTTAATCCAGTTGATAATTAGAAGGTAAATAAACCGCAGCATCCTAACTATTATTTGACATCAACTCCGTTATGCAAACATACCACTGAGAAATCAAAATAGTTCTACATACGGAAACATCAACAGATTTACTAAAATGATGCCATGTAGCTTTATTCAGGGGTAAATGAGAAAAATCAATGGTTTGTCATTACAGTAATACAAATACAATGAAATAGCATGATTTATATGCAATAATTGTTGGATGTTATCAAATAATATTAATTAATAACAAAAAAGTTCTTCAGAACACATAGTTTATGAAAACGAAATTTCGTTAAAAAGGATTTATTTATATGATCCATTAACTAATTTATACATACCGCCGGTGGCATGTAAACAGTTCATAACTTACTTAGTCTTAAGATTAAGATCGTGAAATGTAACACAATAAACACAATAAAGGAGATGAAACGTATGGTAAGACATCGGAAGGTTTTGAAGAACTTGCTCAATGGATAAATTAATAAAGTCATGAGAAGGAGAGAGGGTCCAAAACGAAGAAGAAATAAATAAAATCAAAATTGAGAGCAGACGACATTTTAAACGAAAAAATCAATAACTGCAAAATAAATAAACTGGTGTGGGCACATAAGGAGAATGAACAGGGAAATTAACGACGACGATGGGGCAAAAACAGAAGAAACAACCAAGGAAAATGTGGATTAAAAAATAGAACAAATTGGAGCAACAAACGGGAAAATAATAGAAGGGGTGTGACTTATGGCAAGATGCCGGAAGATTTTGAAATGTTGGGAGCCTGATCGCGAAAAACAGAGTAAAATATTGATGAAGATGTGGATGGAACAAACGAATGCGCAATAAAATGTAACACAATGAAGGAGATGAGACGTTTGGTAAGACACTAGAATGGTTTGAAGAAGCTGCTTAATAGATAAATCAATTAAACGGAGTGGTGAGGGGGGTGGGCAAGAAGAAGAAGTTAACTGGCACACATAATTTTCACAGGTTCCACTATTATTTATTAGTGCAACATTTGAATAAATATTTTTATTGACATTGTATTTCATAATTTAACAACGAAGATTGGCTTTTACTTCAACTGGTTGTTTTCTTTCTTCGTGCCATTCTTGTATATTAGCAATTTTTTTATAAAATTTTCGTCTTTTTTTTTGATATTTGCAGCGTTGATTATATTTGAAGTCACAACTGCGACACACACGGAGACACACGGACACCTTTGTAATATGGTCTCACGGAAGAAAAGAACGACGTTTCTCAAACATCTAAACGAACAATACCACCAAATAAAATTCACCACGGTAGTGGAAGAAAACAACCAGCTCCGCTCCTAGATGTCCTGCTAATGAAAACGGAAACGTCTCAGCCACAAAGTATACCGTAAAAATACTCATACCAACCGCTACCTTAACGGAGAATCTCACCATCACCCAGGCCAACTGTACTCCGTTATGAAAACATATCACAAGGTCAGAAAGAATAGCAGGCGACATCAACAAAACCAAGGAAATGGAAACTATTCATTAATCATTGCTGGAGAACGGCTATTCGAAACGAGAAATGTACAATGCTTCGAAACCTAAGCAACGAGAAACGAAGGACGAGGTAAGGAAACCTACAGCCACAGCCTTCTTACCTTATGTAAAAGGAACTACCGAGAGTCGGTAGAATTTTAGGCAAACAAAACATCAACACCGTCTTTAAACCACATTTAAAAATAGAGGCTATGCTCAGGAACGCGAAAACCAAAATCCCGCTGGAAGAACAAAGCTTATACGAGATCCCATGCAAAGGCTGCGATAAAAAGTATATTGAACAGTCTAACAGACTCATAGAAGTCCGTAAGCAAGAACACGTGAGAGCGGTACAACAAAAAGGCACATCTTCATCCCTCGTGATTCACGTATTAGACACTGGATACATAATAGACTTTGAAAATACCAAAACTATAACCAATGTACCACATTTTACAGAAAGAATAATAAGCTATAGAAATAGAGAAGCAACCGGAAAACCTCAACAAACGGGACGACGCTCAACGACTTCCGAGAACATGGCAACCAGTAATTAGCGACCTGAAAAATCCTTCAAGGAGCAAACATTCACAAGTAGCAGCAAAACCGGCACGACCAGCTGAGCAACGGGACCTCCTGGGTGTCGTAACCAGGAGTCAGAGTAGAACGCAGTTAAGTGCAGGCGCATCGAATCGAAACGAAGCGGCAGTATACAAGGACCGCGCAGTAAATTCTAACGTCACATTTTTTAGATCGCTTCGACCTAGAAGACCTACTTGAGGATGGCAAATGTGACTTTGCCAAAACGTCGGAATAACCCGGTCTGAGACAATTCAAATATGCGGTTCATTACCAGCGAACCTAGTAAGCTGACTAATCGCGTAGGTCAAGGCTGTGCAATGTGCTGTGGTAAAGTGTCGCATCAATATCAACTCCGAGAGTAGATTAAGACTAATGAATTACTTCTTTTATTTTATGTGTTAACACGGCGATCCAAACCCACACACTTGGCATTACTTCACATAGTGATCCATGCTAATACATTTTAAAGATCAATGAAATCAGAATGTGCACTATATAACTTGGTCTTCTTTCAGTCGATTTCGAATTATACTCTTTGATCAAGTTTATAATCTTTGCACATTTTTGTTCGAGTTTTCAACGGTACATATCCTCGGAGATTTGCGACATAGTGGACATGTAAATTGTAAAAAATGAACATTCAGAACCAAAATAATGGTTAATTTCAAGACGTTAAATATATTAATTTCAAGCAATTTCAGCAATCAAAATCTCGAATATTAGTAAACACGATAAAAAATATAAACTAAAGTTTTAGGGTAGATATGATGCTGATAATAGATTTATAGTTATTGAATCGTTGTGAATATTTAAAATTCAATAAAGGCGAATGGACGTCCAAATGCGAGAGTAACGCTTGTTGAATACATGAAACCGATATGCGAAATATTCATTAAATATAAAATTTTAATACACGAGTTCGTTTATGTTATTAAAATAATGTAATCTATTGTAAAAATATTCCGTAAAAGTATGCTCGTGCTTTTAAAATTAAAATAATGTAAATAGTAGGAATCCCAGATGGGTGTACGTTTAAACTAATGATCCAATTGTTTATTTTCCAAGATGACGTTTTGAAAAATTTCAAGCATTAGTATTCAAGTGGAGGCGTCGAGGCAAACCTCGGAAAGAGGTTGAAAGTCAACCCTCTTGGGAGCGCAGGGCACAATCCTTCGCATGACAACCAGCGAGGCCGCAGTCTCATTCTCGTCACCTGAAAATTGAAACTAAACTGTACAAGCCGGGCGTGTGCACGAGATTTCGCATTGGGCTAGGTTAAATGTGTTCTAGTACGTGGTAAAACCACTTGGCAAACATTACGACTGAAACATTTACGAATGTAGCTACACATGTATCATTTACACATCATTAATTACCCAAGGTAGAATAACTAACTCTATGGGTTCATTCAATTAAACAGCCAGCATGAAATAATTGAACACCGATAACAAGCGATAGCGGATGATATTTGTAAGTACGTATGTATATGTGAAGTAGGCGTTAAGAGCAAAAATGATGATTTATTCGCGCCAGGTAGAGGACAAGCTTATCTTTTGAATGATGGTGCTTGTTAAAAATCCGTAGCCTATTAGGATGTCGGTGGGGAGTGCGCTGGTAGAAATACGGCTGCCCCGTTATGCTGCTCCCCCCGCTGCGTGACTGAAAGTAGAGCTTACATAGAAGGGGTAGTTTGTTTCTCGCCGGTTTCTTAGGCAGGTTCATGTTGTAGAAATCACATGCTTCTACTAAAACGTAGCAGAAGCTTGATAAATGAATCTCGAAGCTCGACGTAACCGACGATTAGAATGCTAATATGTCAGCGCATCGTAAGTGATTTTTCAGTGAACACCGTCCCGGAGTTTTACGCGCGTCGGCTCTGTGCCAACCTGTCCCGGATTCTTAATGCATTTAAGATGATAGCGTCGTCTTTAACTAATCCAAAGTGTCGATGAGCCTAGGATTACCCCTTATAGAAAAGTCATTAGTTCTCTTCCAGCGCTCGTGCCTTCGTTTCAATAATTTAAGAATCAGTTGTACCGGAACGATGTGCCGACCGAACTAAACCATAACGTTAAAATACCCCAATTGATTCAATTTTACCCAAGAGGGTCGGAATAAAAATGTTCCTCCCCATCGCATCGCGATTCCGCGAGCCGCTCTACCCTAGGCAAAGCATTTGAGAAACACAGATGAGCATGCTGGGAGCTATTAAATTGGACACATCGTTAATATAAATCATTCTGATGCGATCGTGTTCGCTTAGGGTTGAAACATCAACCAGAAAGAAGCTTAATCGTGCGCGCAGATGTGTTATCCAATTATTTGCGTTACTCGTTATTTCTCAGGATTAATGATAACCATAAGACGTACTTATCTCGAAATATGTTTGTTGATACCGCTGTAGTCCTTATCAAAGCAAGTTTACACCTTCCCTTAGGCTACGGACAACCACTACTGTTACTTATGAAACCTTCTGGTGCTTCACGTTCCGTACCCCGATTCTCGTAACCGTTGCCAAACTCGGGCCTTTTTCGCGGGGTGCGGGCCGTCAACGGGGAGGGTGCGCGAAACCACGCGTCTCAGGGCGCACGCCTGTCCGCCGCTAGGAGGGAGAAAATACGATCGGGGGCGGCAAGAGCCTGAGGGTATGTGATTTAGTTTCGGGCTTCACCACGCGATGTCCGTACAACTGAAATTCGCAGATAGCCTTGGAAAACGTCAGTGTTACACCACGCGCGAACCGATGCATCAAGAAGCGGGAAACTTTGTGTAATACGAATCTTAACTAACCACCCACGAGAGTTTTTTTTTATATAAAAAAGTGTCGACATACTACAGTGACCGTAAAATGTGAATTGTTTATTGTGAATATTTAAAATCATGTGTGCGTGCCGGCAGTGGTAAATGACTATTTTCAACGATATGTGGCCGTTTTTATGGCTATTATTATCCATCGCACTAGCAGACTCTTACGACAAACGCATCTTCGGTAAGCTTTAACCAATCAAACTGCCCGCGACGTTTCAATATTAATGCCCAATTTCTTTGTTTGTCACGTGAGTTTATAGCCAGGCAATTACGATTTGTGTGTTGTCAGTATAATGAAACGTGTTCATTCGAACCTTGAGCTTTATCAGCCCCGACTAGTTCCGCGCGTATCCATTTGATGAATGTTTACTTCGTCCTCTTTTCATCACTTGCATATCGATAAAACTGCCCCATAAATTACAGACGAAAAGGGCTTTTTTAACCGGCCAAAAAGGTTTTTCCGACCGTTAATTCACTTTATAAATGCTCCAGCCACAATTTTAAAACCACCGTCTAATATCCCATTAAGATAAAACAATACGCGACGCGTTTTTTTTTTCGCGAAAACTATATTGAAACGACGGAGACTATATAACTCTATTAAAATTAATGAGGAAATATTGGCAATCTTAATTGGTTAACTGTTACACCAAATTTAATTTAAAAAAAAATCAGTCTTGTTAATTAGTTGTCGCTTTAATTTAATTGGCGCTTTGTTTACTTTCAATGTGAAGATGTAATAAGAACTTGGCAGTCGAAGCAAACCACGAAATTGCTATACATAATACGCGATTCCTAATAGCCTTTTATGGGGTTTCAATTGAGTTTGGTTTACATCACACGACGTTATTTGGTGACGGTTTTGTTTGTAATCAGTTCGTTAGCGTTAGAACGTTATTGACATTTATGCCTACACCACTGAGACCAATACTAATAACTGAACATTTTCCTTGACAGGATATTTAATTTGGCCTTGTCATGATAAATTTTTAAATAAATTTTTTTTTACGTTACCTTAATATTATTTTATATATTATCCTAATTCATAGAATACAATATATTTATTTACCTTGTTGTTCAAATGAGTGATTTTACAAATTATAAAGCATTAGTCGGATTAGTTCATCACAATCCATGAACTATTATGTGGTTTCTCAAATGAGAGAGGCATCAGTATTACTTCCAACTTAATTCCATAGTTTCTCGAATGCCTGTTCCCCGATCGATCTTTGTTGCGATAAGCTCATATATTACCTTTAAATTTCTAAGTTTCTTCAGAGTTTACTATTCGTATTGTTTTAAAAAGAAAACATTTGCTATATTTAAAATTAAAATTAAAAGCTCAATCCAAAACCCACCAATGAGAGCAATTATATATTCTTCTAAAGAACATTTTGCAAACAAATAGAGCGATTACCAAAGTTTACCAACAATTTTCCTACGCACCCATCTAATCAAATAACAATTTTTATCGCATCCGCTAGATTATGAAATTATTCATTATACCAGGAATTAAAACGACATCATTGTTATCTATCAAGTACCGGTTGTACACAAACTTGATTTTCGATAATGTTCGCAGAACCAAAAAATTTGATGAAATTAAAACATTTAATAAAACAATGATGCGGAGTTATAATAAATGCATATATGTGTAATCAATGAACTTTTGGATTAACGGACAACTCAACCAATATGACGTGAAAATTTCTACTCGATTTTGATCCAAGATCCAGGAGGTACATTACAACAAATCATGTTTTGTTAAACGTAAACCTCACTTTTTCCACAACTTGAATGAACAAAGTGAATTCGTCAAAAAGCATTGTTTGACCAAATTATTTTTTTATTGATGAACCTAAAAATTTTTTTTGTAAATCTTCGAATTAACCAGAACATTAAAGTGTTTATTATACTGGTTGAGAAATGATTAAAAAAGATATAGATCTCGTTTGGAGCATTGATTTAAATTTTTGTAAAAAAACTATAAATTTTCCACAACTTATAACTCTTACAAAGAAACTCAACGAAAGGTCAATTTGTTCAAGAACATTGTTCGACGAAATATTTTTTTTATTTTTATTTGGTTTTGCTACTTTTTATATGAAACTATTTCACCGATTTGACAAGTTTCTTTTTTTAATTGTTGTTTTCCAAAATATTTTTTTGTCCACTTTCAAATCACAAAACCTCAAACTTTCAAACAAAAGTAATCCATTATATTTTATTGCTATGGCTGTGCAGTACTTTGAAAGACATATATCTCGTTTCGTGAGCTGATTTATATTTTTGTAAAAAAAAATAAGAAACGTAACTGCATGCACTACAGCGGATATATCGTTAGTGTCCTGATGAGTCCTTAAAGACAAAGCAGCTGTCATCGCCCGTCATCTGGTTAAATGTATTCTTCAATAAATTGCATTGATCATATGCTATCACTAAAGATATTTGCCAATATCTACTACCAATGGCATTATTCAAAGCAATTTAGATATTGGCATCCAGAATTTATACTGAGATTTCGACAGTCCCAACTCTACCCAATCAGTTTTTGTATTATCAAACGTTAGCTCCCATTAGTATTTCAATGAATTTGGATTATAGGAAGTACTTTATTTATACTTAGTAACAATTTGACAATTTTCGTTGAAATAGCGTTAGTTCTTTTTTATTTTTGACCATACCTTACCAACAAAACTTTTTTGCCCACCTTTTAAATCACAAAATTGCAAAAACAGATAATATACGTCCTTCTTTACTGTAAACTTTGTTGGCTGGAAATACTTAGGAAGAAACTAATCTCGTGTCATGAGCAAAGTTGTATATTTGTACAAAATTCTAAGAAACGTAAACACACTTCAACTCACAAATTATTTTTCCACAACTTATGGCTTATATATATTACTTATATATATTTTTTGCATACATTTTTTACACATTTTTTATAGTTTTAGGCGAAACTTTAATTAAATGTAGAATTAAGTTTTAATTTTTCCATACTTCACTTCCCAATTAAAACACAAAAACTCAATATTTCAAACAAAAATAATTCAAGTTCTTTGTATTTCTTTGTATACTTTGTTCATTGCCATATACTTGCCTACTACGTTATTTATCACGTCTAGTTCATTTATATTTATTATTTAAACCAAATGGTTTCAAGAACGAGATCACGATATCGTGATCTCATTGCCTAAATCCTTGATCATTTTTACTTTCTTATACTTTATGTATAAGTAAGTATAGGTCCTCGAGATTTTAACGGATATACGCGTTTTGAGGTCCCCTGAATCGATCCTGAGTATTTTTGGAATGACGTCTGTGTGTGTGTATATGTGTGTGTCTGTGCGCGCTCTAGCGTCCAAACGATTATGAAACTTTAAACTTAAGATTTGTATATGGCTGGAAAGAAAACGTCCTATTTTGAAAGTAATACCTCAACCGGAAGTGATGATAAGAGTAAACTTATCACCTTTTTCCGTGTTTCGAAAACGGTACGAGCTATGGAAAAAATCATTCTTATGAAAGTTGTAGATATTGAAATTCCAAACAACTTTCATGTGAGTAGTTTTTTCGTGTGTTTCTGTGTGTCTGTGCGCGCTCTAGCGTCCAAACGATTATAGCTAGAGCTCTGAAAGCTATGCTATAGCTAGATGTATAAAACTTTAAACTTAAAATTTCTATATAGCTGGAAAGAAAACGTCCTATTTTGAACGCAATAGCTCAACCGGAAGGGATCGTTTACTCTTATCATCATTTTCATTATCTCGAAAACAGTACGAGCTATCCAAAAAATGTTCTTATATAAGTTAAAGACATTGAAATTATAAACAACTTTCATTTGAAAAACGTAGTATAACTAAGTATAAGAAAGTTCAGTGCGGACCACTGCAGATTTTTACTTTCTTATACTTTCTGTACAAGTAAGTATAGGAATCATGAAAATTTTCGAACTCGAGATTTCAACGGATATACACGTTTTGAGGTCCCCTGAATCGTTTCCGACTATTTTCGGAATGACGTCTGTGTGTCTGTGTGTCTGTGTGTCTGTGTGTCTGTCTGTGTGTCTGTGCGCGCTCTACGGCCCAAATGATTAAAGCTAGAGCTCTGAAACTTAATATTTGTATGTAGCAAGAAGGAAAACGTCCTATTTTGAACGCAAGCTCTCAATCGGAAGTGATGGTTTACTCTTATCAACTTTTTCCATATCTCGAAAACGGTACACGTTACGGAAAATAATATCCTTACATAAATTATACATATTGATATTTTAAACAACTTTCATTTGAGAAGTTTTTTTCGAAAAACGTAGTATAACTAAGTATAAGAAAGTTTCGTGCGGACCAACGCGGATTTTTCCTTTCTTATACATTATGTATAGGAATCATGAAAATTTTCGAATTCGAGATTTCAACTGATGTACACGTTTTTAGGTCCCTTGAATCGTTTTTGACTATTATCGGAATGCTGGCTGTGTGTCTGTGTGTCTGTCAGTCTGTGAGTCTGTGTGTCTGTGTGTTTGTGCGCGCCCTACGGCCCAAACGATTAAAGCTAGAGCTCTGAAACTTTAAACTTAACATTTGTATGTAGCAAGGAGGAAAACGTCCTATTTTGAACGCAAGCTGTCAACCGGAAGTGATGGTTTACTCTTATCATCCTTTTCCACTTCTCAAAAATGGTACACGTTACGGAAAAAAATATTCTTACATAAATTATAGATATTGATATTTTAAACAACTTTCATTTGAAAAGTTTTTTCGAAAAATGTAGTATAACTAAGTATATGAAAGTTCAGTGCGGACAACTGCAGATTTTTATTTTCTTATACATTATGTATAAGTATAGGAATCGTGAAAATTTTCGAACTCGAGATTTCAACGGATATACACGTTTTGAGGTCCCCTGAATCGTTTCCGACTATTTTCGGAATGACGTCTGTGTGTCTGTGTGTCTGTCTGTGTGTCTGTGCGCGCTCTACGGCCCAAATGATTAAAGCTAGAGCTCTGAAACTTAATATTTGTATGTAGCAAGAAGGAAAACGTCCTATTTTGAACGCAAGCTCTCAATCGGAAGTGATGGTTTACTCTTATCAACTTTTTCCATATCTCGAAAACGGTACACGTTACGGAAAACAATATCCTTACATAAATTATACATATTGATATTTTAAACAACTTTCATTTGAGAAGTTTTTTCGAAAAACGTAGTATAACTAAGTATAAGAAAGTTTCGTGCGGACCACCGCGGATTTTTCCTTTCTTATACATTATGTATAGGAATCATGAAAATTTTCGAACTCGAGATTTCAACTGATGTACACGTTTTTAGGTCCCTTGAATCGTTTTTGACTATTATCGGAATGCTGGCTGTGTGTCTGTGTGTCTGTCAGTCTGTGAGTCTGTGTGTCTGTGTTTCTGTGTGTTTGTGCGCGCCCTACGGCCCAAACGATTAAAGCTAGAGCTCTGAAACTTTAAACTTAACATTTGTATGTAGCAAGGAGGAAAACGTCCTATTTTGAACGCAAGCTCTCAACCGGAAGTGATGGTTTACTCTTATCATCCTTTTCCACTTCTCAAAAACGGTACACGTTACGGAAAAAAATATTCTTACATAAATTATAGATATTGATATTTTAAACAACTTTCATTTGAAAAGTTTTTTCGAAAAATGTAGTATAACTAAGTATATGAAAGTTCAGTGCGGACAACTGCAGATTTTTATTTTCTTATACATTATGTATAAGTAAGTATAGGAATCGTGAAAATTTTCGAACTCGAGATTTCAACGGATATACACGTTTTGAGGTCCCCTGAATCGTTTCTGACTATTTTCGGAATGACGTCTGTGTGTGTGCCTGTGTGTCTGTGCGCGCTCTAGCGTCCAAACGATTATAGCTAGATGTCTGAAACTTTATACCTAACATTTGTATGTAGCAAGGAGGAAAACGTCCAATTTTGAACGTAATCTCTTAACCGGAAGTGATGGTTTACTCTTATCACCTTTTTTCATATCTCGAAAACGGTACACGTTACGGAAAAAAATATTCTTACATAAATTATAGATATTGATATTTTAAACTACTTTCATTTGAAAAGTTTTTCGAAAAATGTACTATAACTAAGTATAAGAAAGTTCAGTGCGGTTCAGTATACGTGTGGCTGTGCGCGCTTCAGCGCCTATCTATTGAAGGTCACACAATATCTCAAACTGATGGTTTAATCAAATCAACGTTTTCTATATCTCGTGAACGGTTCGCGTTATATACTGGAATTAAAAAAACATTTGTTTGAAAAGTTCTTTCAGCAATAAAGTATAAGAAAGTTTCGTGCGGACCACCGCGAATTTGTTTAATAGAAACCAAATCGAAATCGCGGGGTGATGCTATGTCTTATTGTAAGGTTCTTAATTAGTATTTTTGTAATTATTTTTGAAGGGTTGAGTTGAGTTGGGTTTAGTTTTGTTGGGTTGTGTTGAGCTGGGCTGAGTTGGGTTGAGCTGGGTTTCATGGACTTGATATTTAGATATCGTCGGTCATATGCTACATCAAATTTTCTTATCTCGAAGACGACATATAATTTTCTTGGAGATTATTACGGGAATACAATTTAATAAAATTTTATTATTCAAACGATGACAAAAAATATATAGTTCTAAAAAATAAATTCAATTTGTAGGAATTTGAGTTCCTTTTGTACTCTTGCACATAACAAAAAAATCCGCGGTGGTCCGCACGAAACTTACTTATACTTGGTTATACTACGTTTTTCGAAAAAACTTTTCAAGTGAAATCTATTTAAATATCTATTTAAAATGGTACTTATCTTGTATCATGAGCATGATACAAGATAAGTACCATTTTAAGTGATTTACAGTCGAGAATTTGTACAATAATTGAATATCTATTTATATATAATTATATATTTATGTAAGAATATTTTTTTCCGTAACGTGTACCGTTTTCGAGATATGGAAAAAGGTGATAAGAGTAAACCATCACTTCCGGTTGAGCGATTGCGTTCAAAATAGGACGTTTTCCTCCTTGCTACATACAAATGTTAAATTTAAAGTTTCAGAGCTCTAGCTATAATCGTTTGGACGCTAGAGCGCGCACAGACACACAGACACACACACACAGAGAGACGTCATTCCGAAAATAGTCAGAAACAATTCAGGGGACCTCAAAACGCGTATATCCGTTAAAATCTCGAGGTCGAATTTTTTCATGATTCCTATACTTATACATAAAGTATAAGTAAGTAAAAATCCGCGGTGGTCCGCACGAAACTTACTTATACTCAGTTATACTACATTTTTCGAAAAAACCTTTCAAATGAAAGTTGTTTAAAATATCAATATCTATAATTTATGTAAGAATATTTTTTTCCGTAACGTGTACCGTTTTCGAGATATGGAAAAAGGTGATAAGAGTAAACCATCACTTCCGGTTGAGAGATTGCGTTCAAAATAGGACGTTTTCCTCCTTGCTACATACAAATGTTAAGTTTAAAGTTTCAGAGCTCTAGCTATAATGTTTTGGACGCTAGAGCTCGCACAAACACACATACACACAGACGTCATTCCGAAAATAATCAGAAACGATTCAGGGGACCTCAAAACGCGTATATCCGTTAAAATCTCGAGGTCGAAATTTTTCATGATTCCTATACTTACTTATAAAGTGCGAAAAGAAATATATTAAGCAAATAAATATACTAGAGCACTCGCCCCAGGAGTTCGAGGAATAATTTTTGCCACATAATCATCAAAATATAAATTACACCTGTACAAATAACGACGAAATAATCAATTTTCGAATTAAATAAAACGATTGCACTGCATGAAACAAAAAAAAACCTCGCGTATATTTAACTGAAAATATCAATTGTGGTTGGTAAGCCCATTGGTTTCGCCCATTTTTCGGGGGTTGGCAAATTATATCAAAAATGTTGAATGTGTTTGGAATTGTGGAGTGGTTAAAGTTTGTATTTTAAGGTTCTTGAATTGGGTTACATGGAGATAATATTTAGGCGATGCATTTTTAGAAACAGTCCAAGGACCAGAACATCGGCCGAAGAAGATGAGAAAAGTTTTAGCTAATTACGTGCCATTCTAGTCCATGGTCAAGTGTCAGTTTTGCAGATTAGTTGTCATGTTATTAAACATGTAAATGTACCATTAATATTCAAGTCTGAATAAAATAACGTTATTTTGTTGATTAAAATTGTTTTTTTTTAAAACCTTTGTCACCATTGAAAAGTTATGATTATTAAATAAAGTTGACGCAAAATCAATTCAGATTTTGAATTGCGTCTAACAAACCAATAAAACAGACTAAAAATGATTTGAATTGCGAAGGTAAAATAACCCTCTAACAAGGTACCTAAGATCGTACAATTTTTTGCTTAAAATATGCATTTATTCCATTTTATTTTCCATGCATTGTGCACTTTCATAATGATCGTTATAAACTATGCGCTTGACTTATCTGCATCACAACAGTGTTCTAAATTTATGTGTTTGTTTATTTTAAATATTTTTAAATATTCTTTTTTTGGGCAATATATTATTTTATTTTCCACAAAATCCCATTATTATTGAGAAACTCGTTCTTCCAAATTTTATACACAAAATGATTTACAATTTACATAATTTCTACCGATACAATTAACTTGGTTTATCGAATTTATATCACAAATTACATGTATTGTATGGTCTATCAAATCATTTTAATCAATGAATGCAACAATTGCTACATTTATATCGAGATAAAACATTGAATTTATGACATTCGTTTAGTTGTTCCACATTTCCATGGTAACCTGACTAATGTAATATCTTGATCGCACGAATGTTCTGCAATTCATCATTTGAATCTAAATACCAATTATTTTTCATTTGCTAGCAATAAATTTATATATTAAAATAGTTTATATGTAATAATACTGAATATATTTTTTTATGAAATTCAAAATTACGTTTCATAAAATTCGGAAGTAAATTACGAAAAAAATATGACTCAAAACTTTTAGAACGATGAAAAAGTATAGGGTTGTAAATTCATCCCCTAGTAGCACCTACATTTTATTTCAAACATAAAACAAAACGTTGCCATCTTCATTTAAGTCTGCCATTGAACAAGCGCGCCATCAGCTCCTGGCCTTTCTCTTTATTTCCTTAATATTTGTAAAGGAAGTAACGCGAGTCACTGTTATTAAATCTAACGCTATATTATTTAAAACTGGATCGTTGTAATATTTCACTGCGCCAAGCTAATTTACATTAATTTAATTTCGACCGACAAATATTTGAGCCCTGCAAGAAAACTGCGCGGGTATAGGTTGTGTAAATTTGAACAGGAACAATCAATTGATTCCCAATTCTGTGGAACTACAAATCCAAACACATTACATTTCACAAGCTCAATCTTTTAGTTGTTTTATTTTTTCGCAAAAAATGTGTTAATATTTTATTATTACTATATAATTAATAATATATTGTTTTATTCCAATTAGTAAATTAAATAAAAATACAGGGTCTTTATTGTTATTAATCTAGAAAGGTACTTATCTTTTGGAGAATGAATATTAAAATTTATTACGTGTATTCATTCTGCTAAAATAATGCAATAAAATTGACGTTTTGTTTCGTTTAAAATTTGTAACAAGGACTCAAATAATCCTTATTATTATTATTATAGTTAACAAGGTTTATTTTATAAATAAACTGACTGATCATAAAAGCAAGAGAATTTCACAGCATATGCGTTGTAATACGAGCTTTAATGCGATATTCAAACTAATTAAAATGTTCTCTATATCTAGAACATTAAATATATGCTTCTAATTAAAATATTCTCCTATGTGTTCATGTGTATTCAAAATGCATGCCGCTATATTTAACATGGCAACATAATCCTTAGTTCCCATATTAATAACCAAACATTTATGCCTAACCTTGCTCGGGTTATTGAATTACATTTTAAATGTTAAAGCCATACATGAATTGCATTTCAATATTATTCATATAAAGTGAAATAAGAAGACTGTAACTGTAATGCCGAGTTGTTATACAAAAATTGCCCTATTGTACAAAATCAATAGCAATTGGATCTTAAATATACCGTATCTGGCAATTTCGCGATACATTTCAATTGAACTTGCAACTGAAACTTATTCGTATAAATAGGCATTTGTTATCTAAGGTGCAGTGTTCTTTACAACAAGTAGTGGAGAGAAACTGCGAATGGCAATAACATGTTCTTTTTCAATGTAAATGTACGCGAATTTAAAACCTCGCCGATTGATTTCTGCTCTTACTCTACAGTTACAAATAAACACCATGCGTCTAATTTCAAAGGGAAATATGATAGCGAGTGAGATTTTCAATGATACTCGCACCTTCTGTAAATTCGATATTGGGCGCCTGTTAAACTTTATTCTCAAAATTAAATTTACATCAAATAAACGATACTTAATTATATAATATAATACTTTTTTATAAATTTTATTTAAATTAGGGTTTAATGTCAACTTTCACTATTATCCCACCGCTGCCACCTTTAATTCAAATATTAAATTTACATTTAATTATTACAAAATTAAATTTACATCAAATAAACGCTAGTTAATTATATCAAATAATACTTTTTTATAAATTTTATTTAAATAGGGTTTAATGTCAACTTTCACTATTATCCCACAGCTGCCACCTTTAATTCAAATATTTGTTTCGTATTATGTTTATGTTCTTGCCGTTCATAGCTTCGGCAGCATTCTTAAGCACATATATAATCCATTCGTTATAAATAACGTCTTTTATTTGGGGTACTGTTATGAAGGACTAGTTTTAATTAACACATGTACGCCCCGTAAATGTCCATCAATCTAGTACCATCTGGAGTGTAGACGCTCCTTAGAGGCCGCCATTCGTTGAGCTGGGAGCGTGAAACAATTACACGTTTTCGCGCTAAAGATCCCTGCGAAACGGGACCAGCAACATGTTTAAAGTTTGAAGTGTAGTACAAGAACACAAAAAATATTGACTACATTGCGATATTAGATTGCCATATTATTATTATGAGATACTAAAATGCAAACTTCACCTAATGGCAAGCGTATCTGTTGTAGTTTATTCGAAATTTTAATATGCTTGTATTTGTAAAAAAATCACATAAATATATAAAATTAGAAACTGCTTACCACAAATCTAGAAACGTATTCCAGTGACGAAGTTTCCATATTCAGCAACATCTGCAAAGCAAAATGTTAATAGTAGTAATATTTCTGGTGAGGTTCAAATATATTCTCCTCACTAGATCACCAGTTGGATTATACTTCATTTAAAAATTAAAACCACCTTAATATATTTTAATAAACAGGAAAATTATGAAGCGTTCACGACAGTGGTGCAAATCTAATCTAACATAAAACTAGCAGTCAAATAGGTAGTCCAGTGATATAGTCTCTGTGTCAAAATTATTTAAATTATGTTTGTTGCTTTGCAAAAAAATACTTTAATGGCTGCCTAATTTGCTACAATGTTGTACATTCTCAATTAATTTAAGACAATGTAGTGGTGATGCATGGCCTGTCTCTTAAATATATTGGAGTGGACTTAATTTTTATTCTGATTATTTTGATTATTCTGATCTACATCAACGTTGTCTTTGACCTTCTCTAAGAGGATTTTCAATGAGCTAATAGATTTGTACGCAACCTGTAGTTCATGAATTGAACATTTTAATTTTTTTTGTAAACTCAGTTGAGTTTGGGAAACAGTGTTTCTGTGAAAAATGCTCGGATAACTGTTAGTTACGAAAGAACTACGTACATTTAAGGGGGGTCCTGCTTTAGGAAGCCTTAAAATAGCGTTTTTGGGGGAATTTTTTTAGGGCAGAAAAAAATGAGCAAGTCTAGTGAACTTTTTAGACCATTTTATTGCATATTTGAGCACTAAAAAAAAATATGTCGAGAGAAAAATATTTAAACGGAACCGATTTTTATGCACATTTGTGCAACACCTTTCAATTGCAATTGGGAAAGATGTAGCCCGTAATTTTTGTCTGAAACAAAAATAACCAAAGAAAATGGTAATTCTCATATATTTTCTTCTAGATGAATTAAAAAAAAAACCAAAATTTTGAAATTCAAGATTTTTCTCAGGTTTGAAAATAAATGTGCTCTTTGCAGGAAGAGAAAATCATTTCAACTTGCTAAAAAAGTTGTTTCGAATTTTTTTTTCATTAATTTTTTTAGTTCAAATCAAATAGAATGCTACTGAAGCTAACAAAAGTTTTGTTTCGTTTTGATTGCTTGTCTAGTTTTCTCGCAATCACGCCCACCAGTTTAGAAAAATGGTAAATAAAAAAAACGATTTGTTGAGCCTTCTAAAGCAGGATCCCCCCTTAATCTGTTATAGGAACGACTAATAATTCTAGTAATATGGCCTCGGTAACGCCATGAGTGGTCAATCATCAGACCCAAATTCTTTGCTGTGTCAGAAACGGCAATCGGAATTCCATTTATATTAATATCCGCCTGCTGCTATTGCAATAATTGTTGTTCCCCAACAACAAAACCTGAGTCTTACTGGAATTTAAGACTAAGCCGTGATTTTGCGAAATGGAACAAATACTGTTTAAACCTTCGTTAATCATTTTTAATGCATCAGAAAGGTTGCCTGGTTTAAAAGACAAATATAATTGCATATTATCCGAGTACATATGAGTCAGCCAATACTTAACCACAAGGAAATTTTGATGTATATAACGAAAAGAAAAGTGGTCCAAGAGACGTACCTTGGGGAACTCCGATATTAACTGAGACATGTTCAGATATATTACTGTTCAGCTTAACGCTGATAAATCAAGGGAACTGTTTGAGACCCATGTATGCGAGGATTTTGAGAAAAATTGAATGATGATCGAGTCAGTCAAAACCTTTAGAGAAGTCAAAACTAATATAGTTAGTTCTCCTTTGTCTGAGGCTGTAAATATGTCATTGATTGAGATCTTTAAGAGGGCAGTGTCGCAACTATATTTCTTTTTCTAAAACCAGACTGTACTTCAAGTAACAAATTATTAGAAGTGATAAATTCTGTCATTTGATTAAAACAAATTTCCAAGAATTTTTAATATAGTAGGATTAATACTTATGAGGTGGAGATCATTAAGATACATGGAGATGATATCTTTGGTACTGGAATTACCAAAGCATGCTTCCGTTGAGAAGGAAATATTGCTTGAAGAATACAGCTATTTATAATATTCGTCAAATAAGGTATAATTACAAGACCACAAATTTTTAGGACGGCAATATTGATTTTATCAGACTCCACACTTTTGTTCTTGACAGCATTCACAATATCAATGATACCACTAGTGTCAGTCATCTTAAAAACGAATGTATCGTTACAAGCATTATAAAGGGTATTATATACGTTATATATACCCACATGGACAGGAAGATACACAAATTACTCATCATCACAACCTGAGCAACACAAAAGAAACCTAGTACCTGCAATGGCAGATAGAGCCATAAAATTAACGAGCCCACAATACAGAACTGACACAATAAATAAAGCTAAACAGGCCCTAACTAATAACAATTACCCAACTAAATTCATCAATAATTTTTTTTAAAACAGAATCCACAAACACTATAACAATAACATAAAAACAACTAACAACCTAACACATAATAAACCTGATTACATAAAAATTCCTTATGTTAAAAGACTGGCAGAATCTATCAACCAAATATTAAAACCGTATAACTTAGGAATATATACAAAATTAAAAGACACCCTACCACTAAACAAGCAATCTAATTGTATTTACAGAATACCATGCAAAAACTGCGACAGCTGTTACATAGGGCAAACCATGCAATTAATCGAAGAAAGAGTAAAAGGACACAAATATGCCAGCAACATAACAGCTTTAAAAAAACATAAACAACAAACTGGACACAAATTCAATTTCGATAATATAACAATCCTGAAAAAAGAAATCAAATACCACCAAAGACTTCTGCACGAAATGATACAAATAATCAAGGAACCCAAGGTAATCAATGACAAAATTGATATAAAGAACCTATCACAAATATATTACCAAATCATTTAATTGCAAACAAATAACACGCTAACTTCGCTGATTTCACCGACTATAAAAAAAATTTCTTTGCATTAATTAATTCACCACCAATTTTGCTTCATATTAATACTATTTTCGATTTAAGGATACGTATTACCATAATACACCACAATCGAACGGAATTATGTCTATGTAACGTTTTGACGCAATGTATAAATCAAAGGCGCTACATGTAAATGTAAACAAATATGAGGCATGTAAATTACGTTTGAATTTTTTAAACATCCAAGTTTAATATAATATTACATGCTTCAAAACGATGTCAAATCTTCTATTATATTATTTCTGATGAAGGTAACAGCAGTACCGAAACGTTAAATGAAACAGCATAAATAATAAATACAGCTTTTTAATAACCAATTATACCCACAATTGGCAATACTGCTAAAATCAATCATATATATATATATATATATACGTTATTAATAGTTTAATATGATACTGAAATGTATCTCATTTACCTCTCCACACAAACTTGCACAGATATATAAATAATAAATTCTGTTAAATAAAAACCCAATTAACAACAGTTCAACGGGCACAAGCTCAGAAATCACAGTAACCGTGACGCCCCGGTGCTAGGAGCTTGACCAATGTGAACTGTATGTTCACAGAAAGACTAACCATTAATTTAACACGTGTCGCATACAAATTTGTTCAGAATAAACAATCCTGGGAAAGTCTTGAGCCACCTAACCTGGATGTCAGTGAATTAGGTCGACATCAACTTAAAAGTTTTAAATTGTTTTGAGGTTACATATGTGCAACCACTTGCAACCCAACCCAAAATTCATCGGACGCAACATTCATGCGTAAAGTCGCTTCGGCTTACATTTTTGTGTTTTTAAATACAAGAGACTTTTATGTGTCAAATAGAAAACATGCAGCGGAAACTAAGAGCAATAACTTTATGTTTAAATTCCCAATGCGGCCACGTCAGACATTTTATAAACTTCAGCATTTTATTTTATAGATTAGAGAAATTGCTCTACATGACGTATTGCTGGCTTATTTAATTTCTCGAGGTTTTTTATAATGAATCCAATTTGAATTATGTACATAATAATGAATTAGAGTTACGTTACAGAAACAAATAAGCGAAATAATATATGTAAAGAAATCAAAATTAAGAGTTCGATAAAAAAATGTTTCTGGAAAATGCAAATTATATTTATAATATAAATGAAGCAACATTCCTTTATTTTAAATTGCAACTGGTACAATACAAACTTTCGGTAAATGTGTTTCCTGTTGTGACACTCGTCGATAAATATATAACATTTATTTATTGATTTATCCTCGTAACAACATATGGGCAACCGGCATTTCAAATACCAGTTTAATGGATTGTCACTTACAAACATCAAAACAAAGTACATAACTTTAAATGGACATGGTAATCTGGAATGAACAAGTACAGGAACATGATATATGAGATATGACGGGATATTGTCGAAAGAACTGAAATAAAGACCGACGTTTATGTGTGTATGGATATATATATACATGATACAAGATAAGTATATATATATATATATACGAAATTATTAAATTATTTTAATAATGGTTATTATATACGCATTAATGGATATTAAACAAATGGTTGTCAGCTCTAAATATATTTCAAGTAATACGATTACATTTTCAATTATCCACAAATGGTAATTTGAAAAACTGATTACTTCACATAAATTGCTTTTAAAATTTGCATCTAATAGCTCACGATTACTTATTTTAATGGTTTGAATATGCATACATTTGCATATAACTTATTAATTATTTTGGAACCTTTGGAACGAAATGTACGAAATTAAACGAAACAATGACGCGCGTAGTTATTACATCTACGCTGCTAGTTTTTAAATTTTTAACCAGTTAACTGCACGCCGTTTCGTAACGTCGGATGCTTTTTTTATGAAGCTTTGAAAACAATAACATTTCTCAAAATGCGGAACGGCGAAAGACATGTAATCGATATTCTAACTCATTCCACACGTTGCCCAGCCAGAACATTTGTTCTTCCATCGAGTCAATAGCACGTTGCATTTACTTTTTCAACTCTTCTGAGTTTTTTGATAATGGAGTCATGAAAACGTGACCTTTAAGTTGAAAAAAAAATCAACCAAAATAGTTTTCATACAGACTGGATGTAATGCTCGTAGATCTAATGTAATTTTAATTTCGATTAAGAATTCAATTAATCTCACACTAAGCTAGCCGTCGATAAACATTTCTTATTTATTCAATACATAAATAACTCAGTACGTGATTCAACTCTACATCTGCGGCGATAGTTTAATAAACATGATTATATGAAAAAACAAACATACTACGGCCATTTCGTTGTTTATTTATTCGTAAATATTCTAGTGAATTCTTGGTAATTGACATGATAATTGCAATATATTCATAGATGTGGATGGTAGGTCAAAAGTTTCTAATAATATTACGATTTTTTTGTATTAAGAAATGTAATCTAATCTTAGTCCCGTTATTTTATTCAACATCGAGGTTGAAATTGTAATTAATGTGTAATTTAATCAATAGAAGTCCAATTTGCAGTTGTAAATCATAAAATTCATAAAAATCATTGTACTGACAAAAAAATTCGTAAAATACAAATATAAGTAGTTTATTGTTTTGGGCAAGTCCTTTGGTGTCCTTTGTAATGAAGACCCCAGAGAAGCTGGTTGATGGACCTATACGAGGTATTGGTGATTAACCCGCATAATCAGTATTGGTATAAAAATACCCTGCTGTAATCAACCCCCTTCTACCAAATAGTATTCAGCTAAGGCCCGATTTTTCAATCGTTGATTAAACAACAAATCAACAATTAACGAAATATTTCCGGATTCAATTAATGATTAACACAAGTTTTGATTAACCAGGGGTTAAGGTAATCACCAGAACATCAACTGATTCACTACACATTTTGAATTAACGTCAACGACCTGTCACCGCAAGCTGAATTCACCGGAACGGCGAAAAATATGTAATCGATATTTTAACTCATTATGCCCAGACAGAACATTTGTTCTTCCATCGAGTCAATAGCAAGTTGCATTTACTTTTTCAACTCTTCCAAGTTTGTTGACAATGGAGTCATAAAAACGTTGAAAAATCAACCAAAATACTGAGATGCTATATGAATACTTGCGTATTGAATACACTATTCCCAAGGAAAAATCCACGTTTTTCATAAAAAATATTATGTGCGAACTAGGCCTAAGAAATCATGCATTACAGAATATATTGAAAATAAATGTAGACAAAGAGATGTGAGTTGGAGGACAAAAACGAATTAGGAAACATTAAGGAATAATATCACTGATTTAAATCACAAAAGAAAAAAGGAAATATTACCGGAAAACTTTTGATAATAAAAAAGATGATATGAAAGGAACATGGAGCCTTATCAATGAAGTTTTGGGGAGGAAACATAACATCTAACGAGAACATTCTGAAGTACGTGAAAGACACGCCAGGCAAAATAGTCAATAAATTTGCATTGACGTTCTCAAAAAAGGTCGACAACATTCTCCAAAATGCGACATTAGGGTGAGTAAAAAACTAATGGATCTAAGAAATAGAATAAAGAGAGAACACTAGCCGTATCTACCGGAGATATCTTTACAGGAAGTTAATAATATAATCTTGAAATGCGACAAAAGAAAAGCTCCGAGAGTTGATAAAATGAACATGGGTGATATAATCGAGATGGTTCGCTCAATTCAAAAACTTATAAATTTGTCAATTACAACTGGGAAAATTCTTCATCTTCTTCAATCTTCAAAGCAGGCAGTCATAACGACTATGACAACTACAGACCTATATCGATATTACCTGTAATTAATGAAATAATTGAAAAGTATGTGGTATCGAAAATATGGGAGTATTTAGATAAAAATAATATTATAAACACCCAGCAATATGGATTCCAGAAAAATAGAGGAACTATTCACCTTCTGGAGTCGTTTGCACATTTGATTAATACTAATCTAAGCGAATGTATGCACATTTGGTGCTTTATGTTGACTTTTCAAAGCCTTCGATTCCATAAATCACATAAAGTTACTCAAAGAATGGGAAATTATTGGAATTAGGGGAGTGATGTGGGAATGGATTAAAAATTACTTGTTGGAAAGATCATATAAGGTGAAGATTGATGGTGCAGTAAGTGCCGTAACAAGTATTAATAGAGGAGTTCCGCAAGGTCGTATTTTAGGGCCTTTACTATACCTAATTTATGTAAATGATATTGGTTGTTCTTTGGCAAACTCATATCATTTCCTATTTGCTGACGATACTGCTTTAGTATCATTCCATAAAAATTTTGATATCGCTATGAAGAGAATTCAAGCTGATTTTTATAACTTCCAACAGTGTGCGCACGATAAAGAGCTTATAATAAATACTAGTAAGACCAAGTTGATGTATATAAGTTCACCTCACACGATACCCTCTGATAATATAAAGCTGATCTTCCATTCTAATGATTGCCTACATAAAGGCATGCAAGACTGCTGGTGTGATACATTGGTGGGAACGGTTGATGAACACATGTATCTGGGAATGAATATCGACAACAAGTTTATCTGGAAATTTCATATAAAGGGACTAGTACAAAACTTAGATACTGCGCATCCAGATTATATTACTTACACTGGCATATACCATTCCATACGTTGAAAGTAATATACCATGCTACAGCGGAATCACTGTTTCTATATGGAATCACAGTTTTGGGCCAGGGTACAGATTCTCATATTAAGTTGATCCAAGGCGTGCAGAATAAAATGTGAAAATACATTAACAACGCAGAAGGGAAGCAGATTAATTTGACTGTGAAAGATGAAATTTTAGTCAATTTAAATTTAGGACGTTAATAAGAAACTACTTTAAGATTTCGTTCAGAGAATCAAGAGATCATGGATATGGAACGCGTGCTATTGCGGAAGGTGTGTGTTTGATTCCCAAATCTACGAATAAGTACGGCCAACGAAGTTTCGAAGAATACTACCGAAGCTGTTGAACGAATTACCTTATCAGCTGAAGAATCTTCAGTCATTGTCATCAGTGAAAAAAGAAATTAAAAATTGGCTGATAAGAATTCAATAATCGTAAATTTACAGTTCACATAATGATATCTATTTTGTACATTAAAGTTACATTACTATAAATTAGTTTGTTCTTGCTTTCTACTTCTTTCAACGGGCCTAAAGCGGGACGTTATGGAACCGCCCAGGTAAATAAAATTATTCAGAAGTTTCCCAGTTTATCACAATACTTCATTCAAATATTACAATTAAGAATTACAAATAATATATTATATACATTATATATATTATAACACCCTAAATTATGGATTTTCTTAATAACAAACTTTATCAAACGCAAAAGCACTCGAAGGATGTATTATGAAGATCATAATTGATTTTACTAGTGGTCTAGTTATGGTGAAAATTTCATATTTTAATGAGGGTACAACACCCGCTACTGAATAAAATATGGTTGCATGGAGCTTACGTTGCTCCATCAATTACGGGTGGACGTTCCAAGTCTATTTACTTATGGAGTACTCTTTGTTTAAGGATAATTATTTTTATAAAATAAATAGATTAAAATAAACACTTTAACTATTTATTATTGTACAATAAGATCAAGTCATCTTGATTGTATTTTAGTCCAACTAATGTAACTAATTGTATACCTTTATTCGAAAAGAATTTCGTTGGTTAAACGTTGCTATTAAATGACCTGTGTCACAATTCGCACCTGTACGATCTGTCATGCTTTATGGAATTTCTTTTGCGTGCGTTTGACAGTTGCCCATTAATCTGGAACGTGAGGAAGGGCAAAATCTTCATTTTTAATTTTTTAATGTTGCATCCTTTGATATATGACGCTGGATAAATGGAACAATTAATGATATGCACAATGTTTATTTATGTTTGGGGATGGTTTGGTTTATCCACATTTCCCCCCAATTCAATTTATTTGGATTGCCAAATAGAATATCGCTAGTAAATAATTACGTATTAATACCATAAACCATTTTAATCAATTTATTATTAATTCGGTTATGTCATCCAATTTTCAAATTAAATTGTGTGTACGTTTTTACGCAAACATCACTTGCTAATTACACAAATATAGTGAATTCATTAGAGTAAATACATAATCTGAGTCGAAAGAGCAAACGAGTGTACCGGGGCGTTTACATACATTTTTATACCAGGCTTACTATTCTTTGCATAAATATAAACTGTTGATAAATTTTATAACATGCAAAGATTTTTGTGATAAATTTAATATAAAATACCGACTGGGTTATATAAATATACAATGGCCAACCAAAGATAAATATATTGAGGTGCAGGGTAATATTTAACAATATGTAAGAATGGGAGACGTTTATCCCCTTAAAGCGACACTCTATATATAATGTGCAATATATTATCAGCGAAAAGAATAAGATATTTCTATTAAACAGGAGGGTGAGAGACGGAGCTTTCGAACACAGGGTTTATTTATTTGGGATTGCAGCGGGTGTTGTAGGTTTTTGGCGACGGTTCGCTTTCATTGGTTATATTCAAAGGCTAATTCCACACATTTCTCCGCTCTCACCTATTTTAGGCCAGCATTTCACTTAGTCTCCGAACCATTTGTCTTTGTAATATATTATTCTAACAGCAGCACCAGAACGGTTCCTCTTTCTAAATGTAATTCTTAAAAATATTGCTACGAGAGGAAACAAAAATTACGCCTTTCACACAGCTGCTTCTTGCCATAACACAGTAAACAGGATTACCTATCTTAACCACATAAATTATTCCGTACTATCATCTTATTTCAAAATAAAACTTGAATGAAAATTAGTAGGTTTAAAAATGAAATAGTTATATCGAACATGCATATAAATAAAATACATCAAAATAATTCACATTCCTTCATAAATATTTTAATTGCATTTATTTAAGCGTTTGGTCTATCGTTATTTTTAAATTAGTTAAGACACCCGTATTTGGTTGCAAACCCTGAATCTTTCGATTCCTGGCAAATATTTGTAAAGAAAATATTAGCATAGTTTATGGCCTACATTTACAATAAAGCTATGAAATTACACGTTATGGCAAATTTGCCACTTCAACACATTTACATTAAATAATCAGTCAAAATCAACATGCTTTTACACCAAACTTTAACACATAGAGGAAGATTTAATGGGCACATAACCGCAAGGAAACACGCAGCCGCCGACACGCGTTTCAGGCTTATTAGTCATAAATTTGGAGGTTACACACAATATGGAGTTCAACAACAGGCGACTCACCACCGTATTGTGGCGAGAGGATCCCTCAAGGTCCTCTGAAAATTAAATTTAAGTTTTCTGAAACCATATGTCTTTACAAGATTATAAATAGGAAAGATATATAGAAATTCGCCGATTTTGTTATGGTGGTTTATTATGATTATGATTCATAGATCTAATGACCCTTAAGGGTGCCAAATGTTTGATATATGATCAATTGATTTATATTTGTTGTAAAAGGTGCGTTGTTTATAATTGATGCTGACTCACTTATTGTGACTAATTTTGATTTTATTTTTCCAATAATTTTGGATTGGGTCGCAAGTTTTATGAATTTATACGATTCGCAGTTTCTAGCAGTTTTAGTCATTATATTAGCATTTGAGATTTTCTGCTTGCTTCCGATTAGTTTACCATCGGAACTCGTACATGCTATGGGTTTATAAACTATGAGCAGACCAATGACTTACAATACGAGGGGAGATCATTATTTAGCGTAACTAACATAGTAGGCGTTGAATCAATTTGACACATTCAAGTATTAATCATTTGTTGTTATGTTGGTTCAATTGTAATTTTGTCACTTGCTACCTGTTCAAATAAATTTAAACTGGGAAGACAAACGTGAACATGCGAAGGGTGCTGGACGACCAGTGACTGTCACTGCGCAATAAAATGTTGGTAATGACAGATAGACGACTGACCATTCATCGAATAGCTGAAATTACGAATTTATGGTACTATAGAAAATATTTTAACAAATATGTTGGGGCTAAAAAAGTTGCCTGCACTTTTGGTCCCACGAATGTTGAGACCTGAGAAACGTTCTAGAGTTTGCATTCTGAAGCCAGTTTGGCAAAGTTTAAAGAAAATCCGGAGTAGAAGCAACAAACTATGGAGTAGCATCGCCGATGTTCTCCGCCACCCCGCAAATTTCGTGTTTTGCTATCCGTTAGTAAAGTTATGGCCACAGTTTTTTGGGATTTTGATGATTGCTTTTTTGGAACGTGGATATACAATAACAGGCTCCTACTATGCCAACTTAATTTTAAGTTTGAAATTTGAGCAAAAAAATTCTGTTTCATCAAGACAACGCTCCTGTCCGCAAAAGCCATGTTGCCATGAGCGCTATTCTGAACGCAATTATTTGAACATCCCGCATATTCACCAGTCCTGGCCCCTAGTGATTTCTTTTTTTTTTCCAAAATTAAAAGAATATCTTCGGGGAACCAGATATTACGACGTTAATGAAGTCATGACGGCCGTAAGCAACTGGTTGGAAATGCAACCGAAAGATTTTTTTCCAGAGGAATCAAAGGTTGAGTTGGGTTGGGTTGGGTTGGGTTGGGCTGGGATGGGCTGGGCTGGGATGGGCTGGGGTGGGGTGGGCTGGGTTGGGTTGGGTTGGGCTGGGTTGGGGTGGGCTGGGGTGGGCTGGGGTGGGCTGGGTCGGGTCGGGTCGGGTCGGGTCGGGTCGGGTCGGGTCGGGTCGGGTCGGGTCGGGTCGGGTCGGGTCGGGTCGGGTCGGGTCGGGTCGGGTCGGGTCGGGTTGGGTTGGGTTGCATTTGGTATGCATCGACGTTCAGGGAGATTATATGGAAAATAAATAAATCTCCCCTCGTAGGTTTATACTTGAATTCACAACCTCTCGAACCTTAGAACTTCTATATGAAATATATCATTATGATGGCTCACGTTATTTTGAATTTTTAAACGGCTTCTAGGTTAATTTACCGAACTTCTCTGACTTTAAGAATATAATTTGAAATTTGAGTTTACGACCTACTAAAATTCGTCCAACATTCACACATTCCAATGTCTGCCATTGTTCTATGACTTCAAACATTTTTAATAATTTTAATTTAGATTCGACCCTTTTGTGTGTGTTATTGAATTTTTTGCTAAAACTTTGAACCGATTTTATTTATCTTTCCACAATTAATTTTACATCTAAGATTTATCGAATCAACTTGCTTGGGCCTTCTGGGCTAATTATGGCTTCCCGATATTTTGCACGATTCATAAACACCTGGGATTATACTAAATTTTCTAATTCTAAATAATTTTATAGCCCTAATGTTCAGATTACGTGGCATGGGCTCGATTAACTCAAATATTCCTTTTAGACACAGTGGCCCAAACTTCGTTCACAACTAGAATCTACGTACTATACATTGTTTCGATTGTATCCCAGGCCCTTTTCATATTTTCTGAAAATTTGCATTTGCAATTACCTTTTTTTAATCTGAAACATTCATGTTCGCAATTTTCTCGTCAGCCGTATGCAAATTCTATCTACTTATATAAACTTTCGTCAAAACCAGATTTAGGGAACATGAAATGTTTTCCATTTTATTTATTTTTGGTAAAATTTTTCAATTTTGACCCTTGTGTACCCTTGAGTTTAAGCTTTAAAAATTCATTTGTATAGATGATGTATAGAGTTGGTGGTAAGATCCGTCCTTGGGGTATAGCATACTCTGTTTGTTAGGGTGTGCTGTGTGTACCATTGATTTCTGTTTGTCAGGTAACTTTGTATTAGACTGAGGCTTTTTCCTCTTATTTCCGCCACAAAGTTTTTCTATTAATTTAATTTTTGAAACTGCATCGAAAGCTTTTTTTAAATTGAAAATGCAACATCATAAGCCCGATAATAGTGAAACTAATAAACTAAGTATTGAAAGAATGTAAAAACAGATGTATTAAAAACAATGATAATAAAACTAATATTGATGGGGGGGGGGGGAGAAACTGGAGAATTACCGACACTTGACACTCTTCTATCGATTTTGGATAAAATATTAGAAAAGGTAATGCAAAAAATACATGACATGATAAATGGAATGAAAACAAATCGAGACCAGAAAGAAATAATACTTGGCAAGAATTATTCCCCTCGTATATCATATTCTCGTTTATTATATTATCTGCTAGTATTTTTTGAGGATCACTGGATGATTGTAGCAAAAACGGTTGTGCTCTTGCAAACGACCGCTCCGATAAAAACGGGGCTCGATGACTGGATTAATTAGGAATAAAAATAATATCACGTACTTATTGTTTCTGTGGCTAACACTCACTTAATAAATGTTCTCTTGGTAGTTTATTCATTCTCAATATTTTGTGGGCAATTCTCCACATCATCAGGATATCTACGGTTGATAAATCCTTACACGTTCTGCTTGTTCTCTTGGTTATTGAACCATCATCAGGTTGGTCTTCTCGGTCGTCGTGATCTAGAAGAACTAACAGTCAGAAGACCAACCTGGGGATGGCAAATGTAACTTTGACGAAATGCCGAAGTGACCCTTCTTGTATAAGTAAATATAAGAAAGTTCAGACTACAGATTTTTATTTTCATGTATTTAGATTCACCTGTACCCACAATGTCAGTAGTTCTGTGGTTAATTTTATCCTAAAATACACATCAGTTTTGGCCAAATCGGATCATCTATGATGTTGTTAAAAATATACTTGGGCTTGTTTGATTGATGCTTATCTGCAGATAGTATAAAAACAATTACAAGTTATGAGCCGAATGTTCTAACATTCACTCCGTGGCAACAATAGTTGAAACTTACAAGATTTGCTTTAGAAATCTATTCCTTAATGAATGAAACACTAAAGGCGCAAAGTAAATTCCCCGAAAGTCTCAAAATAATTAATACCTACATACAAATGACGTTATAAGAACGGTAGAATATTCCAAGGTGCCTTTATTTAATTTGCGGTAATAAATGCTCATGTAGGTTAATTGTAATTTACGCACTTAATAATTGTCGTTTGACATTTAATTATTTAGCAACGTGGTGCAAAAAGCGCAGTATCCCTGTTATCGTATTTTAATCATTTCTTCGTTTTAACTCCAGAGGCACGCTACAAACGATTTTCCAATTATTTGGTCAATAACCTCGCTCCATAAATACTGCTCATGTCTCTTTATTTAAATGTTATGCAAACCTGAGTTTATTTTATAACACCTCAAATAAAAGTTCTATTTATACAATTTGTTTCGATATTTGCGAAACGTAATGTATTTTACGTAATTAAATTATTATTTTGAAAAAATGGGTAAATATTTGATATAATATGTAAATAGTCTTATTAATGGTGTGAACTGTCTTATTGACGAGGCTTTTATACGTGAATTTGTATAGCCCGTTCACCATAATGTGCTTTATAATCAATACGCTTCGTCCAAGATTTTAGTTTGTTGCGCTGGAAAAACAAAGCAAAATAAATCATAGGATATGCGCTATTTCGGTTTTACGATTTTAATCGCTTCCATTTTTCGACTTATGGTGCATTTGTATTAGAAATGTAAATGGAATGCCATTAGAGAAAAAATCCCATTAACACTCGGGTTTTCGATATAAAAATAAATTAAATAACCATTTATCCAATAAGGACTGTTGAGTAGTTAATATTAAGCAGTGACATAAACAAATACTATTACGGTCTCATGGTCTATATACACTCCCTTTCAAATAAAATAGACCACCCTGAACCAATGAACGTAGAATGATGAAACTTTGTGAAAATATCTAGTGCACGTAGAAAAACAAATGATTAAGTTTTGAAGCCAATCTGTCACTTTCTATTATCCAACAGTTGCCTGTGCTTTAGTTTGATCATAGCTTCGTTGATTTGTCGCATTTGTGAGGAGTTTCTTCTTGCTTGTTGTAACTGTTAGGACCTTTAGAATGCAACGAGTTCGAAGACGTGCAAATTTCAATCAAATTACGTTTTTTGAAGAGGACGAATTGTCGGGATACACGAGGCTGATTTAACCTTGAGTGAGATAGCCAGACGTGTCAATCGGTCACACACCACTATAGCACAGACTTGAAGAGGCTGGCAGGAAGAACACCTAGAAGTTCGTCGTAGAGATACTGGACGACGAAGAATTACGCAAGAGCGAGAAGATCGGCTCTTAAGGCAAAAATGCCGCTGGAGGCCCAAATTTATAAAAAGCGGGTGTTTTTGAGTTTAGTAGCCAGTAGCCATGTTTGGGGGTCGTATCTGCGGAAATTCCCATTATTTTTTCATAATATATGTCTCAATCGAAAGGCAATATTATTGTGACTAATTTATTTTCTGTATATACTATATTATTATTAAATATATATAGTTATTGTTATTTCTAGTCGAATCGACCTAAAGCAGGCTCATCATCATTATATGATGATGAAATTGATGATATTCAAGTAACTTTAGGTTTAAGTTAATAAATGTTATTTCTTTTACATTTAACTTCCGAAACAAATATTCGTTGTAATGTATATTTATTTTTTTTTTGTAGTAAAACAATGGCTTCCACCTCCACCGTAAGAAACAGAACAAAAGTTAAAATTTTCATTATTGTCTATCCGGCTCACCAGATAATCGGTTGTAAATTGTCCTCTAATCGTCAGGTTTTGGCCACTTTGTTCTACAATTTGCGTACTGTGAAGTTAAATCTGAGAGATTCAGCAAGAATTACCGCACAAGGAGTACTTATTTATTGGAAAAAAGCTCGGATTCCTACAAAACATGCGAAAGATTGTATTACTAAATTAGAAAAACGTCACGCACAGTGTAGAAATGTACAAAAGGATAAGAATAAACAATCGGATTTTGCAAAGAACCAAATCAAAGAGTACGCCTCAAAGGTAGATGATATCTTTGATATTGCCCATCTAGATGCCTTAGCCATGATGGAATCAGAAGAAGACAAGGAGTTCCCTGGTTTGTATTGTTGTTTTTACAAAAGCGCCCACAAAACAAGATAACCAATTACCAAACATTAACCAACCTAACTATTTTTATAATTAATTTGGTCCTTTTCTGTCTCCTCTTTGTTCATAGAGACTGATGACGAAGAAGATGAGGACGAGGACAGTGATGAAGAGGGAAACACATGCGATGAAGATTTCGAGGATGTGCTGCGAATGGACGTTTTTACTTGTCAAGAAACCGAGGAACGTCCTGGACCATCTCATAGCAACAGGATGAGGCGTGGCGTTCGGGAAATATTAACCATGAAACTATCTGTGTTGTTGGATCGGTGTGAGGTATCTGACAGAAGTGCCACACGAATACTCATAGGTACGATATAAGCCCTTGTGGAGAATTCAAATTCAAATTGTCAAAAACCGCCATTCATGAAAAGCGAAAAGTATTGAGAGAAAAATACACTGAGAAGATCTTGGGACGAATTAATATAACAGATTGGGAAGCTGTTGTAGTTCATTGGGACGGAAAACTTTTACCCAACCTTCTAAAGACAGAGCATAGAGAACGAATCGCAGTTTTAATTTCTTATGGTGAAAATGAACAACTGCTAGGAGTTCCTAAAGTAGAGAGAAGCACTGGTGAAAAATAATCCCTGGCTGTATATGAGTCTCATATACAATCAAGGCAATGTTTTTCGACACCACTGCATCAAACACAGGAAGGTTCAAAGGGGCTTGTACAATTTTGGAACACATATTGGGTAGAGAGCTGCTTTACCTAGCTTGCCGCCACCATATTCTTGAAGTCATGTTGAGAGGTGTTTTCGAATGTAAGTTCGGATCAACAACTGGGCCTCAACCCGATATATTCAACAGATTCCTACATGCATGGGCGAAGCTCGACAAGAAACAATATGACACGGGTATCAGCAACGAAACTGTGAAAAAACATGTACCTCCTGAATTAATTACGAACATACAGTCGAATGCAAAAAAGTAGACAAAAACAGTTTTAGCTTTAGTTCGGGGTACCTACGCTTACGGCTCACCAGTTCATTAAAATATCACTGAAATGATCAATGATCAAGTTCGTCCAAGCAGCCGAACATTTCGTGTCTACTTTTTTTTTCATTCGACTGTATCTGCGGATTTCAAAATTAAATTCATGAAATCACAACCCAGAGACGACTACAAGGAGCTCCTACAATTGGTATTGGTGTTTGTAGGAACACTGCATGGAACGGAAATTGGATTTAAATCTGTAGGTGCCATCAGTCATGCCAGGTGGATGGCCAAGGCCATCTAATGTCTGAAGATATTCCTATTCAGCGGACAATTCAAACTGAGTGATAAATAACACAGTGCCTTAGAAGCTGTGTATTTTTCTCGTTAGCGTGTATTGCAAAGCTTGGTTCAATGCCCACAAAACACACAAGCTCCGACGCAATTGACCTGTTGCTATGTTTGTCAGACTATCATGAGATTGACAAGGATATTTCTGAAAGAAGTCTGGAGAAATTCTCAAACCATTTGTGGTGTTTCAATGCAGAGTTGGTAGCTCTCGTTTTCTTTCATACCTCAATTTCATACGAAGAAACGGAAATGGCGAACAAAGTCCTAATTCTGAGTGAAACTGAGACAGAAGATTCAAGAATTTTAAACCCCAAATTTCGAAGACCCCAGTTGGAAGAACTGGTTATAGCAGGGTTATCTCATTTAATTACCAAGGCGACCATGAATTTCTTTGCAGATTTTCTCAGAGAATCCCCCAAGTAGCTGGCCTGAAAATATAAATTTTCAGAAAGGATTGCGGATTTTGAAGTCACTAAAGGTCGTTAATGATGTGAGGAGCAGAAACAATATGTTTTACAAGTAGTACACAAATGCCGAAAGCTGTATCCTGATGTTCCTAAACAGACTTTGAGCAAACCTTTAGAATAAAGTATCCTTCTCAAAGATGGCAAACGATACAATGTCACTCTCATTTTTTTTATTAAAATATATTTAAATATTTTATATAAAAGCATTGTCATTTTATTCCATCATAAATATCATATCATAATTTCCTTAATAGAATTTCCTGGTTACGTTTTTTTATGAAAAACGCTGTTATAGCTGTGTTCTAGTATAAATAACAACCAATAAATAGAATATACATTACATAGAACAATATTGCCTATGATTTGACTCATACATCACGAGATAATAATGAGAAGTTTCACTAGGCAGCCAAAAATCGTTTTTTTTTTATTTTAAGCCCCCAGCCGCACGGATTGACATACTCAAATCGTGCTCAAACTTTCGCAATCTGCAAAGACTCATCATCTTGTGGGGTTCCCGTTGACAAAATTCTGGATTTTTTCCCATATCACTGCGGTCACCCTAATACGCACGTTTGGACTACGTTCTTATCGTCCTTATTTTCGTCTTCTTCTAACAAGAGAACATAAAGCCATCAGACTTCACTGGTGCAAGGACAGACAAAATTGGGTTCCCCAGCCTCCCAATATCTTAGAGGACTTGCGTCAACAGTTACAGATAGCCTGGGATGAGGTACCACAAGAGGATATCAATAATCTAATTTCCAGTATGCCCAGAAGGGTTGCTGAGTGCGTGGGGATGTAACTCATTATTAACTTTTTAATCATTAAATGTCAGTTTTTCTTAATAATGTAATCATTTGTTTTTCTACGTACGCTAGATATTTTCACCAAGTTTCATCATTCTACGTTCAGTGGTTCGGGGTGGTCTATTTTATTTGAAAGTATAAAGAATATAAAGATATCCACATTTGACTACAAAGCCTTGCAGCTCCGTTGTATGTACCGTCAGAAAAGCAAATCAAGTTTATTTTTAATGTTGCTCTAGTTCGCGTTGGACTTGTAGAAAATAATATATAATTCATACTTTTACGATCGCTAAAATTGGGCACGTTCAAGTTGACACGAAACGCGTAGTATAAATACTATACTTTCGATAAAATATACTCGCCTTTTTAAACATATACATTTTATACACACGAGAATAATATGTTGTTAAAATCACTCATTTATCGAATATACACCTCAAATTGTCTAAAACAGAAATCAATTAACGCCTCTACCAATGGATACATAAGTCAGGAAATAATTATGTATATAATTGCGTCAAATACCACGACTTCTAGCAAATATATAATTGTTGATAACTCAGCAATGTGACTGTGTATATGTCATTGAATAAGTTATTGAATTTATAATATAGGTGAGCGGATATGAACTTAACCGATGTTCCTTCAGATCGATACTTCCTATAGCAGGTAATCGGATGAAAGATTGATATGTCTTATATTATTGATATATTAGTGATAATATGTCAGAATAGACAGACGTAGATTAGTATTGAATTATCTGCCCTACATTTTAGGTAGATTCCATGCAGCGCCAATGATACTAATAACGCAATTTTTCGACTTTAATTTTATCAGTTTTATGAAGTTGTCAAAGTGTCATTGATTTTATTCGTAAGTGTATTTATTATTAACTAATTAACTTTTTAAAAGATATTTTTAACCATATTCAATATACAACTATATAGTATTTAGTTTAAAATACTTATTCGCAATCAGTGCCAACTTTTTACCTACCTAGTTAAAAATACTCAACCAATATCTAGTACAAAAATAAAACGCTCTTAGTTTTCAACGCCCCTTCCGCGTTAATACTTCATACTCCTTCATGTCAAATCCAGCTCCATGCATATTTGTAACGTATGCTCAGCCTCGTTTATGCATTACTTCTCACCATAAATTACTCCCCCCGCGCATAATGTCTGAATACACCCAGTGACATGGAAATTGCAACACTAAGGACAGGTGGGAATTTACATCGTCGTATATCTTATTATTTTTTGTTGTATTTAAACGTTTATTTAAACCTTTTGTTTTTAGTTTGCTAAATGGAATCCACACGTTAGCTAATTCGATGATGAAATTATCCCATTACGATTTAGTGTACATCATTTTAAATCAGGAATAATTAAATTAATTTTAAGTTACTTAAATACATACAAACCCTCACCTAACTATAGATGTGCTTTCCACAACCTAAGCGAAAAATTCAAAACGAATGATATAAATTGTAGAGATATATTTTGTATCGTTACAAGTTGTGCAGTGTATTTAAAGTAAGATTGTATTTTTCTTACTTGTAAATGGTAGGGAGGGTGGATTTTTGGAAGGATGCCAAAAAAGTACATGAAATATTTAAAAAGTAAAAATATCAATCGGTGTTCTATATGATGGACTACGTCCAGTAGGAGTTTCACATTTTTGTATGAACGGTTTTAGGAGAAAGAAAATTGTAAAGACGACCATCAGTTAGAAATCGCTAAAACTACTTTTTGCACTTCTTTAATTATTGCTTTTAAACGTATTGACCCTTTACTGTTGATGTATAACCTCCATTCAAGCAGAGGCTTTAATTATATTTGTATGTGTAAATTTTGTTGCATTTATAAGCGAATTTCGGCATGTTTTATGATCTTTTATTGAAATTATTTTATTATATTTTGTCCATCTTATTGCGATAAATAAAATGTATATAGTTCGCAATATTCTGTTTAGCTTTCATATTTAAATATATGATGGCGAAGCTTTTCTTTAATTCAGCTGACCGTATGAATTCAACTGCAGACATCCGGCGTTTCGAAGATAAATGATATAATAATTACTTCAATTTCTATTGGTTGGCCTGGGTTTGTGTAACATCTTGTGGTCTACATTTTGACATTTTATATTATCGTATAGTTGCTTAACGTATACGGGCATATATGATCTTTAAAAAATCACAACTTTAACGTATATCACAGGAAGTAATTTTCTCGTTGTACAATAATTTCCAAACATTAATTTAAAAATATTCCTACATTTTTTTATTGTTATTATTAATACTATAGTTATGTAAATCATTTACTTCTTATTGTTAATAATTGAGGCATTTATTCTAAAAACAATGTCCATTTTTATGAAAAATCGACTTTATGCAGAATTGCATAAGCGACTGCGTTGTCGACAGATTGTAAACACCTAATTGTGAAAAAGGCACAGTTGTCCAGCTGAAAACGTGTCCAACATTATAGCATATTTCGGAAAAGCAATTTATTTTTTGGACATGTGTTGCTTTTAGAATGAATGCCTCAATTCCTTTATTATTGATTTGCGGGGATGACCGTTTAACACTTATTAGAAACTATTCTAGCATTCATTGTAAAGGATGAAAGGAAATGTTGACTCTTATCCGAATAGATCCAAATACAAACATCCAATTTATTTCTAAAAAAATTCACTAAGATTTGAATCCAGGATTTTAGGATTAGTGGCCTGAAAATATAAACTAATCATACGTAAATATATTTTCTCGGAGAAACTACTCAAAAATACTACTACGTTATACATTCTTCATAATTATATTGAAACAATTAACTGTAAATGTTACAATAGAGCAAACAACAATTTAGCTGTAAATGACTTTTATGAAAACACACTTCCTGAAATGTAAAAAATTGTAATTACTCTATTTTTGTTAGTTAGATTTGAATAATAAATTGACGGAGACGGTGGTTTTCAAATGTGAAAATAACTTTTTAAAAACAACCCTAAACCGAACTTAGCAGGACATGTTGAAAATTGTGTTATAGATCAAAATAATCAATTGTAAGTATGACCAGGTCCTTGGAGATCACATACCCCATTTCACCATGCTTCACAAAAATCATAGTATGCGATTTAACAAAACATGTTGAAACATTAAAATTCTTGTTTTATTGTTACATTGTTACAACTTTTTAACAATTGTTCTTAATACTACCCAACAAAATATTGAAGTTTCAATATTTCAATATAAATAAAAATGTTCATCCAACATTATTAAAAATATAATTTAATTTTTCACATCGTAGATCCCACATATCGAATTATGTCACTATTGAACTACGCATGCAGCGAAGGGTTAAAAACCTTATTTAACAGAAATTTAAAATACTTGCTTAATTTTTTTTAATCAAAAATGAACACATACTTTATATATATAAAATTAAAAAATACGACACAATGTGCAAATATTAAAGAAGCAATAAATATTTTAATTTGCCTTTAAACAATACAAACCATGTACTACATTGCTGTGGCTCGGACTAAAATGGTTTTGCAAAATGTGACAGCTTCTAACCAAGTTAACTGCAAACCACGTCGTTATTAGATGGAAGCTCTGGTCGAAGGACTTAATCACGTGACACGAAGCATCGGTGGTTGAACAAACTACATAATATTCTTGGTGACACGAAGTCTACGTTCATAATTTAAAGCGAGCCTCAACCCTGTTAGCTAGTTAGAATGCAAACTTGGATTTCTGTAAATGGTATATCGTAATTTAACATGGACAGTTGAATTAACATGTGAGACAAGAAGTTAATATTCCCATTAAACTATCGATTACGTTGCACGAACACGAATGTACAGTATGTCGCAAAAATTACTAATAATAACTAAATAAATATAAAAGTCGAAGCTTACTTTTATTGCAAAAATTCTAATATTTATAAACATACAATAGAAAATTCTGAATTACTGAAATACTGAACGTAGAGTGGAGTTTTAAAATACATTACTGATAATTGATTAGTTTAAGAAATAAGTGGAAATAAGGAAATTTATAGACATAGATAGTTGATAGGGTTAAGGAAAAGAAAAATTGTAGATATGACAATGAGCCATCAGAATGTTTACGATAGTTGTCAATGTAATAACGTATTGTAGGGGTATCCAAGGGACTAAAAATAAATTAAAAGTTATGGTACTATCAGCGAAATGCGAAAAACAAAAACCAGTTAATGAGTAAAAAAGTCCATAGTACGTAATGACAAGTAAGGGAGCTTTAAAATTAGAAGCAACTGATGTGATCTCTAAATATTATCTGGTATGAGTTTGCATACATGGACTAAATCTTTGAGAAGTGACAGAAACTGGAGATCGTGTTAATATACGGGTCTAAGAAACGAAAAAATAATAAGACGAACTTGAATCATATAATTAGAGACCATACCCAGGATAAACAAATCATACAAATCATAGTTAACGCTATGACAAAGCAAAAACTCACAAGAAACTTAAGAAGGAGCACAGGGCACAAAGCAATGTAAAGAAAAAGATTGATAGTGAAAGGATATAGCATATAGACTTCATAATGAAAAATGCATAGGGTTGTATAAAAAAAGATCTTGAATAACTTAGAAACTTCCTAAGAGGAGATGATGAAAGGAATTATTTGAAGGAATGCAAAAGACAAGAGAGAAAGATGGATATGTCGAAGTTGGTAATACACAGTATCGCCAATGTATGCAAAAACAAGAAAACACATTGAAGAAATATGGAAAAAGGAGAGTTTATATAAACGACATGGTGCGGTTGCGGAATCGACACGACTAAACGATTGCGCTGCCGATTTAGTTTCAAGGAGCACCTAGTTAGGAACCACTGGCTACATGTCGAAATTACTGTATCTTACTGTATCACCTTATCGCCCATTTTCACTACGAGTCTAAAATCTATTGGCTGGGACTGGAAAATATCATTGGACATGATTCATCTATACTCTATTAGCTGTTCAATGTAGCACAGGAGTCCAGAATTGCGTCTCATCCTTCAAAATCAAGGATGGATTCCACACGCCCGATCTTGCCTTTCGCAGAAGGTACTAAGCGCCAGGCTTTGGCTTCCCCCACACGGTTCCGCCTACTATCTAAACAAGCATGAAAAATTCAACCACTTCCACTAGGGGAGCAAACTCTCTACTATACAGGGCTGTATAACCTTTGGTTCTATCCCCAGATCTATAAAAACAATTTGGCATCACTTCACACATCGAGATCAAGTCCCTCTCATATTCTAAACGTTCTTCTAGAGGTGACAACACATATGAGAGAAAATATGTAAAATGTATGATGAACTGAATAGACAGGAAATATAATCAAAGGATAAAAGGACAAAAGTACAACGTACCTATTAATGGAGTTCGAAGAGGATTGCTAACTTATTGATGTATTTCCAAATAAAGATAATTATATATAATAATATGAAATTAAATTGTCAAAAGTTGGCAATTCCCATTAAATTATAACATTGAAATTAATCAAATAAATTATAGAAACTTTTAATTATTGTAACATTATTTTGACATGGCGACTGCTGCCAATTAAGCTTTATGGCCAAGACAAACTGGACGAGATGAAAATACTGGTATACAATAATAAAAGAAAATCAAAAATAAAACGCATTGGATTTTACATTTTCTCCTGGAATTGCACTAAAATTGCTTTCTGTTGGCTCCTTCATCATTTTAACCAGAGTTCCTTTGTTGCTCCCACATCTACTCCCCAGCACCTATTATCCTGTTTCATATTTTTTCAATAAATAGCATTTACAAACCAAATGGAATATAACTGGAACGGGTGCGAATCGTAGCCGCGTCGATATGACATTTTTAACTGAAAATCACTTTAGGAATAAAATGAGTTATGATATTGGCGAAATTCAGCGAGAGAATACGAAAAGGGAAAAAAATATTAGATGGGTGCGTGGTGTAGAGCGTATGGATTTTGTTTAGAAAGGCATTCATTGAATTACAGAATGTGGGCATGTGGATGGGCAGGGTGGAAGCTTCGAAGGGGCTAAAGATGCGAAACAGGGGAGTTCCTGAGAAAGCTGACTGAACATTTGAAGCAAAGGAATTAGATAGGGAATCAATCGGTGTAAATATACGACATGCATAAATCTATAATTAATATAATTTTGCGAAATATAAATGTGAAATTTATATTTTTTAGAGTACGGTTTCCGACATGGAGATAATGTCAAACAATGGGAAGTACGTATTCGGCTTAAAAGGGGGAAAGTAAGTTAGAATAAACTTGCGTGAGATCCATGTTAATAATGTATGAGATATACCGGGATGGAAGCAAATACCTTTGAACCGCAACATCGGACTATCTTATTCAAGTTTGCAAAGTTCCGAAGTAAAAGAGCATAAAAGAATTAAATTGGTAACCACTCGCACATATTAAAATAGACTCGCGAACGCAATCAAACGTAATAAAAATATAAATAATTAAAATTCTTGCTTAATTGCAGTTAAATAATTACAGAGTAATTGCAATTAAAATATTATGCACGATGATTAAATTTTACCAATCAGTATTTACATGTGTTTACGGGGCTAAACTTAATAATTGACTGAAACAACAAATTTATTGGATAACATGTTCATATCCCCCCGTGGCACCCCTTTACGTTCTAAGGGTTGGCATAAATTTTAGCGAAATTACTTTAATATTAATGATTTTACCATAATGATATTAAAGTAAATAATATGGTAATGTATGTATATGACTCCTTTGGTATTGCGTCACAAACTGTTTGTTATAATGGGATGCTATCGTAAGTTTTATTACAGTGTTTAAAAAAATAATCACTTTATTACTATGTTAATTCCAATTAAAATATATAAAATGGTAGATATATTATTAAGCTACTTTGAAAGAGTTTAAATTAAAAAAAAAATCAAATTGCCCCATTTTCGATCAAATTTAAAATTGCCGGTGAAATAAATTTCCGTCGTTGAATAAATCTTTATGTTCCATAAACACATCCATTATGATGTTTTCCTTAACTTTTAAGTCCAAGAAATGCAAATTTCTTTGTTACTATACAACGTTTAGCCAATTAATTCTTCATTAGTCACATGGTCGTACGATTAGCAGGTGCACTACATTTTTCTTATAAAGTGGTCAATCTCCGTTGCTGAGTTTTATGATATGAAACTTTATTTTGAGTCTCATTCCGACATTATCGCATTCTTTCTAACCTAATCTAATTATAGTAGTCCACCTTGATTGACGGTGAGATGTGTTCACAATTGTTCTGAAACTTATCTCAAAATTCGGGTATCGAAAAAATAAAAAATAAACAACAAAGGTATATATCGTGTAAGTATGTGAAAAAAATTCCGAGATTATAAATCCGGTCACAAAATACAAAAAGATTGAGTCTTCTTTAAAAATACCGGGTAAATCCTAACCTGAGCTGTTGACAGGTGACATAACTTACCGCATAACGTATGTGCGGCCGCGCGGTAGCCTGAGTCAGCACGTCACGAATCTAGAAAATTAATTATATTGAACAAACAAACAAGATGGATAGTTAAGACGAGAAAAGAAAGAGTGATAGAAATGAAGAACAAGACAAGTTCAGTAAAAGTAGAAAAACAACTAGAAGTCCTGTAAAATCAGTACCAAGGAAGATACATTGGAAATGGTCTTAAAAATAATACAAGTAATGTATAAAACAGGAACAGATGTGTAACTGGGACGAAAGTAAGCACTTGAATAAGAGAATCAACAAAAGAAAAAATTAAAGAGAATGAGTTTTGAGGACAATGGAAAAGTTTAGTGATGAGAAGAGATGAAATAATGTAATACTACAAGGCTTGACTACCGATGGAGATAAGACGGAAGTAAAAATAGCAGTAGCAAAAAAATTATGAAGGAACAGCTACGGATCAAAGTCCTCATAACGGTGACTAAAAAGCTGGTAGAAGAATGTGATTAGTGGAATTAAAAGGAAGTCAGGATAAAAGAAAGGGCATGGAGAATAATCGAAAGGTAAATAACTCTAAATAACTTGAATGGTAAATACAAATAAAATTGAGGAAAAGATGTAAGGAAGGTGGGAAAACAGTTAAGGTTGGAATGGGATGTCGAAAATATATGGGACACTGAAATGAAAATACTGATCAAGTTCGGTAAAGAAAATCAAGCAAAAAGTAATGACGGAGAAGGACGTGGGTGGTTTAAGGACGAAAAAAGGGCACGAAATGGAGAAATGGAAAGGATGAGGAACGAGAATATGGCAAATGAAAAGAATGAAATGAGGACGAGTTTACACCAACAGTAGGAATAACATACACGAAGTTTCCAACGAAAACGAACAGAAACTTTGGCTTGGCAGCAAGAAATCCAGCATAAGAACATCCAAATAAACTATATGTGTTCAGAACAAGGTCACAACTGGATCTCAACATAGGAGAAACCGAAGCAAGAAGACTGCAAGAGAAATATAACGTGGAACCTTTTGAAACTGAACATGGGACGTCGTTGCCTCTATGTAATATTATGTAAGTACAACAATGGGAACTTAGTTGAAAACGAAATAAAATGCATACGCAAATATGGAGAGAATGTTTCAATGGCATGTTAAAACAAAGAGGTATGGTGGAAGAGACGGTGCAAAATGATTGTTATGGAAACGAGTCTCCAGAGCGAGTACAAATGTCAACAAAAAGGAGGAGAACATGGAAACTAATAAAATATGGAAGAGACTAAATAGTGAAGGAGTTCTTAATCTAATTTGGCAAAAGAAATGGGGCGCAGAGACATGGACAGGATTAGTTATAACGAAGATACACGAAAAAGGAGATACAACAGATAAGTGACTATAGTACTTTCTTGCAAGAATCTGTATACAAATTCCTCGCAATATCAATTAACAACTCGCGAAAATTGGGAAATACCAGTGTGGATTTAGGAAAAACCGACCGTTCATCGACCAAATTTTTATGTTTATAAGCTCCTCCTGACATAATGCTCCTAGCAAGATTATTAGGCTCGTGGAAATGACTCAGTTAAAACAAAATCTTGGATCCTGTTGAAGTAACATGTTGACTTAAACAATCAGATCCTCTGTCAACGTTGCTGTTCAACATCGTACTAGAGGAATAAATCAATGCCAGGATTATGCAGACGACATCACTACCATAGCAAGTACTAAACAATAACGAGTGATAAAAGAATTGAAGAAGTAGGCACGTAAATTGAGATTAATGATTAATACAGAGAAGACGACGTATATGGAACATCAAAGCGAGCAATCAGAACTGGAAATAGATTTGGCAAATGGGGGAAATGTGTGCACTTAGTTTGTGAGAGTATGGCTGACAAAGGACAGAAACAGGATATCGGAGAGAAAAATAAGAATACTATAGAAGGAATGCTGTGAAGGAATCGCCTTCTAAAGTCAAAAAAATTTCTAGAAAGGCAAATATGTGAAACTTGAGAAATGGATAAAACGGAAGAAGAAATATTGGAAATTTGTGAAAGGATGGAGTTAGGGAAGATTTTTGCAGGGAAGTTTGAAGACAATAACGGAATACATACGAATACGAAAGCAAAGAGTGCATGATTTGGGAATATTAAGAGGACATATGGCAGTTAAAAAGCTTACAGAAATAAATCGACCAAAGACAAGTTGGATGAAGACAATGCAGATGCAGCACGAGTAAGAAACTGGAAGGAGTAGCTATAGGATAAAACAAAATGGAAGGGGATTATCCAGATATAGACCTGTTCACTATATATAACACTGGCGTGATCAGATGCTTTTAATTTGAAAAATTATTCATAATCGGTATAAATAACACACATTGAGTGTTACCTGTCAAAGTAATTGGGCCAACTTTTACAACAAAACCTGCTGATTAATTTGCCCTCGCTTTGAAAGTATCGAGCAGTACACTAAACTGCTCGATAAATTGATTGGAGGAAATATGCTAAAATCATTTTCCGATTTAAAAAAACTTAAGTATTATTTCCAATTCAAATTACAATGCACATTTCGTTTACACCCTGTAAATGAAAATGTACAATTCAATATGAAAAAAATGAAAAAAAAATTTAAAGTATTTTTATTTAATTGCCAATGAAATCGAATTATGAATACAACTAATTTTTGCCGGATTTCAATTTGTTTGATTAATGCGTCCAACATGCATCGTTATTATCGTTTGTGATCAGATAAGCAGATATATCGTTTCCATCGTTAATATTTTGCAGGTTTATCACAACTAATCAATCAGATTGATGATAGTAAAGATTTATAATTTTTAATTGCGTTTTTCGGCAACTTCTGTTAATCCAGCTCAAAAAATCAATACGGCGAACGACATGCAAAACGACACAATGGAAACCCGAAATGAAATATTAATTTAAATGTGTGTAGCTTTATTTTCAATAGCGATTAAACAAAGAGAATTCGAGGATTAAATTGGCTAAGCGACACCCAAAGGTGACATAGTGCATGGGATAACAACTAAAGGGTGTGATGGCCACGTTTTTTATTGTCGCCCTGTTTTATAATTGTTGTCTCGTTGCTTTAGTTCTTTATTGACGTCGGAGATGAAATTTCTATTGTGTCGTTTTTTCATTACGTGTAACAACTGTGCATGACACATAATAGTATTTTGTGTACCAAGGCCAAAAAGTACTGTTTTTTCGTCCGAGTTTTCTTTACGACCGAGGCGTAGCCGAGGTCGGAAAGCAAACGAGGACGAAAAAACACTTTTTGGCCGTGGTGCACACAACATTTTTTAGGCGACCCTCATAAAATTTTCAAATTTATTGCAACATTTACTTACAATTTATTGACATAGTCATTTATGACAACTGAACAATTGTACATATTTGTGACACCTTCAGACATGTTTATGTTTTCTTTGTCTACATTCGAAGTTATTTCGGCTTTATAAACAATAATTACCCAATAATCAGTTAAAAAGTATATCACCAATACGTATTTACTAATGTAAACAAGATGCACAGTTTGACACTGACGGCAATGTGGTTATTTTTATACAATTTCGGTAACTGTCGGTAGATGGCGCCACCATATTGCGGACGAAAAATGAAAGCGGACGATAAACGATTACTTTTCGTCCGCGTTTGACGACTGAAATTTCAATTTTTCGTGTCGGTCGCCTAAAAATTATTTTTAAACGCTGTATCGTAAATATACTTGTCGTGTTCTTTTTGCAGATGTAACGAGTCTCCCAGTACACAGCGTGGTTATAAAAGCTGGTGAAAACAAGTCCCTAGCTTGTCCGGGAGTAAGTGAACATTCGCTGGTATTGGCGTTAGAATGGCTCTCGCTGACAAATCATCTAAAGCTGGTCGAGTTTATGAGCGATACAACCACTGTGTGGGTCAACCAGCATCGCATATCTCTACTTTCCGATTCCTATGGGCTTATTTTTCATCCTGCCGCTGCTGAAGACAGCGGCGACTACGTTTGTTTGGTTAACAGCAGACCAAAACCTGATGCTTTGGTTCGTCTCATCGTTCAAGGTTAGTTAAAATTTATTTTATTGACAATAAATACAAATACAATAAAAGCTCAGCGATTTAACTTTAATTAGTTAATATTACAATGAATAAAAGCCAAAGTTTTAAAATTATTAATTTTAGGAAATAAGGACCTTTAAAATTTTTAGCATCGAAAATATGATAATTAAATGTATTAACAAATTGAATTGTGTTTTCTAAAGATATTACCCTTGATTAAACATTTTGTTCAAAATAACCCCCACCCCTCCTTTAACGTAACTATACAGGGTGAATCCAAAATGGCGGATAATATTCATAACATCCGATTCTGCATCAAAGATGGAGCAATTTGCTGTGAATCTCATGGATGAAGAGTTATTGGCAGTCTTAAGTTAAATTACGGGTTGCTCATCGTACTATATTTTTATGATATAATGCTTTTTAGCTGTAGTATAGTCAACAAAAGGAATCACCAATCTGTAATTGTAGTCATCATACTCTTGGTTTACGTAGAATTTTCATTAGAAGCTTGAACATTCTGCAATGCTTGAGTTTTCCAAATATGTTGCAACAATGTGCAATAAAATTTTCACATTTTGAAATAAACGTAGGCTGTTACGTACTTTTTACTTTAAATAATTTGACGTTTAATGACATATCTGTGACAATTTGCTGTAAAAAAGGACGTGTTGAATTGTCTTGTTGTTTATTATCTTAATAATTAGCGTTGTGGAGTACAGTTTTGTGGAATAGGCAGGCATGTATTTGATATTAGGAGAATGTCATGGCAATTTGTACGCTGCTGCAAATTTATATGCTGAACGGTATCCAAACAGAAGGCATCCAAATGCTAATGTTATTCGACGACTGGATCAACGAATGCGAGAAACTGGAAGAACTGCATCTACTCCAACAGCTAACAGAGGTCGTCCTCGTCGAGTATCACCACAGGTTGAAGAAAATATCTTACATGTAGTGGAAAATGAACCAGAACAATGTACCCGGTCCATTGCCAGAATGTTTGATATTAGCCAAAGAAGCGTTCATCGCTTATTACAGCAAAATGGCTTGCACCCGCATCGTTATCAGCGAGTCCAGGGATTATTGCCACAAGACTATCAGCAAAGAGTCAGATTTTGTAGATGGCTACTTCGTGAGCAAGAAAGGAATCCTGGTTTTATTGGACGTGTCTTGTGGACTGATGAAAGTACGTTCACCAGAAATGGAACATTTAATATCCATAATATGCACCAATGGAGCGATGAAAATCCACATTCAGTGTTAATGTGTGGGGTCGTATTATTGGTAATAGGCTCATAGAACCACACATTTTGCCTAACAGACTAAACGCGAATAATTTTGTTGAATTTCTAGAAACTGATTTTAAGGATTTATTAGACGATGTGCCACTAGATTTAAGAAGAAATATGTTTTTTCAAATGGACGGAGCACCAGCACATTGGGGAATTCAAACCCGAGAATGGTTAAATCAGGAATTTCCAGAGCGATGAATTAGTCGTGGCAGTGTTGTAATACCTTGGCCACCAAGAAGCCCAAATTTAAACTGCCTAGATTTTTTCTTGTGGGGAACATTAAAAGCATTTGTATATGAAGTGGAAATTGATACTCAAGAGCAACTTCAGCAACGAATCAATGAAGCAGTTATAATGATTCAACAAAACAAAATGCTTGAAAATCTAGAACAGAACATAATACGTAGGTGTATGAAATGCATATAGGTTGGGGGTAGCCACTTTGAGCACTTATTGTAATTTCAAATAATGTATTTACTAAATAAAAAGCTTATGGCGTAATCGATATTTCCTTACTAGTTATGTGCTGTTAATCTCAAAATGCAAACAGCACATTAAAATTAGAATATTACTGTGAAAGAAGTTTAGTTTGCATGTGTACATACATTCTCCTTAGGTTCCTAATTAAATCAAGTGCGTTGTTATGTGAATCACAGGAGACAACACTCAGATTAGTACGACTTGCCACACAGTGTTGCCTAGTTTGTAAAACTTTAATTAAGAATTCTTCAAAAACTAAATGGTTCCAAGCAAAACGCTTGTAATTTTTTTTTCTCAGTTTTTGATGCAGAATCACGTGATGTAAATATTATCCGCCATTTATGATTCACCCTGTATACAAAGTATGAATTATATTCTTTTAATTATTGATCATAATAAAATAAATGATAATAAAATACATGTGCTATATAATTTTGAATTTTGTGTAATACAATGAATTTATAAGGATCTACCTACATCAATTATTATTGAATTATAATATTCTATATAATACATCTTTAACGAGAAAGCTCGAGCAAGCAAAATTATTAAAAATTATTGTGACACCAGCTAGAGTGTAGTATTTAAAAAGCTTCGTAATGATATTGAAGACCCTTTTACTAAAATCAAAAATATCCAATAACGCCCCTGCACATCTTTTACCGACCAACAATGACAATTTTCATGGGTTCTAATCAATAAAGATTATAAAGTTCCTGATCGTCGACAACCTTTATTAGATTTATCTTATCCTTAATATTAAATGCTAATAATGAAGCTTTATGTGAACAAAGTTCTTTCAAATCATGCAACGCACATGAAAACAACGTAACAATGAATTTTAATTGTACTGATTATATAAAATGTTTGTTGCGAGGTTTTGTAACAATTATACAGATCGGCAATTAGAAATAGGGTAATATTTACGAATTACATATGAAACACATATTTAAATATCATTTATTGTTTGAAACATGATATATTAAAATGCGAGAGGAAATTCGTGAAAATTCATGCATAATATAATGAAAATTGTAACACTTCCGTTTTATCCGGAAGTGACTATACAGAATAGCCACTCCCAAAATTAATGGCGATAATTAAAAGTTTTAGCACATAATATACAAAATATAATGTCGATTTCAATATGGGTACTATTTTATTTAGTTCTACATCGTATATAAGTTAAAGATGATATGGAATAATAAATTTAATTCAAAATCAATAATCGAAATAAAATTTTCATTTAGTAATCACGATTTTATCGATTTTAAAAGTATTGATAAGACATTTAAAAAATATTTAAGCTAAGTCAAGGAAACTATACAATCAAGAAATTATCAGAAATTACTGCCAATTGTTCAATGATTTCCAGGATGGAGTGAAAGAATAATTCGTCAAACGAGTGGAGTTTAACGTGGAGCAATATAATTTATAATTCAAAGCGTTGTCAAATAATATGATAGGGGACGTTTAACAACAAGCCTGATACGTCGGGTATTAAATAATCTATAAACATTTACTTTATGTATCACGCATGAAACATCGATTAAATCATTTGTGAGATAAAGATCAATAGTGTGCAAGGATTATGTTTATAACAACATTTAAATAACACAAAATATCTAAAACTTTGTTTGTTTTAATTAGTTATTTTGTTGTGACGGATTGAAATACGATACGGAGATGTTTATAGGTTGAGTTTTAAATATGGGGATCTTCGTTGAATTTGAAGGATGCAATATGCTTGAATTTGCAAATTTCAATTGTGTATTGTTTCTCCATGTTCATTGGCAAAAAATGATGACGTGATTTCTTGTTTATTTCGTTTGAAGCCAAATGTCAGAAACGTGGCAATTCAAATCTTAAATGCTAATTGACAAATTGACAAAATTGTATAATTTATTATTCATTATATCATATTATTGCAAAAAGAAGAGGAAATATTTTAGTATACATTTCGAACGACGCAAGTAAGATTTTTCTTTGTAACTAGTAATTAAAATTTGACATTTTTGATACAAACCCAAATGAAAGCGAGGGAAAGATTTCAGATTTTTTTGCAAAGAATGCATTGAGTCATAATTTTTATGGTTGTTAAAAGTGAACAGAGTAACGGAAAGGAACATATTATTCGTCACAAATTAAATAACCTGAAATGTTAAAACCAAACCTCAAAAAAACGTCAAGAACAAATAAAATTATTCGTTCGTCGATTCTTGAAACTGCAAGTATTAATTCAAATTTAATTCGATTGTTCCCCTAAACTAAAATAGAGTAAATTATATAAAATCCTCCATTCTTTGATACGTTTTAGAACCGTTAAATTGGATTAATATATTTTTGTCAGAAATAAAAATAAATAAAAATATGGTACATCATTAGTATATGAAGTAGAAATGAAATAATATTTCCATTTATTTATTGTGAAAGAACATCCATTAAAAGACACAGTTCGTATCGTAGTGCAATGCACACTGAGTAGAAATTTTAATATCCGAGTACGTATTGAAAAATGACTAGAAAGCAAAATAATACATTGATATTGTTTGTAATACAGTGGTATCCGGAATGACGCCGGATTGTTTTGTTACACAGCATTAGTAACATGATATTGCAGTTACTTCAGCCGTGAAAACTTCCGTTTTATATTAAGTATAGTTACGTAAATTTCAATAATGCTGCAAATAAATTATTCCATCAAACATTTATAGATATTAAATATCGCAATTGTGTTCATCTCTGTAAAGTGTATTTCGATTTAACCAATTAAAATCTTAAATTATATGATAAATTGTAAATTCATTGAACACAACAAGTTGTTTGTAACTGTCATTACAATTTTATACTGCAGAAAATGATTTAAAATGGGTTTATGTATCACATAAATGCTGTCAAATTAGAACGAGGCCTTCGATTTCATTTGAAAATAAAATTGTAATAATAAATTTTCATTCTTGTAAGTTTTTACAGCAAGAATAGCCTACGTTTCATGAGTAAAATGAGAAATGTGTACAATGTATTTTATTTCAGGCTATCTATATATATATATTGTTGACCACCACGTTGCTATGAATACACTTAACTTTCAACTTTTATTTTTAACTTCTATTTGTAATAGTTTTGAATAAAATGGAATTCATGATATAAGCTATGCGAACGGCGAGTTCCTGACTAATGATTACGTAAAAATGTGTAGCAACTAGGTATGACACGCAAGTTTGGCCGGTGTTGCCAAGAACTTCACAACAATAATAAAATGATCGTCCAAGAATTCAACATATCGAATGTTCATGGCTTTGATCAATGAGTCTGTTATCTCAGTAATTAGATATCGCACGAACGCAAGATACAGTTCAATGGAATTCCCAAATTATGTTTATCTCGACAAATATATTAGAATTATATTTGACCAATTATTTAATTAATTAAGGCAAGTAAGGACTGACTAGTTAAAAAAAAATATATAATTTCTTCTTATTTTCACCTGTCTTAAATTGAATAGTAATCGAAGTCGTTTCTTAAGTATTTCCTATAGGTTGGGTTGTTATGTCATCTATCTCTATAGGTACATCTAATATGTTCATGACTTTCATCACAATGTCGTCTGTCTTGTCTTGTTTTTCAATACCTGATGTAATAACGTTGATTTTACTTTTTTCTTTTTCCGTCGTTTATTTATTTATATAGGCTACCACTTCTTCTAATATGTTCACTCTGTTTTTTAGCTTATCTTTTTCTTTCCTGTCCTCTTTTAGCATTTTAGTATTTCTTTATTCTATTTTGGGATCCCATCGAATTTTTTCGCTAAGAACTGCTTCGACTTTTGTACTTTGTACTTTTGTACTGTTAAAACTTTTATAACTCCTTTAATATCATCCACTTCCACTTCTTCTTCACTCGCACTGTATACTTCTACCGGCTAGTTACTTTGAGTGTTATTCTTCTTTGTTTTAGACATTTCTAAGTACTTTTTATGTTTATTACTTGTAATGTGCATTTTGGTAACATATATAGGTTGACAAATATTGGAAGGATTAAAACAGGGATACGTTCTTCGCATGTAAGGGTTATTTTAGATGTCTAACTAATCACATACAAGAAGACCACGGAAAGGAATAGAATATTCTCGTTTATTATATTATCTGCTAGTATGTTTTGAGAATCACTGAATGATTGTAGCAAAAAGAAACTTGTGCTCTCGCAAACGACCGCTCCGATAAAAACGGGGCTCGATGACGGGATTGATTAGGAACGGAAATAATCTCACTCATAGTCACACACTCGTTCTGATGCAAATTTCATGAGGCTAATCTATATTGGCGGCGTTACCACAGTAGCTTATGATATATATTGAACGGAACTTTTTGGATTTTCGCCCATTTTGGATTTTGGATCTCCAATAAAACTCATTTTAGCCAAAACCGCACCGTGGAGCAGCCATTTTGCAGTCAAAAAGTAAAAAAAAATTGTTTGTGCTCATAGACACTTCATGAAGTACTGCATCCAAAAAATCTACAGGTTTTTTTACCGTACTGTAAAAAAAATTCCTAAAATTGTCATTTCATTTCGACGCGCATGGTGGCCTTACCCCTTAATAAGTCAATTTTACAATTTTAATGAATTTTGAAAAGTTATATTGATATATCGTGATCAACCATATCCCACTACCCCACTATGACAATCATAAAATTATAGCAAGTAAAATGAACTATTACTATAATGTGACCCGATTTAGTTTTCCCATGGGCATGTAAAAATATAAAGATCCTGGCTATTATATGCAATACAAGTCTTGTGTCGTCGAAACCTATTGACCCCGTAGCACTCTGCGCAATGTACGTTACCCACATTTACCTGATATTCGTATTACGTTTACAAGTTATGGATTAAAGTAATGAACATTTTGCACACGTATTAGCGAAATGATTGTCAAAGTTTATTTAAAATAATTACAGTTAAATCAGATGTATTTTCAAAACCCTATTCATGCCCAAATCCACTTAAACAAATTTTATTGAACACCTCCTGCTTATCTTAAATCTAAAACGCAAAAACTTGACATTTAATAGCTTCTTCAAGTTTGAAATTTAATTTATTTATTAATTAATAATTTAATCCTATTATTAATAATCCTACAAATCCTCCTTTCTAGTCCAAAATCTACGAGGCAAAATAAACCACTGGCCAGGCCTGGTGAATATGTGGGATGTTCAAGCAATTCCAATCGTGCGTTCAGAATAGCAACGTGGCTTTTGTGGACAGGAGCGTTGTCTTGATGATACAGATTCCTTTGCTCAATTTTCCCCGTCTTTTTCCCAATAGCGCAATCTTGAAATTAAGTTGGCATAGTACGTGTCTGTTATTATATGTACACGTTCCAAAAAAATCAGTCATCAAAAATCAGTCTGCGTCCCAAAAAATTATAGCCATAACTTTACCAGCGGATGGCAAAATACGAAATTTGCGGGGTGGCCGAGAACCTCGGCGATGTCACTCCATACTTTGTTGCTTCGGCTCATGATCGAAGTGGTGAACCCATGTTTCATCAACAGTGACGAATCGATAAAGAAATTCATCCAGATCTGCTTTAAACTTTGCCAAACTGGCTTCAGAATGCAATACTCTTGAACGATTCTGACAATTTTTTTAGCCCCAAAATATTTGTTGAATTATTTTCTATAGTACCACAAGGAAAAATCGTAATTTCAGCTATCCGATGAATGGTCAGTCATCTATCTGGCATTATCATATCGTGTATACGATTATCATTTTCTTGGGTAGTGACAGTCATTGATCGTCCACCCTTCGCATGTTCACATGTTTGTCTTCCCAATTTAAATTCTCGAGAAATATTTTTCACCACTTGGTAAGAAACAGCACCCTCACCTAATACACTTACAATATCTTCATGATTTTTTTTTTGGGGCAACCCTTTTTTTGGAATTATTTTATAACTGCACGAACCTCTGATTTTTCCATTTTTATTATTTCTCTAAACTTAAATTCTAAATAATTTGAACAGGTAACAAGTGACACAACTACAATTGAACCAACGGTAACGTAACAACAAATTATTAATACTTTAATGATCAAACGTCACTCAACACCTACTATGTCAGGGACGCTAAATATTGATCTCCTCTCGTATTATATTAAATCAAAGAATCACAATATTTTCATTTAAAGACCGCCACTCAAAATAATACCCCGTAGCAATTAAAATGGCGCATCTTCGACTGGAACTAACTTCATTTTATCGAGACCTGTATAAAATGATGAACGCTGCGACGTGTGAAAAAAACGTGATCAATTAGACCGGCGCTTAATATAGAACGTGGTCACTTAAGTCAGTTTCTGCTGTAGTTGTGAAATTTAATGGCACGAAATATATCAGCCATTCGTTTCTCTAAGTGTGCGTCCACGAAGACGGAAATCTTAAAATTAATACTATTAAATTAATCACGAGTGTCACAGGTTCAAATCTTATCGCTCCACCGGATGTTATATTTGTTTAATTTATGGATTCTCGTATACATAATCCTATCGCACCGGAATGATTAAGTTTTGATATTAAGGCGTTTTATAATATTTATAACGCTTCCAAATGATAAGACTAAAAAATATAGGTGCACTGATTAAAAATAATCATATCGTTTTACCAGTACAAAATAGAACATAAAATACTACTCATTTTTTATAGTTTCAAACACGTTCTTTCTTTGAAAGAGGTACATGTATGCCTCAGGCACGTTTCCACATCCTTGCCGAAGTTTTCTTTCATTTATATAACGTTTATATCGTTATATAATATTATTTTTGGTGTATAGCACATCTTCGGTTGGATAAACCACAATGTTACTGTAGCACTTATCCTTATCTTATGAAATATATACATATATGCAATTTTATATTGCAACTATGAACTATATGGGTAATGAAATGCCAAACAATTTAATACGAATCACCAACTATTAATTATCCATTGACGTTAATATGTTGCACACCAATATTTGCCAGAAATTATTTATGACATTTTAATGATCCAGCAAAACTCATAATAGTTTTCGACCAAGAACAAAGGACCGGTTACGTCAATACACTGCAGGTTCATTAAATGAAAATTCAAAATGGCAAAATTTCGCAGGAATCAATTTAAAATGATGCAAAGCGGTAGATTTTGTTTTATTTGCGAGGTGTATGTCATATTCGGATTGCAGATAACAACTCAATTGCCCACTTTTGCACAAGTTACTTGTCTGGTACGTTTATTAGCAACTATTGCTTTCAGCGAGGTTTTCAGTTAAAAATGCTGGCTATGACGTAGATTAGTACAAATTTGTAGATAAAATACGTGGTAATATTTTAAAGTGCAATTTGAATACAGCAATCACTTTATATTCATAATAGCGCAGTATATCTTACGTTGAAACGATTTTATTAAATATTTATAAAAATACAGCCAGTGGTATTAGAGTCAAGATTAACAATATTCTTAATTAAATATCATTCTGCGCATAATGAAAACAATAATCACATTATTGACGTTTCACATTTAATATAAAAAGCATCTTCAGACTAAAAAAATTGTTAACTTACTCAATGACGATAGACACTGAATGTTAGTGAAAAACTCACCTAATGTAATAAGGTTACACACATTGATAAAACTAACAAACTAAAAGATTGTTCCTTAATCAGTTTTATAAAATTAAACGAACGAGCAAACAAATTAAAATGATGTGCTATTAACACACGTCAAGCGAAGATCAAATGCAAAATTCACGAATTTTTATAAGATGACAAAGGACGAGAAAAAACGGAGGTTCTTAAGCCAAATAAAAATATTAAATACCGAAAATTGCAAGGTCATACATTTAAGTTATATTTTATAACGTTAAATTGTAGAAATGTTTGAATTTTCATTTTTAATGTTGCAAGCATTCTCAGTCGTACCGACATATAAAGATTGCAACATTAGACGTTTCTGTAGATTGCTTTGCATGTCTAATATAGCTGGTTTAGAAAAATCGTGATGAAAAGTGTGATGGTACTTCAATACCTGTGAACAAAGTGCTGTGATTTCTGACTTTCTTCCTTTAGTGATAATGTTGACACAATCCTCTTTATGATTCTGGAGTCTCCTCTTTAAATATTGTTTTGTTTGACCAACGTAAGCAGTCATTACATTGGATTTTATAAATTAAATTTGACTGTAGTAATGTTGGTGTTGGTTGTTTTTGTTTTTAATTTCGGATATAGCGACCTTACTGTTTTCGTGTTATAATATGTTAGTATATCGATCTTATTATTTTAAATGTTATTTAATTGTTCAGCCAGGCCATTAATGTAATGAAAAGAGTCAAATTTTCAGTTAGCTTTTTTATTTGTAATATTGTTATCATTTGTTTGTGCTTTTGTATATATAATTTTAATAATGAACCTTTTGGGGTAATTATTATATTTTAAAATTTCATGGATCATTTTATGATGGAATTCAATACTAGTTAATTTATCCATACAATGTTTTAGGGCTACTACCGTATTAATTTTGTGTTTCATTGGATGTTGCGATTCAAAATTCAATACCTGCCTGAGCTTGTTCCATATATTTTCAGAAAAATACCATTATTGCAATTAATGCATTAATGTCTTATAGTCAATATCCTCAATAAATTTCCTTTGCTTTAACTCCTTGATTAACTTATTGTTCTTATCCTGAATAATGTTAGTAAGATCTCTTTTGCTGACTATATAGACTTTGTCATTATTTAATAATTGCACAATTTTCCCTTCATAAACTAACCTGTCCATAATCACAGTAGAGTTACCCTTATCAGCACATCAAACCATTATATCAGGATGTTGTTTTAAAAACTTGTTAGCAGCCATAAATTCTTTAACAAAAGGATCTTTGATGTGTGTACTACTTTTCTTATCAAGATAGTTAGTGATGCAATTAACCGAAGCTACACGTAACCTGTCTTTCTCATCAATACCAATATTATATATTATAGAATCACTGAAATAATAAATAATAGTAACAAATCTGTTACTAATTTAGCAATCGGAAGTTCTCTACTAGTATGTGTAATGCCAAATTTAGGACCTAATGACCAAGTGTGCATAATATTTTCCTGTATATCCGATGTAATATCCCATGAATTGGTGACACTCGCATAATGATTACTATGACGTTTAATAAATTAATTTTTTTGTTGTGTTCTGTAGGTTACAAATTGATTTTCATCAAATGTTTGCATAAAGTCGTCAAGTAATCTAAACTGTACAGTACTAACATCAATTCTCAATTTTGAAAGTATATTATTTCATTTTGAATAAGATTAATTCTGAAAAAGTGATTGAAACTTCATCATTCAATAATTTTAATTGGTTTATAATTTTTTCTAAATTTTTAATGTGAAAATTATTATTGAAGTAAAAATTTGAAAATATTTTGTTGAAATATAGCAAATGAGAAGGAACAATCCTACAATTGTTAGAACGTAAGAGATAAATTCTTCCATCGTTCAACCTAACCAACTTTCTTGTTGGAGTCCATTTATTTAATAAGCCAAAGAGACAGCATCTCAGGCACCCACGTCTACGATTAAGTTCCTCAACCCAAATATACAGTGATCCGGAGAAGACCTAGCCAACCTTACGACAATCCAAATAATTTTATGAACATCAATAAAGACGGAGATATAATTGACGAAGGTCCTATTCCAGGTATTGATTTAAGAATTAAGAATTTGAAACTACAAGCAATCATAGATACTGCCACTGAGATATCACTGGTAAGGAATGAATGAGTCCATAAAATAGAAGAAAGTCAAAAGTACATCATCTATGTCAAGACAATTGATATAATAATAATAATAATAATAATAATAATAAGTACTTTTATTAACCATGTTCAACAAAATAATATTGCTAGAATAAAGTACAAAACCAAAACAAATTAAAGTATTAAATATACAATAAGTATATAAGTATCTTAGAAATATATATTTAAGCATATTGTAACTTGACAATACAAAACATAGGTAATACGGTAAAGATCGGGCAAGTGAGTATCACCATACCAGACCAAACCACTAAAAATGTAAACAGTTTGTGTGTGGTTATCAATGTAATTATCTTGTCAAAAAGGAGAGTTTGGTTATTACAGTGATTTAACATAACAGTATTGGATATTAAGGTTAAATTAACATAATACTTATATATATATATATATATATATATATATATATATATATATATATATATCACATTATACTACTCTATCATAGATTTTCCTTTGGTGACGACGATATTATCCAACGTCTTGCAAGGCAGTGAAAACTGTAATTCTCTAAAAGCAAATTATTTAAATTTAAATAATCTCGAAATGCATTATATACTTTTACCAAATAGGTGACGCTGCATTATTCCTCTTCAGTGTGTAGATTTTTTGTTTAACTTTATTTCTTTATTTATTTATTTCTTAGCAACATCAATTTTAAATGAACAATTGCAGTTACTTTTACTACACGCTTCATTGTGAATAACAATATTTTTTTCTTTTCCATGTTTTCTACTGTTAATTGAAAATTGAATTAAGGATGATTTTCTGATATTAAGAGTTAGAATGTTATTTTCGAGCCATAATTTTATAACCTTTAAGTCCTGACTTGTTCTGATATACACCTCATTTCAATTTGTCCCTTTGACCAACAAAACTGTATCATATGCATATGAAATAATTGTACCATTTAACTTAAGTTTTAGCATATAATTTATATAAATGAGAAACAAAAGCGGACCCCGTACAGTACGTTGCGGAACACCATATTCAATTAACAACCTACTACTCTCTGCTTGCCCAATTCTGACAAACTGTATTCTATTTGATAAATAACTTTTAAAAATTTCAAGGGAATGCTTCGAACACCGTATTTATTCAACTTTTGAAGTAAAATAACATGATCCACAGTATCAAAGGCTTTAGCGAGGTCCAGAAAAACTGCCAAGCACGGCACCGTATCATTAAAACATTCGTTGATATAGTTGGCTAAATGTGCGACAGCCTCATTTGTTGATTTCCCTGCAGTAAATCCATATTGATTAAGACAGAAAATATTTGTTGCCTCAAGGAATGACGTGAGCCTAGATTTTAAGACCTTTTCGAGTAATTTTGCTAAAGCGCTAACAAGACAAATCGGTCTATAGTTGGACATATCATCCTTACAGGCTGATTTAAGTAATGGAATAACCACAGCAACCTTAAACACATCCGGAAAGTAACCTTCCAATAAACAATTATTAAAAATCTTGGTCAGAGGTTTAGGTTTATCACAACACATTCAAAGAAAATAGGACACATATGCCAAAACTAAACACCGAAACTCGAATTAACAATACAACGTACCTTTTACAATATTTTATACTCGAAAACATGAATTATGAGTGTATCTTAGGAATAGACAATTTAAAAAGATATAAAACATAAATCTTCAAGAAAACCTTTTGAAAATGGAATCAAATAAACTAAACTTAAAAACAGGAATAATGGCATATTTCATAAATAATTTGGGACTTAATACGATCAACGAAGGTGAGATGCAGATGGATGATTGTATGAATATATATGATGAATATGAAGTCATTGACAGTCAAAGACATCCCTAGGCATAATAAACACACTATTAAGTGAAAAAATATATATAACAAGAAACGAAACTTGAATTAATCGAGATATTAAAGGGTACCAAATTATTTAATAGATAATTTATTTTTGCTAAAGAATATCTATACAAGATTGAAACAACAACGATGAACCTCTATTCCTCAGAAATAACAACAACAAATCGAGATAGAAATTCAAGAAGTTTTAAAACAAAGCATTATTGAAATGTCAAATTCTTATTTGATTAATCAAGTAGTTATTGTAAAAAAAATGATGGAAGGTTAAGAATATGTCTGACCGCTCGTAGCTTAAACAAACGGGTGAAACGTGCATTTGAAACTCCATTGTATATAACTGTATTGATGGCGAAATATCACAATTGCAAATATTTCTCAAAAATTATACAGAAAAATAAAAAAATTTCTGCGAAAATCAAAATGATCATTTACAACATCTACGAGTGATAATAGAAACTCTGCGAAAATGGAATCAAGATAAACTTCGATAAATGTCAATTCTTCCAAAAACAAGTCAACTATTTAGGTTACCTAATAAGTGAGCATGACATTATTACATATATTATTATACAGGAGATAAAAACAATTCCTACACCACATCGAATTACAAGTGGGACGTCATTTTTGGGCATGCTTAACTATTATCATCGATTTATATCGAATTATGCGGAAAAAACTATAACATTAAACAAATTATTGAAGAAAAATACAAAATGGTTCTAGATATCAGAACAAGAGATCCAAATCTTGCAATATACTTTTGTAGACACGTAGCAGCTGAATTAATTCAGTTCCAAGATGGTACTGAAGTACCCATTTACTTCGTTTCTAGAATACTGAAAGATAGTGAAACCAGATAAACTATTTCTGAAAAGGAGATGTTAAGTTTAATTTATGCAGTGTCGCAAACTACGTCATTATTTATTAGGACACCACTATACCATTGAAACTGATCACATCACTTTAGTATCCCTCAAGGATCATAAAATTAACAACAATATAATTTATAGGAGATGTTTGTTGTTAACCCTTGTGTTGCCACCCAAAAAAACTCACAGCGTCTGCCACCCGGGTACCCTGGTACCCCGCCCGCGAAATTCTTGATAAAAGCCGTTGTAACTAGAATATTCATATTCTAGGAAGACATTCATACCTGAATACATCATTTAAATTATGTGATCAGCGCACAGCAAAGGTCACAAAATATTCATTGTAATCATTAATATATCTGTGTAAAATTTTGAAATTAAATTATTTTTTTGTAATTTTTCATACAGTATTTGTATATTACAGTACAAACCGAAAACTATGATTTTTGTACAACACATTTCAAAATATTCAATAAATAAACAAATATTGTTATTATTTATATATTATTCCATATTTACTTATTATATTCTTACAACAAACTTTTTTTGTATGATATACTATACAAAAGTCATGTTTTTTCTACCGGGGTACCCGGGTGGCTCATACGTGTTGTTTTTTTCAAATGCAAAATTTTGTTAGTTAAATTTTTTTTTTAATATGTAGAATGCACATTTTGATAGGTAATCGGTTAAAGCATGGGGATACGAAAAGGTTTTGGCCAATCTTTTATGGAAAAAAAATTATTCAACAAAACATAGGCCGATGGGTACCCGGGTACCTGGGTGGCAACACAAGGGTTAAACGAATACGACTATGAAATAAAATTTAAACCCTGAAAATGTTGGTAGTTGCAGACATTCTTAGTTGAAAAAACAATTTTAAGACGCAATCTCAAGTGCTAATCGCAAATATTCAATTGAAAAATCAACTTATCTGCTAATTCAGGGAAGCTTACAAGGATTCGGAAATAATTAAAATGAAAAACAACATCAAAGTAAAAGGATATAAAGTGGAAACCGAAACATAATAAAATAGAGCCCGAAGATAATTTATGTCACTAGTGCAGAACACACTAAAGAAATTTTTATATGGACCTACATACTTATATGTATCAGAAAGGTATGGCTTATATTCAAAGAAGCATTTTATTATAAGAACGCCATTAGTATCATAAAAAAATACATATCAGTATGTGAAACCTGTCAATTATCAAAGGATAAAAATTACACAAATCTAGCCATTCCATGACACAAAGCCTACCGAAAGATTTCATATACTGACAATTGATAATTTAACACAGTTACCGCGAAGAAATAAAAAATATTACCACTTAGCCGAAGCTTATCAGTGGCAGTTCAGTTTAGCAGAACAATATAAACATAATATAATAACTGATAATGATTGCTATGAGCACGATCCCATGATGATTATTAGATGTCGTCCGCAAATAGGAAATAGTTGGAGTGTTCCAAAGAACATCCTATATCAGGTAAAGCAAGCGCCCCGATATACTGCCCTGAGGAACTCATTGGTTCATCGTCCTTAGGCCACTTCTCTCACCATCAATTTTCACCATAAATTATCTTTGATAGATAGTCTTTAAGCCATTTCCACATCACTCCCCTGATTCCGATAGATTCCAATAATTGAAGCAGTTTATCGTGGTTTATGGAATCGAATGCCTTGGAGAAGTCCACATACAGCACCATTATGTGCATACATTCATCCAGTTTGGTATTGATCACATTCAAAAAAGACTCAAATAAATCTCTGGTTCCTTTCTTCTTCTGGAATCCATATTGGTGGCAATTTATGATATTGTATTTGTACAGATATTTCCATAATTTTGAATCGACGTATTTTTCCGTGATTTTATTTATCGCCGGTAAAATCGAGATTGGTCGGTAGTTCTCTAAATCCGAATGACTACCTGCTTTGTACATTGGTGTGATAGAAGCAGTTTTTAAACTGTCAGGAATTTTTCCATTTTTAATTGACCAGTTAATAAACCTTCGAATAGGACGACTATAATATTCCATTATTTTTTTATATCCCCCATCCTAATGCAATCTACTCGTGATGCTTTTTTTGGTCACATTTCAAAATAATGTACTCAATTTCCTGCAACGATGCCTCCGGGATATACATTGAGTGTTGCCGGGTTGTTTGTCTTGAGTGGTCAATAATAATAATAATAATAATAATAATAATAATAATAATAATTATATATATTTATCCATCAAAAGACGGTACATTTGTGAGACACACCATTGACATATATATTAAAATAATAGACTAAAACTTATTTCCTAGTACATAAATAACATAATATTACACTAGTCTAATAACGTAATGACGAAAAGTCATATGCAAGAAATTCATCAGCAAAGTGAGAAATATTGCTCGTAACTTTTTCTGAAAATTTGTAAGAATTTTGATGCCTCTGATACTTGGAAGAAGTCGATTATAGTATACCATTCCCATATATATAATGGAGTTTTAACCAGGGTAAAATTTGGTTTAGGTAAATGAAGATTATCGAAATTACGTTTTCTGTAAGTGTGGTGTGAGTCTCTCACGTTCATAGTAACGTATGTTGCAAAAGTTTTGAGAATTTAAAAAAAAATTAAAAAAGAAACTTGCAATAATATATTTAATCTGTAATAAGAACAACTGAAAATAACAATATTTCTTAAACTAAAAATGATTTCAAAGTACTGCTAATGGGCCATGATCTTCCACGGCTCGCAACTTTCTCTTAATGTTCCTCATTAGATTTTGGACAGATTCTAAATCAATTTCTCTGATCTTCAGCATTATTCTCCTTCTTAACTGCTGTTCATTTCGAGCTTCCCAGCCATTATTATAAACTTTGGTACACAGCTGAGCCCAAAAAGTTTCGATAGGTCTTGCTTGAGGAAGATTGGGAGGGTTGTCGTTTCTTGGTACAAAAGGTATCCTGTGTTGTTCTAGCCAGTTTCTCGTAAGCAAGGCATAATAACTAGAAGCCAAATCAGACCAAAACATTATATTGTCGTTAATATGGTTGGTGTTAATAAAATTAAATTAAAATTTGAAAAAAATTCTTAAAACTTTTGCAACATACGTTATAACGATACTTATGAATTAACGTCACAGTTTCAAGGACGAGAAGTGAAAAAATGTTAGAATTTTATTTTCTATGAACAGCGGTTTGCAGTGGCCTCTATAATTCTTACAATTCATTATGCGAATTGCCTTTTTTTGTACTTTAAAAATTAATTACAGAGATTCAATTAGAGCATGATAGACTAATTTTCCTGTATTTTTATCGATGTCATTCCTAACAACTCTTTGTGCGAAACAAGTGGATGAAAATTTAGCAGCCAGATCATGAATGTGTTCAGTCCGCAGACTGCTGTCAACTCTAAGTCCCAAAAACTTAACACTTTGCACTTCCGTTAGCACTATGTTGCCGATATTTAAGTGTAACTCGTGCATTTTTTTTTACATTAAACAATTTGTCTCACTGATATTTATACTCAGTTTATTGGCATCAAACCATGCTTTTATAAGCTTTACTTCATCATTTAGTACAGTAGCGTTATTTTTGGACTGCCAAGTAATAGATGTATCATCAGCAAATAAGATAAACTCAGCCGACAGTTGTAATCGAAGTGTAGAAATAATATTGGTGCAAGAATAGAGCCTTGTGGAATTCCATTTTTCGGAGTCATTACTTGTGACTTTACGCGAGACCCGTTACTACTTTGCAGGTCGACCATCTGACTGCGACCGACGAGATACGATCGAAACCATTTATTTGTGATACCACGGTAACCATATATCTCGAGTTTACCGAGTAGGATGGTATGAGGCACGCAGTCAAAAGCCTTTAGCAAATCACAAAAACACTCACAACCGGTTCGTTGTCATTCACCAATCCGTATATGTCTTTGAGGTAGTTATATATAACATCGCTTGTGTGCAAAAGAACATCTAATTCCGTGGTTTCATCAAGTGATAAACATATTCTATATGAATCTTGCTGTCCGATATATTTAATTAGTGGAAAATTTAATAATTGATTGGACAAATCCCAAATTATTTGATTTTTCATATTCCTCGAAAGTAATTATTGTCACTTGTTGTCGCTCTAATATGTAAATACTATCATGTGATATAATAATTTTTAACAAATACTATTTTATATGTTTTGCCATATTTCAAAATTACTCAACAGCGATGTACATTTACTGTTAAAGATTGTTCCGTGAAAATGGGGATGTATTTATATGTATTTTCGGATACCCATTCCTAAAAGTGCTTTGATCTTCTCTCGAGCCATTTGTCCGATGCTGCCTCCATTTTCGCATGTGGTTTTCACCAGATGTCAACAATGGAACCTTTTTATATGACTAAACTAAACACGTAAAAGTCTAGAGTTCTCATATTTGATTTCCTTTTACAATTATTGCTACTAATGTGGGTTACAACACTGGTATATTTCTTTCAATTTATTATACATCAAGTTTTATTTGTCGGCGCGCTGTTTTCCCAGACATGTTCCATTTCAAAGGAGTAGTGTTGTCATATTACGTAATCTGATTAACGTCTACGAAATATATAATATAAAATTTATATTGCGACACCGAAAATAAAAAATATTTTATCATAATACATAGCTCCTAGAAGTTGATTATTTTAAATGCAATAGCCGATAAGTTTTCGTGAAATTGGAAAGGACGAACGAGAGCTTTTAAAGGATACCAAACTCGGTGAAATCTTATTTCATTTTCAAGTTCTAGCAAAATTTATTTTTCATTCTACATACTAATCTCGTTGAAACTTTCTTCGCTTGAATTTTTAAAAATTTCTACGGAACGAATTTGTGGAAATTTATTTTAACAACAATGCTTTACGTAAGCTTTAACCGAATCGAAGTTAATGAAATAAGACATGCACATATTTTTAACTCTTAATCGTATTTATAAAATCGGGATATTGTGTTGAAGCCGGAATTTTCTCATTGTGCTCGATATTAACAAGATTTTTAAGTGAAATGCATAATTAAAAGAAAACTTTGCATTAATTGGCCACTTGTTGAATAACGCCTCGATCGATTTATCCTCCTGTCAAAAATTATGCTCATCAACTTGCTTTTTATCTGATATAACAATTAACTGGAATAAATCATAAATTACTTCGTTTGATTAAATTAACATTACGCGGAATCCATAGTTTAATTTCCAATGTTTCCAATGTCGAATTCGTGTTTTTGTATAATTGCTTATTGATTGAATTATTAATTCCGTCGTCCAAATCTACAGGAAATTTTAAATACTTTAATGCGGGCTTTCTAATGCGGCTCGAAGCATTGCTAGATTCATCGACCATGCAGGTAGATCCAAATTTACAAAATATTTATAAATAATATCTAGTACATTTGTGATCAAATATATTATAATTTTAATTTTGTTTGTTTCATAATTTCTTTTATTTACTTAATTGTGTTTTGGATTCCTTTATGAAAATAATAGTTTCATACATCTTCCTATAAACTGTTTTGTTTTGTCGTCGAGCTGAATAGGGGTTTTATATTGTTTGGTGTTACTATGAATGAAAAAGAAGTATTGTTCCGAAAATGTATCGACTTTTACGTCAAATAAAAAAATGTTTTGTTACCCTCTAGAGCATATCGGAAATTTTAAAGCCCAACGTGAAATATTCAGTTCACTAAGCATCGTCCAAACAATAAAGCGCGTGTCACAGAATGCGCGGGGCTATTAGAGTCGTTCTATTGTCTTCGCTTAAAATCAGTAGTGTGAATTCGCAAACCGAAATGACCGTGTTTGTACACGGCAATACCTTTATGTGTCATTAAAAATGCAATTCGAAATTCCGAAGCCACTCTCGTTATCCGATAAACCTCTTTTGTATTTCAGTTTTAATCCAACAATCGGATTACTATGGAGCATATGGAAATTAACAGATGTATTAAAAAACGCTGCCAACTCGTTAAACGTGCATTGTCATTAAATGGCACTTATGGTACTTTGGGTTCCTTCGAATGTCGAAAACATGAAGTAAGCTCGGGAGTTTAATAAAACAGATTTAGTGTTCCGCACGACGGGCCGCTTTAAGTGCAGGCCAACACGTGTGACGTCCATCCGATTGCACTAGCAAGTGCCAGCACCTCATGCGTGCCGTGCAAGTGCAATCGATTACTGACTAGCGGCAGTCCAGTAGGTCTATCTAATGATTGCATGCCACCGTTGATAATTACTCTGTGCAACCGAGTGAAAAAACGCAAATTCTTTATATAATAATGATAGGGGTCGAAATGAAACCGCAATCTTTATTCAAGAGCTTATCTGCAACCCACCAAGCTCTCACACGTTGTTTGTTTCAGATGTGCCGGACCCTCCTGGCCGTCCTCTCATCATGAGCTTTACATCGCGTTCCGTCAACCTATCTTGGGCTCCGTCCCAAGATACACATCACAGTCCAGTCACTCACTACATAATCCACGTTAGGTAAGTACAAATTATTATCTAAGCATTCACCAGTTTATAAAGAAAAAACTGTGCCCAGACTATTTATTATTATTGGTTATTGATTTAATGCGACCAATGGAAAAATGCAAAATATGCTGTCTAGAAAATTTTATATATGTACCCATTTTTCGTTCATGTTAGCTTTGTTTACGAATTCCCAAATCAGCTTCATCATTAACGAAACGCCATACACAGTGCACGTTTATACGTTCCATGTATTTTCTAAAACAATAGGAGTCGCGATATAATTGCGCTATGCTAGTTTTAATGAATGTGGAAAACGTTATACAGTACACGGTTAACAATCAACTTAATATCATAAAACACGGGCATAATTACTTTAGGTATATTCAACTTTAACTGCTATACTGCTAATGAATGTCCATTTAAATTGGGCACTATAAATATTCGTATCAGCTGGGAAATCGCCACTTTTCTTTCGATCTTTGTCGTTGCGTGCGTCCAATTACACAATGGATGTCTCCCTTGAATACTCCACATAAATATATTTCGGGCTATATTTTTTCGTGTTTGAATAAAGTCCGCAACGGTGAATGGGTAATCTTTTACCTACCTATATGGAGTATACAGAGATATACATCCATTCCGATACTTTAGTTCAAATAGAAGCATTTTTCATGAAACATGTAACTTATTCCAGTTAGCTAACGCTAATACCCCGATCCAATATTACAGTTTGATTCAACTTTCAAAATCAAATATTTTGGCTTGCCCAACGAACTGGTATTCATAGGAGCTCTCAACCTGAATATAAAGCAAATCCTAATTTTGGTTCCTGTGTATAATACCACGTGGCTTTATTGATATTTAATATCTTATCATTTTTCTGACGAAAATTAAACAATTAAGTAATAACCTAACCATCTAACTCTGTGTGCCATGATCATATTTATAATGATAGGGTCTTCAGAACAAGTCTCTATTTCATTTTATTAGTAATTTTCTCAGATACCACCGTATATTTTTCATAGCACCCTTCTCTACCACATCTCCAAATAAGCTCATAACTATTAATTCAAGTTTCGAGGCCATATGATATTGTGGGACTTTTCTTTAATTCTTGGGATAATTCTTATTTGTGATTAACTTCATCTTCCCCATACTTTTGTATGTTTTCAATATTCTTTCTTGGATTTTGTCTTCTACAGTTCCCCTGTGCGTTATCACCGCCCCCCAAGTAATTGATTCCTTCTGAAACACAACTTCCGCCTCCTGGTCTAATACAACTCGATTAGTTGGTATCGGTTCCATTTTCATAAATTTTCTCCTGGTTTATTTTTTGCTGGGAGAGTGGGTACCAGCTTCCATTAGCAGCATTTTCACCGCAACTCATCCTCCCGTTTCGTCGCAATGGTTCCAGCGTCGGTGGTATTCCAACAGCAGATTGAAAAAACTTGTGGACCCGTGACCCATTTTTTACAAACTACTGTTATTGTTTATTCCACTGCCACTGTTTTCCGTCCTTATTATTATTCTCTTATCTGCAAACTTTCCAATTCACCCCTTACTTTCGTTTTCAAATTCCTTGCATCTATAATGTTCGGTTGTTCGGTCTCTTTCTGTCTTCCATTTTTCTGCTATTTCCTCGTTTTGAAGTTTATTGTTAGCTCTAGTTTTTATTCCTCCATCTCCTTCTTTGTTCTACCCTACTGCTTCTTTTCTTCTTCCTTTAATACTCTTTTCATCTATTTTTTTAAGTCGACTTTACCCTCTGCAGATATGTCGTAAGTAGATAAATCATTTTCATTTTGTGTATCTTAGAGCACCTGAGTTTCCTACATAAAATCTACACTGTAATATCAGAAGCGAAAATATTGTAATTTTTGATGCCAAACATTATATTTGCAACAACCACATTACTGGCTTACGTATGTCTTTTTCTGCACCACAAGTGAATATAAGTCTAGGGACTTATATTCAGGTAAAGTATAAAGTATTGAATAATAAGTGAATTGGTAGCAAAGGTCTCCCTTTGATTCTTTGATATTTCATTACAAGTGGAACCTCTATTAATCGATTTGAATCGATTTAATCGATTTATTAGTCACGTCACGAACACTTTGATACCCTATTCAAGCGATATATCTGGGTAGTTCCTATCACGAGCTTCTTCTAGGTCGGGTCGATCGAAGGCACCCTCTGATGATATCCTATTTGGCGTTGAACGATTTTACGACTGGGTTTTAGCTTTGAGGCCCACAGGTTGTCTGAAATCTTATCTGGAAAATATTTGCTTGAACCACGGTGTCTACATTAACTTAACACTCTCATCAAGAGGAATATGTCGGTGTTCACTATTATAAGTATCGGCCCAACCCAGCCTTCGTCTACATCGACGCGATTTGTCATCCGAACATAAGATCTGGTGATGATGATCATTACTGTCACTGGACTACATATATGGATCGAAGCGCTATATTGCAGCCTCCATACCTACAGCGATTATGTTCTTAAATCATCATCGGTAGCATTGACTCTCAGTTCTTTAAATTTATTGCCAGATATAAGTTTTTTATTATAAGCTGTTATAAAGACATACCATAAGTTCCTAATTTATTAATGCGATGGAAGGGCATTGACATTTTTATACTACCTTCCCGATATGGTTTTTGATGTGGTCTAGAATATACAGGAATGTTCCTTTGCCCCATATTCAGCACTGGGCCTTGTTTCCTACGAATACTTGGAAAGAGGAGTTTGATTATTTTAGTACAAGATAAGCTGTGAAACTTTTAAATGAGATCTTCCTCCATTCGGTATCGTATGTCAACGTCAAATCAATAACCTTAGTTAGTACTTATAGTTTTCTTTAAAGCCACACTCTATGTAGATTGTTAAGGAAAGAACGTTGTCCGTGCAATTTCTGTGTAAACGGAAGCTCGCCCGTTCCAATGGGATGCTTTCTTGTATAACTTCATACTTAATAGATCTTGCTCTACCATTTCCAGCCAATTCGTCCTTAGTCCGTCTTTTCTTCCTTTAACAATTGGGGTCTGTTAAAGACCATTTTTGGTGATCTATTTCTGTCGATGCCTTCTATATGCTCTATCTACCTTAGTCGTTGAGCTTTTATGACACATTTCCTATTTATCAAGGGCAGCCACATCTGCTTTCTTTACTGAACATGCCTCACAATTATATGTCACGGTTGGCCTTATAACGTTTTTTTAAGTTCTTATCTTGATTCTTCTTGACGTATTGTTTGATTTCATTATTCTTTTCAGCGTTCCTTACTTCTGGTCGCAATTCTGATTTTTATTTCCTACTCCTCATGTCCTTTTTCGTTTAACATGTCTCCCAAGTATAAGAAGTCTCATATTTCCTTCCATCGTTCGTAGTTAACAAATTTTCATCTGCTGTGCGTTTTAGGTAATGTAAATAAAAATTGAAAACATGTATTTCTATAAAAATATCGTTGCTAAAATAATACACACGAACGCAATATACAAACAAAGTTACATTTAAATAGTCCATACTGAAAATAAAAACAATGCACTCAACGAAATAAGGGGAAATAAACACGAATAATGTATAATAATATAAACGATGCGTAAAATTATATCAACGAAAACAAACGGAAACCACATTCTCAATAATAGAAATATTACGCGTACAATAAATTAAACGTAATAAAATAAATTTAGCCTCGCTAAATTTGTATTATTCTCCATACTCGTTTAACTTGCTTGTGAGGGGTCGTAATCCACAGTTTTGCGCTCTTATTCGACTTCATTAAATCAGTAGTGGACGAAATCATGAAATGTAAACAAATGTTCCCGTGTAACAAAAACACCGAGGCTCTAACGAGGGATATGTGCAGTCACGGTGTCTGCATACTTTGAATTACATTTGAGACTTATATCCACACGATGACTGCACATATTCCTCGTTAGAGTTAGCTGTGTCCATTTGATTTCACGATGTATACCCACGTGGACATTAGTCACGTAAGAAATTTAGTCGACCAGACTGATTTTAATTTTAAATAATTTTGGAAATGAAGATATGGAGACAGTTATTGTGATGAAGTTTTTGACTATCGGCTCGATATATTATAACGTTTGAAGAATTACTTGATGTCAAACACCACCTAATAGCACAAAAATATACGTACCACCAGTATTTTTAAACGAATGGTGTGTGGATTCGATCGACAATGTTTTATTAAGAATCATCGCGTACGGCTCAGTGACGTACACGTTTGAATATCGATGTTTAACAAATGGTTCATCAAATAATGGCTCATTGCCTGTCCCTTGTAGAAATCATTTTTTTAACGGCGGAGAATTACGTTAAACTGTTTAAATAATTTCTCCGGTTATTAAAGGGAGTGAGATTAAAGAAGATATAAAAAAAGAGAAAAAATGGGATAAAGAAAGGGGACAGCTTGTAGATATAATAAAACGATCAACGAATTGGAAAAGAAAAATTACATAGATATTGTATATAACAGAATAGCAAGAAAAACGTCATAACAATGGGCACGTGGAACGTGAGAAGCATTAATGCAAAAGGGGATGAAATTGTTGAAGAAATGAAGTTAGACGACCTGGAAATAAGGGAAATAAAAAAGGTCAAGGATTAAAAGAATTAAGGCAACGTTACCAGATATATTGGGCCGGAGTAGATTTAGACAACAGATGGGCGGAAGGAGTCAGTAGTAGAAGGAGTAATAGTACCAGATAGTACTAGTGATCAAAGCAAAAATAGACGATAAAAACATATGGTCCATAATAGTAGCCTATGCATCGAATGATAACGCAAGAGAAGAAAAAAAAGAGTTGTACGAAACATTACAGGCAGAAATAGATAGACATAATAATAATGGGCGATATGAACGGAACAACACATGCATAGAAAGACACATGGGAAAATATGGAGAAATAATAAAAAATGATAATGGGAAAATGATTATACCGTGCGTTTTATTTTTTTTTTATAAGTATGGCCATAGGGATTTACATGGTAAAAATTGTACCCCACGTTAACTTTTGTTGCCGTTCAAATTTGAAACAATCTTTTGTTTTTATCAATAAATCAAACATTTTTCTACAAAATGTACATTATTTGAAAGACATAAGCGTGTTAGAATTTTTCATTTTCGCTTTCAAAGTTGAAATTAATGACACAAATAATTAAGACAAAACATCAACTTGGCGTAAATGTCATTATGCTTATTGACAACTAAAGGTTATAAAATCGCACGAAAGTTTGTTAATGTGAATTTTCAAGAAAATGTCTGTTTATAATATTAAAGAACGAGTGGAAATTGTAACTGCATACATAAAAGGCATGTGAAATTGTGTATAACTTCGCTGCGGCACATCCAAAACGTTCTATTCCTCCTTTAGTTGTCAATAAGCATTATGACATTTACGCCAAGTTGATCTTTTGTCTTAATTATTCGTGTCATTAATTTCAACTTTGAAAGCGAAAATGAAGAAACCAAGAAAATTTGAAAATGTCACTGTACCTGTGAAAGCACATGCGGAAATTAACAGCGATCACTAGGGGAGACCGGGGCAATTCGTGACAACGCGAGAAATTTGAAATGGGCGCCAAAAATACCTATGTGGATTTAACGATGTGAAAAAAAATAATGTGGGTGGCGCTAGTGGCGTCTTAGGTTATAACGAAGTTTGACGCGCGTATCTGCCGTTGTTCGTTGTTATCGACGTGAAAAGTGTTTTCGTGTGTCAGAAGTAAAATTTTCAAATCTCCGATTTTTCGTTCTCAAAACAAATTTGTAGGTGGTATATACCATTCGGTAAGTTTTACTTGTTCTCCACATTGCTATGCATATATTCAAAAAACAAAAGTCATGCACCACTATGATATGTGTAGTTTTGCAAATGTTAAACATGACATATGACGCTGGGGTATTTCGTGACATGAACACCCGGGGTATTTCGTGACAAATTGTTTTCCGTCCATTCTGATTTTAATTCAATATTTATCATTTTTAGATTGCAATGGTGCGAAATTATGTGCGGAAGGCCGCTGCTGTGGATGCAGACAAATTAAAACATGCCATTCTCGCAGTAGTGAAAGATGGTTTGTCCGTAAGAAACGCCGCAAAAGTGTTTGGCGTTGGGCGAATGTCATTACACCGTCACTGCGAGGCTACTGATTCGGAAAATGTGACAATTACTCGGCCAGGATTGAAGCCTGATACAGCCAACTGGCGTTGGCTGTATCAGCGCAAGGAAATTTTTCGTCTTTCCACGAAAAAACTTCAAACCTCATTTTTTGTCTAACACCCCACACCGGATCCGCGAACAAAATTGGCTGGATGATTGCTTCTGATTTTTTGTTGTTTTTGAGACACTTCCAAAACCACTCTCAGGCTATAGCGACAAATCCTGTGCTTCTCATTTTAGACAATCATCAATCTCATATCTCTATTGATGCTCTGCAGTTTTGTTAACAGCACCATATCACAGTTTTGTCGTTGCCGCCACACAGTTCACATAAACTACAGCCCATAGATAGGAGTGTTTTCGGACCATTGAAAAAATCTTACAATCAACATTGCGATTTTTGGATGTTAAACAATCCTGGAAAGACGATGACAATATATGACATCCCTTCGATTGTCACCACTGCATTGCCATTGGCTGCAACAAATTCAAACATTACATCTGGATTTCGAGCGGCAGGAATCTTTCCCCTGAATCCGGATGTTTTCAGTGAAATTGATTTCTTGCCCGGTCAGGTCACTGATAGAGCATGGGGCGAAGAAGAACAATCACGGCGAAGGGCGTCAACCGAAAGCAATGTGTCCGAAGGGTCGAACCTGATCGACAATTACATTCCCCTCGCCCAAGTTCTCCAATCCATTCGATCGTTTCCAAAAGCAGGTGAAAGGAAGGTAACCAGAAAAGGTCGAAAACGCAGAAAGACTGCAATTCTGACTGACGTCACTGAAATGAACGCACTGGTAGAAGAGGAAAAACAAAAAACAAAAAGAATCAGCCAGTTCGAAAACAACGTTGGCGCCCAAGAAAAGTAGTCCGCAACAGTTCTGATGATGACTGAAGTAGTCATTTTTTTGTTCTTTTCATTTTGATTTATGTAACATCAATAAAAAATGTTTTCCAGTACATCACCGTTGCAAGTATTTGATGAAATTTATGAAGCCATTGAAACATGCTAGCTTTGGGTATAACAATTGTTTAAATACAGTGTCACGGGCTCTGTCACGATTTACCCCGGTATCTGAGTAATTCGTGACATGATACATGGTCAGATATTTCACGTTCTACCTAAGACAAACATGACACAAAAGACACCCAAAATTTTTTTTTATAAACTAGAGGGTTGAACCATTGAAAACCGATAGTATTTGTTTTTTTCTTCATAACAGTCTAATCAGGAAAAATTCGCGAACCCAAAATGTCACGATTTGCCCCGGTCTCCCCTACCTGGGAAAATAACAAAAATTAAAAAAGTTCTATAAATTGGAAAATGACATCAAGCAGATCTACCAAGAACATATAGATATAAAACTAAAAAAGTAAGACGAAAACTACGATAGAAATAGAAGACAAATGGAAGCAATTCAATGAAATTATACTAGAAGCAGCATAATCTTACTGTAGAGTAACCAAAATTACAAATTCCTGTACAAAAAAAGCAGATGGAATCAACAGAAATTCAACAACAAATAAAAGAAAGTAAAATGGAGAAAAGTCCTACAAACAGGATCTGAAGAAGACCATAATATATACAAGCGGAAAAGTGTGGAGGTAAAACAAATGATTAAAAATGCAAAAAGGCAAACATCGGAAGAATTTTGACACAAGATGGAAGAAAATTATTCAGAAAACCAAAAATTGTTCAGTACTCTGAAACAACTAAAACAAAATCAACCACAAAAGTTAAAAACATAATAGACTATAAAAGAATATTCCGACGATGGAGAGAACATTTTAAAGAGCTAACAGAAGGAAAATTAATATCCAAGAAATAACACGAAAAGAAGTTACAGATGCTATCGAGAAACTGAAAACGGGAAAGATACCTGGGGAAACCAAATCACATCAGATATGTGACGAAGAATGCAATTTGTTGACTGACATTTTTACTAGAAGGGATTTGCAAAGATTGAAAGAGAAGAAGACATCTGGAAATCTTTAGAAAAAAGATGACTGCAAAGGTATATAATTGAAATAATAAAAGCGCTGTACAAGGATAACACAAACAATGTAAAAACACACAATGAAGAATCAAGAGAATGCAACAAGTAACACTACAACAATTGCCATTGGCAATCAGATTATCAGATGACATGATTTTGGTAGCAGATTCAGAAGAAAAATTACAACAAAACTTAAATACGTACCAACAAGAACTTATAAAAGAACCTGCAACGGTCCATCAAGAGTTAGGAAAACAATGATTAGTACCGAAGGGAAAACAACAATTTCAAACAGGTGATCAGATTCGAGTAAAAATTGGTAATCGTAATTGGACGCATGTCATCTCCCAAGATGTGCATCCCCGATCAGGTAACATAGAAACTGACGAGAGTTACAGCCGTAATCAACAGGATGTTCATGGAACAATCGTTTCCCCGCCAGGTCTAAAGAGTTCCCGATATTGTTAACAACCCTGAGTCTACCTGTTTATTGTGATTTCACAAATCATCTGTTACGTCATCACGCACATGCAAAATGTCCGGAGTTTGTTTACGCTTGCATCGTACGTACGCCGTCCTATCACTCTTTTCCCGTGACCAAAGTGCGAAAAATGCAAAAATTGATAATCTTGCGAAATTGAATTTCAATAATTAATTAAAATTCATGAAACTTTGGGTATTAAATTGTTAGACATGCAATGGTAATACTTCATATAAAATGAATACATTACAAAACTTTGTAAAAACTGGCGTAAAGTCAAAATTTTCAGAAGTTTATTTGCCCGATTTCGTCGTTTTGGAATGAAATAATAAATTTGAATGAATCTGATAATATATTTTTTTATGTCTCTGTTATCTATGATTTCCCTTCCCTATTTTGTTTCATTTTGCACTGGTTTTTCTCGCTGACTTAGAAGAACTTCTAAGTCAGCGAGACCTAGAAGAGCTTCCTGAATATGGCAGATGGGACTCTGTCGAAACGTCGAAGCGACCCTTCGGGGGACATTTCCACAACGCGGTTCACAATCCGAGAATCAAGAAGCACATATATATATATAGTCTTCATGGACCTGTTTTAATTAATGTTCACTACACCATTGAGGTGTCAAATTTGACCATCTTTTATATATATATATATTCCAGGTCGTTAAGCAATTCCATTACTTGTAATATTTGCTTGGGTTTATTAGCGATAACGACATCTGTACGCGATGCTTGTTTCTCGGCTTTCCGAGAGCGCTGGATTGTCGTTTGTTTCAACGACGCGTTTTGTATGTGACCTTTGATGACCAAAGTCGAGTGTTGTGCCATGTAGCGAGTATTGAGAAGTTTTGGACGTTGAGCGCCATTATTCTCATTCACTGTGGTCGATATTATTTCCAACCATAATACATCGTTGTCCTCATATGTATGATAGTAACCTTTATGTGGATTTGATCGAGTTCAAAGTGGTTTGTTGGAAGTACGTGTCGTGCGTGTACATTTTATCTACGTATCACGCCGATCGTTTTTGTTTTTAAATTATGATTTAAGGAATAATTTTTTTAAATAGAACCTCTGTTTTTTTATGATGAATTTGGAAAGAGCATGGAATTCTACGACCAAATAATATTTAAAAAATTAAGATTGTATTGTTCAATTTTCGAGATAACTGCTTTAAATTTTTAAAAAAATCCAATTACAAGCGAGACTTCCGAGTTTTAATAATAAAAAAAAACCAGTGAATTCTTGTCCACGATTTTTTCGTTGACGAATACGTTTGATAATGAGAATTATTTTTCGTTTAGAGGTGGATTCAATTTAAATAAAGTAATTACTTGCGATTATATGCGACCACAAACGGGTCTTGCATAATTTCGCTTGACGTTTTAGAAAATTTTTGAGTAAATTACTAGTCTCATATTCCATGCCACATAACGACATAAAAATAAGTGCACTGCTTTCAAATGTTAAATAACGACTGACAGGCGATAACGGCCCGATATCGTATCGAGAGATATCATAGCATATTTCTTGATGGCATTCTTTATTTTACATTAGTTAAGACGGTAAAAAAGTCCCAAACTTATGCAAATTATTTACACCGATGAACTTGAGACAAACTAAGTTTCATTTAACTTCGCATCTTCCACTTCTCAACGGAACATATCGTTAGTTAATATCTCACACGTCCAACGTTGAGCTTAGTAATTCATTACAGATAACGTTGAAGCGATTTTTTTGCCACGTTCTCCATACAGCGCGCATTGCAAATTCTCAGTACTCTTATCAACTGTGGAAATTACGATGGAGATTGCTTGGATTGTTTTCATGCGAGAATAATCATATCTGCAAACAGCGCCGTTGCTTGCAGTGGCTAGGGCCTTTCTAAAGTTTATAATAAAATTAAAACAAAAATAAAATTGTAAATTTCTAAAGTTTAACATTTTGTTGCCGCTAATCATTGGACAAAATATCTCATCCTTTTGCTTGTAAAACTCGTCGAAGGCTTTGCTTGTATTATAAATACAGATCTCGCATTTATTATACGTCTGGGGCCTCCGGACTATTTCAAACGTTTACATTCAAACGGGCACTTAAATAAACCATTAAAAAATGATTGCAATCTTAAACACCAGAAACAAATAAAAGAGAAATACTTATGACGTCGCCATTTGTGAAATATTACTTCCGTTGATTAATTCATATTGACCTCGATAATACCCAGAAAGTGCATTACAGTTGTTAGTAACGATTTTAGTATTGAATGTATGAATTAGGAGCGTAGAGAACCAAACCAACACGAATATATAGCCATAAGTACAAATTATGATTAAATTATGTTCACTTTCCAAGAATTCATGATTTTGACTGTTTTTTCGATCAGCATCATAACATTAAATTACAATGAAGCTTCATTACAAGCCTAAAAATGAAATACACAACAAAATGAACAGAAATTAACGTGGCCGATAATATGAAATAATGCAAATATATGTAAAAACAAAACATAATCAAGCATATAAATAGCAAAAAAAACCGTGAAATATTTGAATGAATAATAAAATTAAAATAAATAACGGCAGAAATGACCATAAGGGTAAACAAAAACAAACAAAAGGAAAGGACATTAAAACTAAACACAAACATTAAACAATTAAGAAAAGAAACACGTTACAGGGTTAAAGTAAGAAATAAAAACAAATACAACTGTACTCGCCCTGCAAAGAAATAGAAAAACAACCAAAGAAAAATAAGGTAGAACGAAACAATAGATTATACATAGAATACAAAGGAAATGACGGGGACCAAATACAAATAAAAGGAAAAAATGCAGAAAACTGACAATGAAAGAAAATTAAATGAAAAAAAATTAGATCAGACAAATAACACAAATGTAATCTAATTTATTAAACAAAAATAGAAGATCTAAAGATATTTAATTACAAATATGTACCAATGAAATCAATAGGAAAAATAGAACGAAACTTTGCAAATATTCGCAGAAAAAAACTAAAATTTAAATAACATCCGTTGAAAAACAAACTAATTAAGAAAATATAGCATTGAACAAAGCATTAAAGTAACAATAAATAAATTTTACATTTTTACTTAATTGATATCAGAAACATAAATGTCCAAATCACTTAAGCGACATGTGTCTCGATAGCGAGCAGTTACCCAGAGATCTTTAAAATAAACATAGGTGGTCAGGTGATAAAAGAATTTCCGCTGAAAAAAATTAAAATGAAAGTCGGGGACAAAAATTCATAATATGAGCAGGTGGTTTAAGTAAAAAATTGAATCGTTCAAATTTCGTCGTGAATCAAACTAATAAAAGTTTGAAGAAATCAAAAAGCAATAGTGTCTTAATTTCCAAAAAAATATAGAAGAATTTAAAATTATTTCAAAATATAATACAAAAATATTTTAATAAAGATCAGAGTATTGTAATGGAAAATGCAATTGAGTCGAATATTAACCAGAATTCTTTGAATTATAACCTGAACGGATGTTGCCTTTAAAATAATTAATGAGTTTATTAATTAGATAGCTTAGCCGACGAACTTTAAAATAAACATAGCTGGCAAAACAGAATATTGATGAAGAATCAAAGGACCAGACGACTGAAGAAGGTTGAGCGTTGAAAGAAAAATGAAGACGAATGTCGGGGAGGAAAAGTCATGATTAAAACAGGCTTTTGGTGAACTGGTGGTGACTATGAAAGCCGTATACCTATACAAGAATAGACTATACATAAAGCTATTCCATACGGTCATACTGTCTTTAAAATGACCTTCTTTATCTTTCGTATTTCGCTAAAATACGTTGTATTGTTCTCTTTTGCGTGTCCGTTGCTTTTGTTCCGTCCTTGTGAGATTGGTAATGTTTTGGACTGTATTAATGTTGTTGGTAAATTTCTTGAGCTCTGAGTATGTTTGATGCTCTACTGCTCATGACTTTGACGTCATGTGCATATGCTTCTTCTTTTGTTAGCAAATTTTAGTTCCCTATGGTCACTTGTCTTACACGTACCGGAGTCAGTTCGTCCTCTTGTTTCAAATTTCAAAGAGCTTTGCATTACCGCTTCAGTTTTCCCCATCGTTGCTCCTATTATTCTGATTGTGGAATGGCTAGTTCAAAAACTTTTGTACAATGTTTGCCTGTTAGGTGAATCGCTGCTTGACGTCCAGCAAATTGTGGTGTAGTGTTGTGTAAATCAACATTATTTTAAATATAACTTTTATCAATCATGCCTCGTCTATATACGGTGTACATTTTATCAATCGTACCTCGTCTAAGTCGAAACCCTGCTCGGTTCCTTCATAAGAATATTTTGTCCTAGGGTTGAATACGTTGGTTTATAAGGAAATTGTATGCTGAACATATAGAGATATCCCTCGATAGTTTTCATCGCTTGTTTTGTACATAAGACAGAGCATGTATTGTCCATTCACCATGGATTCTATCCTTCGTTCATATAGCTTACAGGAGATTACGAATGCGTTTTAGCAACTGTTCGCTTGTGAATTTGTAAATTCACTAGATATTTCAGGAATTCCTGGACCTTTATAACTCTTTTACTCCTGAACCATAGTTTTCGTCTCTTCAAGTTTGGGAGTTTCCATTCTACACCCCGTCCTCCAATCTGTGTATGGGAGGTGGATGTCCCAAACGCTTTTTAAGTGAAATTTTGTTTCCAAAACCCTTTTATCACATCTAAGTTATTTATTATTTCTCTCAACATCAGGCATTACCATTATGACGCAATTAAATTATTATTTACGCCTGTTACAAAAATAGAAAGGAAAAAAGAGGTATCCAAGGATACAAAAATGACAGTCTACAGAACAATATATAGACCAATCTTAATCTACGTACGGGATCGAGACATGGGTAGCAAACAGGGAATTGAAGAGTAAAATCCAGGCAAGCGAAATGAAGTATCTAAGAGGAGTTAAAGGAATAAACAAAAGAGATAGAATTATGAATGAAATGATCAGGAAAGAACCGAAGACGGAATCCACTCTATAATACATAGAAGAAAAGCAATGGAAGACAACAGACCAATGAAAAAAGTGTGGGAAGCCAGAGTGAGAACGAAAAGAGGAAGAGGATGACCACCAGAAACTTGGGACAACATAATGACAAAAGCAATAAATAGAAGAATGTACAAGAAGTGGGCAGCATAGCCAAGGACAGGAAAACATGGAAGCAGTTTGTAAAACACGAGATGTAACCAGACACCCCGACACCAAAAGGTTTAAGGGGAATTGTCTATATATATACACACAAAATACACAAAAATAGAATGAATGAAGCAGGGAAAATAATCTAGAAAAGTTTTAGTACGGTCCTGGCGAAATAAGTCATGACGCTAAGGGCCGCCGTAGACTAGCGATTAAACAGTGGGCCGATAGTTTAGTCGGATCGGGCTGGAGCGCGCACACTACGCCGACTAAACTATTTGGTTGCATGAGGGCGCGCACACTGACCGATAGTTGCCCGATAGTCGGCGGCTGAATGCATCGCGAAGCACAGTTCTTGGGCGAAACGTGTTATAATAACTGCACCCATCAAAAAGAAATGTTATCTAGAAAAGTTATAATATTATATATTATATTGAATAGACGAAAGAAATTAATGAAAAAAAGAATTCGAAAGTGTTTCATTTAAATTTTAATGATTCTAATTCTATATATTAGTTGACTGAACTTGTACATGTGAAGTTTTAGTACGGTCCTGGCGAAATAAGTCATGACGCTAAGGGCCGCCGTAGACTAGCGATTAAACAGTGGGCCGATAGTTTAGTCGGATCGGGCTGGAGCGCGCACACTACGCCGACTAAACTATTTGGTTGCATGAGGGCGCGCACACTGACCGATAGTTGCCCGATAGTCGGCGGCTGAATGCATCGCGAAGCACAGTTCTTGGGCGAAACGTGTTATAATAACTGCACCCATCAAAAAGAAATGTTATCTAGAAAAGTTATAATATTATATATTATATTGAATAGACGAAAGAAATTAATGAAAAAAAGAATTCGAAAGTGTTTCATTTAAATTTTAATGATTCTAATTCTATATATTAGTTGACTGAACTTGTACATGTGAAGTTTCCATTGATTGTTTCTTTTAAAATGTTTGGCGTTGAATATGTCTGTAATGATCGTTGCTAATAAATTATTATTATTCAATTGTCTTTTATAAACGACAAATGTACGCACGCGCACTTCTTATCAGACCCGCTCAGCCGACTAAATAGTTGTATAGTGTGCGCTCTCGTATTGAACGCCATGCATTTCAAGCGATCGGCCGATAGTTGGCCGATTTTAAAGTTGGATGGGAATCGCACTGCCCATCAAACTTTTTAATCGGCCGATTTTAAATCGCATAGTGTACGCGCTCCCATAAGGCCACGTGTAATTCAGCCACCAACTAAACTATCGGCCGACTGTTTAATCGGAGGTCTACGGAGGCTCTAATACGCCTTAGGGCCGCCGTAGACTAGCGATTAAACAGTCGGCCGATAGTTTAGTCGGATCGGGCTGGAGCGCGCACACTACGCCGACTAAACTATTTGGTTGCATGAGGGCGCGCACACTGACCGATAGTTGCCCGATAGTCGGCGGCTGAATACATCGCGAAGCACAGTTCTTGGACGAAACGTGTTATAATAACTGCACACATCAAAAAGAAATTTTATCTAGAAAAGTTATAATATTATATATTATATTAAATAGACGAAAGAAATTAATGAAAAAAAATCGAAAGTTTAACATGTGTTTCATTTAAATTTTAATGATTCTAATTCTATATATTAGTTAACTGAACTTGTACATGTGAAGTTTCCATTGATTGTTTCTTTTAAAATGTTTGGCGTTGCATATGTCTGTAATGATCGTTGCTAATAAATTATTATTATTCAATTGTCTTTTATAAACGACAAATGTACGCACGCGCACTTCTTATCAGACCCGCTCGGCCGACTAAATAGTTGTATAGTGTGCGCTCTCGTATTGAACGCCATGCATTTCAAGCGATCGGCCGATAGTTGGCCGACTTTAAAGTTGGATGGGAATCGCACTGCCCATCAAACTTTTTAATCGGCCGATTTTAAATCGCATAGTGTACGCGCTCCCATAAGGCCACGTGTAATTCAGCCACCGACTAAACTATCGGCCGACTGTTTAATCGGTAGTCTACGGAGGCCCTTACCACTCGAAAACATGCGTGTAGAATATATATAGTATTTTTAACTGACTGTCAAAAATTAAATACTTGGTAAAATTTATTTTAATATATTAGTCGAGATAAGCATAATTTGAAAATTCTATTGAGTACTAATTAGTACTAATTACTGAGATAACAGCGGATACAAAAACCCAACATTACAATAAAATACTATCTTCATAAATCCAAACCCAATAATTTTTCAGCTTTAAAACACAACATAAATTAATAAATAGAGCGTTGCCTAATCTAAATACGCTCTCAGCTATTGTAGCTATTTATCTTTGATATTTTTACCTACTTTCATATTCTTAATCATATACCCTAGTGGGACGGGAGTGTGTAAATAACTATTGTTGCGGTTAGAATTGTTAAACATAGACGCGGGAACTGTAGGGTAAGTGAGACTCACATGCGTGACATTTGACAACGCAGAGAATTATATAAAAGTGTTAAATGGTTTACTTTTATGCGCTAGAAAATGCCAGGGATTTACAAATACATCATTACCTGAATACCAGGATTTCGCTATTGCATACCCGTATTGATTACGGATCAAGAAAACCCGGTCGGGTTAACATAAAGCGTGCCGTTATTGAAGTTTAAAATTTGCTTATATCACTTTTGCACTAACCACGCCTAAGGACCAGGGAACCACCAATAATTTCCGGCGACACTCATAAGGCGTAGTTCGAAATTTTGTTTTTTAATTTCGACCTTATATGCACACGACGACCAATAACTAACCCTGCACCTTATTTAATGCAACTAGTTTGATTAACACGGTCACACATGCAACCGCTTATTCAAACACACGACTTGCTTTGCTGATTTAAACCAACATCACCTCACTAGCTGAAACCAACCATCGAACATGCACACCCATACATTTTTGCGGAGGGACAAAACAAATAATACTGAACTGAATAATTAATACAAAATAAAATAAAAACCAAAAAGGACTAGAAATTGATACAATACAAAAGCACCAAATCAATCAATTAATAAAATTGGAAATGGATGAAGTGAAAATAAATCAAACTAATGTATTTGTACAATAAATAATAGAATGGAAACAAATAAAAATAATTAAGAAACTCAGACGAAAAGCGTATGAAAATATAAAACAGTGGCAAAAAAATAATGAAATTTAAATATACATAGGCAGAAAATATTTTTATTGTCGTAATATTTCATTTCCGGGTCAAATTGGTTACTTTATACTACAATTATTTAAAGCCTTTCAAAAACTTTCTAAAATTGATTAGAATATAACTTTTTGCAATTAAAACCGTTATGAGATTATAAGTCTTGCCACTAAAATATCTTGGATTAATTGTTTTATTGGCAGCCTGGGTTTATACGTTTACTTGATGTTCTTAGAACTGAAAGCACGTTCAATATAAAAGTTGTCTAAAAGTTATGGTTAAGTACTCCTATTACTCTCTAGGAATTTTTCCACGAAAATCACTTTTTAACTTTTGTTACTGAAACTCAGTCGTGCATACGTAACTATTAAAGTAATTAGTTTAATATTACATTTCAGTTGCACGGAGCACGGAACAATTATTATAATGAAAAATATGTTCTAACAATTGGTTTTAGGGGAAAACATTTTGCAAAAAATACATGTCAAGATTTTTATGATTTTGAATGTACTCCCGCTTATAATAAGAGAAATTTATCACGCACACTCTACATCGATTATATTAAAAACAACATTCGAAACCATTAATAATACAGAATCAAAATAATTTAAGTTATTATTAGTCCCAAATCGCGTATACGAATTTATACGAATTATATCCGAGCATACATTGAACAACCGGGGCCAACAGGATTTAACTTTCGCTAATCATTTATTAGAAGAATTCAATAAACCGTCAGTATTATATATATAAAATAATCGTAAATTAATACAACCTCGAAGAAATTGCACGTTAGTTATAAAGTTTTTAAAATTGTGTTGAAAACATTTAAAGTATTAAACATCGAATACATAAAATTCTTATTAAATTAAAATCCTGGAAGTTTTCACTCAGAAAAAATTACACCGGCGGTATCCATAATAAATTAAAAAATATATCATAAGCAATTTTAAAATTTTATTAATAATTTACATAAAGGTGAGATACACGACGATAAAATATTTAATATTTCCGGAGCAGTGTTACAGTCTAGACAAACTAATCTACTGCATTTTCACACAAAACGTCACAGACGAAGTACACGGTGGAATCAAATTGGTCGCTTTTTTGTTTAAAGTTTAATCTACAGATCAAAGTTTCACATTGGAAATGTTTTAATTTTCAGTTTCGTGTCGCTTATTTTAATTACATTTCGAATTTGATACAACTGACGCAGCCTGGTTCGTTGTTAAAATGAAAAGTTTCGAATTAATGATTTAATAATTTATATCGATAAGATAATTCTTGCATTTCATTTTATAATTCTTTTTCTAAACTATTTGAATAATTTATACGGAGTTCGTTTTATCCTCTGCCGTTAAGTAGGGAAATTCTGTAATACTAGGTAATTCATATTCAACTTAACAACTTTATAATCAAATGCCACGCAAAAATATTGCCGTCGCGTGTTCAACTAGATTATTTTATTAAATTAAACATAGAATTTATTTTTAGTCATGTTTAAAATAATTCAAAGAATTCTTACAACGAAGTATATAGTCCTATGTGTGTTCCTATGTTTTGCATATTTGCGGTTAGGCAAACGCCGTAATAAGTAAATTTAATAAATCTTGACTTCTCTCATCTAGTTTAACTAAACGATACAACTATACAAATCATAAATTAGCTTTATTCAACGTGGATTATAATTCATAACAAAACAAATTCAAAACAACACAACAAACAACACAACAAAACAACAAAACAAGAAGTTTTGTAAAATTTAATTGCCACGACGAAAAATACCTCACCAAGAAAATAACATCAACTATGATAGAGAAAATTATAAATTATTTAACTGGAAAGGAAGTAACTTTCAAATACAAATTTACTTGGCGGGAAATTTGAAATCTTAACATTTGATTGGTTTAAAAACAGGTGTTTTATACTATAACAAGCCTGTCATTATTTGTCTGTCAAAGTTTTGAAAAAATGTGTCAAAAGTTCAAAGGCAAACTTTAATGAAAAAGTGATGATACTTAATATCTTTAAAGGACTAGAACAGGATCATCCTCAGTTTAACAAAACTGTTTTTTAACCAAATGTTGCAAATACACATGTGACATTATCTTTTATTCTCTATATAAATTAAGGCTAACATAAATACCTTTCTAAAATAGGTCGTTCTGTGCCAACAATTAAAAAAAAGTTTTGGTTGAGGAAAAAACCACTGGCACTCTTAGACCACCGAAAGTACCTCAACGTGAATATCTTTTAATTTTAGAGGAACACCAAAAGTATTTAATACGACGAACTGTACACCAGTTCTTTTTCGATAACCTTTCCCCAACACTAAATTTGGTTCATGTCAAAATACAAGAAAATGAAGAAATTCCAAAAAAGAGTAGATCGAAATTATAGAAGGTGTTAAAATCTCTAAATTTCACGTGAGTAGACAGCAAATCGAGATGTTGATTAATTAAAAGCGTAATCTTTATAATTAACAGATTTACCAAGAGAGGTAGGAAAAGTATGTTATTAGATAGAGATGACATTGTAATGTAGAGAAGAAAATATTTACGTCAGATCTAAAGTTTGGGTAGATCAAAACGTGATGAGCAAAAGAGAGCTGTTTAAGCAAGATTTGGCAATCGGATTAAAAAATCCCAGTGGAAGGTTTTGTTAACAATGGGTTGTTAGATTTTGAAGGAATTAAATGTGGAGATTATCACGACGAAATGAATTTTGAAAAGTTCGAAGCTTGGTTCACTAAAGTGTTAAGTTTGATTCCTCAGAACTCAGTAGTAGTAATAGATCATGCTCCATACCATAGTAGAGTTTTAGAAAACTGGCCAACTTCATCATAGCAAAAACGACAAATTAAGGAATTTTTGTAAACGAAAGAAATTTCTTTTGAAAATTTGTTGCTCAAATGTGGACTGTTGTATTTGGCATCTCTACGTAAACCAGTCCAGCCACTTTATGCAGTTGAGGAATTAGCAGCAGTGCATAACATCAAAATTCTAAGAACTCCTCCCTATCACCGTGAACTCAATCGAATAGAAATGATTTGTGCTCAAGTAAAAGATTATGTGGCTGCTAACAATAAAACATTTAAGTTGCAAGATGTTAGATTGTTGCTAGAGAAAGGCATCCAGAATGTAACCCCAGAAAGGTGGAAAAATGCGTGCAATTAAAGAAGAAGACAAAATGTGAAACTTGGATGGCTTAATGGAACTATTATTGAACCATTAATTATAAATTTACAAGATTCCACTGATGATACTTGAGATATGAACATATCTGGTAATAGTGGCATAAATTAGTTTGTATCAGTGTTCGTTTGTCTGAACTTAAAAGTTTTTTTTTTTAATAAATAATGAAATGAGTTTCTTATTGTTGCTTTAATGCTTTAAACTCTTCAAGTCTCATTTTTATCATTTAGAACATTACTGTTTTAACCCCTTGAAACCAACAACCAGTGTATACAACTGTGTTTTTTCGATTGCCTCACTCCCCTGCAAATTGCTAATTTCGTTTCTAACGACTAATTTTCAAAATTTTAGCGATGTAAGTTGTACTGGGCCTCCCGGGAAAAGAAACATAACTGTATGTACATTAAAGTATTGATCATTTGTTGTTACGTTGTTTCAATTCTAGTTTTGTCACTTGTTACCTGTTCAAATAATTTAGAATTTAAGTAGACAAGTTTAGAGAAATTCTAAAAATGGAAATATCAGAGGTTCGTGCAGATGTCAAATACTTTCAAAAGAAAGGTTTGTGAATTTTTTTGGATCAAAATAACTTCACATCTACACGACTTACAAAAATAGTTTGTTTTGAATATTTGTTGTGCTTAAAATTATTATAAGTGCATATGTAAACTTTTTGAAGCTTTTTATAGAATGTCACTAGAATTTTTAACGTGATGCGGTATATACTGTGCTTGTCTAATTCATCGATTTAACTCGTTATTATATACGATTTGCAGTTTGGATATTTTCAGAAATCGCCCATTCTGCAAGCTCGTTAACTGTCTTGGAGATAAGTTAAGGATATATCTGAAAATCTGAAAAATTTTTAAACCTATGCCATACGGATAAATGTGGCATAATATTGCAAGTAGAGGGCTGTGGAGAGTTCTTCTCTTTCAAACCTGTTCTAACAAATCAATTGTGTGTGTGGTTTGCTTGTCAATTTGTTAACTTATTGTGCAAATTTCGTATCAAAATGTTGTTGCCGAAGCAAATCGAGCAATTGGTTTGCTGCAGGGTGGTAAACGACAAAGTGACGTAGCAACTTTTTTTTCAACAAAAGTGTCATTTCTAGAATTTTTAACCGTTTTCAAGAAACTGGATCTGTTGAAGAAAGATATAGAATGGGCTCCCATCAATAACTACTCCTGCTGAAGATCGATGTGTCATGATTTCTGCGCGCCTAGTACCTTTGAGCACATGTCGAATGTTGAGTAGGAGGCTTGCATAAGCTACAGGAACAGCAATATCAGCTGAAACTGTCAGAAGACGTTCATGGGATGTCAATTTACGTTCTAGATAACTTTCTAGAGGTGTACCATTGACTCGCGAACATAGGCGACAAAGTTTAGAGTGGGCAACAGAGCGTGTCAATTGGACAGAAGAGTGGAAGTTGGTACTGATCACTGATGAATCGAGATATAGTCGTCGAAAGCGTGTCTGGACACAACATTTGGTGCCAAGACACCGGCGATCAGTACAGATGAGGCACTGTTTGTGTGTGGGGATGAATTTGTTATGATGGCCGTACCGACTTGCTGGTTATTCCGGGAAACATGAATTCAGAAGTCTACGTGATCAACAACATTGTGCTAGAGTTTCAAGCTGCTATGGGTTCTGGTTTCATTTTCTTGGACGATAACGCTCGTCCACACCGATCCAAGGCAGTTATGGATGCAGTTGTAACCAATGGAATTCCTCATTTAGCGTTATCTGCTCTATCGCCTGATTTAAATCCGATATAGTACGCATGGGATCAGTTGCAGAAAGCTTTGGATCATCATAATCCCCAATCACAAACACTGGAACAAGTGAGAAATTTGCTTCCACAACTCTGGCACCAGATTCCGCAAGAAATTAATAATCTCATTACCAGCATGCGAAGAAGTTGCCAAGATGTCATTGAAGCTCACACACATACTCGTTATTGCTGAATGGGAAATTAAGAATTTGTGTTTATTTTCTTTTTTTGTTTGATTAATTTGAAAGTAAATTATTAATCACTTAATCACTAAATTTGTAACTTTTGTAAACTTTTTATAATAAAAAACAAGCATTTAAAACAGAATCGTCTTTGAAAAAAAGTTTGTTCTTTTGAAAAATCAAATTTTCCATAATATCCTTAACTTATGTGGAGCAGTTTATTATTATTATAATGTAATAAATTGCTGTCATTTTAGTTAGTATTATCTCAAAACACTACGATGTAGATATTGTGCAACATAAATTAATACAGGAATATTCGCAGATAGTAGACGGAAATTTCCATACATAACCAGATCGAGGTAACGTCACTGAATAATTGTTATATAACTTTTAATAATATTAGAATACAATATATTATTTTATAGATTATCACAATAATGTACAACGGTGCAGATTGAGTTCTAAAGGATTTACATTTCTCTTAAGCATTCAGGCCACCAAGCGCAAGTTACAATGCTGGATCAAGTTTGTTGTCGCTCCCTGTGCTTGGTCCGAGGTCCAAGTAACCCAGTAAAACTAGGATAACTTTTTGCCATTGTTACATGCGCGAAGAATTCGTAATAAGTGTGCGCCGTAAAACCAGCTTTGATTATACTCGAACACACGATCAACGGTTACTGGCTATTGAATGATTTAGTGCGATCTTCGAATTTGTACGTGCCGGCGTTTCGATGTCACTGATATTACTGAGCACACGATCAAAATTGACCATTTAGAAGATATAAAATCGCATCCTCCCGAACCACGGGAAGTCAATTCAATCCAATCCAATCCAGTTCACAATATAAAATTAACCAACAGCCATTTGAACTTTTCCTTTTATTACCGAGTATAGTGAAAACGTTTTAAAACAAATTGAAAACTGTATTAATGCGATAATAAAAGAAAACTTTTATAGAAACCAATTTTTATACAAAAACATAAAGTTAACACCAATGAAAATATTTAAACCTGAAAAATATCACATGGAACATTTGACAACTGTATCTCCTCATTCGGTACCGCAATGGCAATTCCACTGTACGTATCTTAAAGTAAGTTCAACGATAAATCAAAAATAAATTAAAAGGTGCCTCAAAACAATTAGAAATATATGTCGTGCGTAAATAACAATTCTTTTGCCTACGATTAGTTTTCCAATTCTTTAGTGTGAACAAAAAAGTAATTACTTTTTCCCGCAAACGTGATTAAAGCTTGAAAATTATTTCGTTTGAACAATTACACTATTTTCTCTTTAAAATCTGCGACAAAAGAACTCACTTTTAAATATAGGCAAACTTATAATTAAAATAATGAAAATTTTCTATGACTGGTTATTACGTCCTATGCAATTTTAGATATGGAATTTAATTTTAAATCGTGATATAAATTGTAATGAAAAATATCAAGGCAATGTTATAGTGCTAGATTTATTATAAAATACAGTGACACAATATTTTTTTATTAAACTGGTAACAATGTCTATTATTTTAGTGCATACGAGTTCTTAGCTTAGCATTAAATTGCAGGAAATATTCCGTAACAGGTTTTTTAAAATACGTTACGGAAATTTAATGGTAGTTGCAGACATCCTTAGTCGAAAAAAAAAACAATTTTCAGACCCAAACTGAAGTACTAATCGCAAATATTCAATTGAAAAATCATTCAAGGAAGCTCAGAAGGAATCGGAAATAATTAAACTTAAAAATAACCTCAAAGCTGAAAAAGAAGTAAAGGGATAGAAAGGAGAAAAGGGAAAATAAAGAAAAAAATTGTCACTGCCAACAGTTCGTGCAATTCAAATGTGACGATAAATTTGAACTTAAATTAAATTAATATTTCTTTCTATGAAGGTCCGTAAATATTATTGAGCTTGCAATTGTCTAATGGTTGGCAGCCCTAGTTACTTTTTCGCCCGTGGGTGGTAAGTGATGACTTTCGACCCGTGGGAAAATAAGGACAGTTAGTAATGACGTACTTTCAAACATCGAAAAGGTTAAGAATCGACATATTACTATAGTGATTGTGAATAAATAAAATTATAATTTCTCCCAGTGACTGTTGCTTCTTATCCCCAACGTTAATGGCGTAGTTGCAATTATGGACGATTTTGTGGATAAATTCGTTTTAAGGTTGTGCGTTAAGGTTTCCGACTCTATGTCGCCCTCCTCTTGATTAAACGTATATATTTTTTAATCTCCACCAGCAATTTAGTTTGGAATGGTTACTGTATATGATTATTCCCTGAGAAACAATATTTCATTTCCAGGGATATCTATTTTAAATAAAACAATTACGTATGCTCAAGGATATGACCTCCTGGTGTCTTTGAATTGTACATTTCCTGTAAAAGCTATCTTTTCTTTCAGGAAATACCTCGTTCATCAGCCCGAATTATGTTTGGTATTGATGGCTTCTTCCCTTCATCCAATCAACGATACTTCAGTACTTCAGTATTTTCATTAGTTGTCATTAGTTGAAAATTGTGGCCACTATTGTATTTGAGACTTTGCATCGTTAAACTTGGATCGAAGACATTGATCGTCCATGCCTCCGATCAACCAAATCCCGTAAATTTATGGCAGAAATTAAACTTATAATTTTATTTTGTTACCATTAAATATCAAATCGGGTTATTAATGTCAACGTGATTTGTTGAGAACATGTAGTAACACAGTAGAGGCCCTGTGTTACTACAGAATCTTCAAATAAACAAAATTATAAAATTAAGACAAAAATTAGACAGAAACGAATATGTAATTAATCACAAGAGCATAAATTAAAATAAAAAAATCGATTGGAAATTAAAATTTGGACTATTTTCAGTTATATTATATATTATATTATATTATATTTCGTGGAAACAATCGCGAAAAGCTTTGCATTGTCATGGGCATGTTGCTTCAATGCATCCAATAAAATATATGGATTTATTTTATTTTTTGTTTCGCGGATCGAACTTGTGTGAAGTAAAATATATTCAATATTTCTTCCTCGCGTTAAAATATCAGGCGGTGTACGTAACATTTCTGTGATACGGGATATCCTGTTAAAGACTACTTCATATGCAAATATATATATATATGTATCCGCAAAAGCTGCCGTAATTCAATTTTTAAATAGGATATTTAAGTTCCACTTAAAACTGCTACATTGCACACCGCAATTTGGCCTTTTTACTTTCGTTTTTTTTTACCCACCGTATTGATTTATTCTTTCGGTCTGAGTTGACATTACCGGATTTGCGAGCGGCTCCATTAAAAGTGTCTACTTTTACTTTGGACGAATTTATCCCCGTTGTTCCGCTATCATACAAGTCCTAGAAAAATCACAACCCACTTGATCTAAGATCGTAGAACGCTAAAGTTCAGCGGAACGGAATTCCCCCAGATCTTTCCAGATTACACTTGTCAAACATAAGTTAAAATAAGTTTTAGGGACAAACGCTCTTTGTTTGAAACGTAACACGGACGAATAATTCTTTGAATTTAATTTGTCTAATCGCAATTCAATTCCTCCGTACGTTTGAATAAGTTCCCTTTTAATAGAAATAGTTAACTGTTTCCAATAATATGTATGAAACGAATTAAACATTTAAATTCCAGTTTTTAAATCGACATTCACGCAGGCAACATAAAAACTGATTACGAAAGAAAATTAAAAACTTTTTAAATGTCATTATCATAATGTTACTTCACATAATCTTTCGTGCTAAAACTTTTACATTTTATTATATGGCATACGTTATATTATTTTGGGAGGTTGAAGGAATTAAGAAATAACTTTTTTGTAGGCTTCCTCAGAGCCTTTCTGAATTATTATTCAATGCTGCTTGTGAGTTTAATGAGAAAAATTTTATTATCGATCCTAAGATTATAAAACATTTCCAATTTTCTGACGCTCGCAGAATTCGGCACTCAATTACAAATATTTCGTAACTTGACTTTTTTAAAATGAATGAATTTCAGTTTTCATTTAAAACCGATTAACATTGATATATTTACACTAATATAAATTGTAGTTATCAGACACATTAAAATAAATTGATCAAGTCGTAACACGTATCATCAATTATAAAAGAAATTCTTACTTTGGATCATCCTTGCGGGGCTAAATAAATGTCAGGGCATTAATTTTTCAAATTCTCAGCCGAAGAGGAAAAACGACACTTATATCATATGTTTTATGGTCCGCCTAACTCAATTATTAAGAAACATTTCAACGATTTCAACTTCGGCTTTTTATGAACTATAAAATCGACCCTTTCAACAAGGAAACCTTGCAAATATTATTTTTATATGGTATCCATATAAAAAAAACAAACGAAAAGGAAACATAAACGACTAGGAAATATTAACATGGCAGTGCGCATCCATTTAGTTTTATTACATGACAAATAAAAAATTCTTATATAATAAAATATTTTTTTTAAAATGGCTGAGTCTGAAATTTATTATCCGTAGTAAAAATAGATCTATAAACGCAGTCGGTATCTCCACTTAGATCTGGGAAAAATCTACATATGTAATTGTACAAATATATTTAAAAATTTTAGTTTTAATTTAATTTATTTCTGAATCTTAATTTTTTTAAATAATTTCTTCTGCCCTAGAAGATATCAGCAATCGAGATTTAATAATAAGCGAGTTATCTATTAGCTGTATTTATTTCGTTTTATCCTTGGGCGAAAATAATATAAACAGCTGTGCATTTAAAAATAAATCAAAATTATTCCCACAACTGCTCCAAGGATTTTTTCTTACTACCAAAATTTGTTTTATCTTATTAGTAACAACGGGTGTTTTTTTTTAATTTGGCGGTAAATGTTTAACTGAGAACGGACCATTATTATTAATTTGATATCTTAACCTATGTCTAACCGATCTAACCTCACTTTTAATTTAATTAATCGACAGTTCAATACGTTAATGCGATTAAAAGCATTTGTAGTGTTATCAAACGAAAAAAAACTTTAATGACGAAATAAGGTTTATAACAAATAATCAAAATGTGCTCCATCGACTTCAATGCATTTGTGGATTCTTTGAACAACAGCGTTACTGATATTCGCCAACATTTGAGGATTATTATTAATTTCATCAATTTCGGCAACCATTGCCTCACGCAACTCGTCGCGGTTATTTAAGCAATGCTGGAAAATCGAGTTCTTTAAATAGGGCCACAAAACACGTCGCACGGAGTGAGGTCGCAGGATCTTGAAGGGTAAGTAATGGTTGTATTTCGGCTGATGTCTCGTCGATCAAAAAATTGGGCCAACAATTCTTAGCCGCCCATACCTTTTCGGGGTGCAGTGGAACCTCTTCGATAAAATTAGGTTTTTCAGAACTCCACATCCTCATGTTTTGTAAATTCACATAACCGTTTAAATGAAACTAGGCTTCATCCGTGAAGAAAATTAAGTTTGACAAGTTCCCATTAAAAGTGTCAATAAACCAACGAGAATATTGGACACGTACAGGATAATCAACAGGAAGTAGTCGACGTGCTACTTGGAGTTGATAGGGATACAAGTGAATATCCTTTTTTTAAAAGTTGTGGCATGGAGGCTGATAGTTCAACTTGCAGTTGGTAGGGATACAAGTGAATATCCTTTTTTTTAATGTTGTGGGAAGTGGAGGCTGATAATTCAACTTGTAAAAGTCGACGTAGCGATGTTCGTGGCGCCTCTTCCATTATTTGCCTTACATTTTCGACAACTTCCTCCGTTCTGCTTCTAGGGGGACCACTCCTCTTTTACGATCACACGAACCGTTGAATACAATGCGTTACATTGTGATGAAAAGTGTTATATGTCAGCACTGCATCGGGAAATGCTTGGCGGAATTCTTGAAAACAACCTTGAATTGAGTATTTCCATTCACCATCAACTCGGTGGCCGTTAGGAAAATAAGATTCCGCCACAAAAATTTTCTGTTCTTGTGACAAAACCATTTCAAATTAAAAATAAATAAATTACCATATCGTGCATAGGATTAACATTTTCTTGGGTAGTGACAATCACTGGTTGTCCAGCACCCTTCGCATGTTCACATGTTTGTCTTCCCAGTTCAAATTGTCGAGACATATTTTTCACCACTTGGTGGGAAACAGCACCTCACCTAATACACCTGCCATGTATTCATGAATTTCTTTTGGCGACAACCCTTTTTTGCAGGTATTTTATAACTGCACGAACCTTTCCATTTTTAGAATTTCTCTAAACTTGTCTTCTTAAATTCTAAATTATTTAAACAGATAACAATTGAATAATTGAACCAACATAACAACAACTGATTAATCCGCCGGTTAACGGGATGGGTCTGTGAGGCCCAAGCAAATCTTATATTTTTTAAAATATTATTTTAAATTTCTTTAGCTTTTTGGTACCTTCTTAACTGTAATAAAGACATGTTTTCCTTAATTGATTTTATCATCTGTCGTTAGGCTGCCAGAAGTGCTTAGGGTCTGTCAGACCCAACCCGTGTATTCGTTTTTTTCCTACAATTTATTTTTTCGTATTTCGTAAAGGGACTAATTTTTTTGCCGTTCTTAGGCATAAAACATTCTTAGGACCTTACCCTAGTTTCTAAGTAGTCACGCAGAATCTTTGGCATACGGGTAAGTCCGTAAATTTCAATTGTTTATCGTTTCTGCGTGGTTTGCATGTTAGCAAACTTTTATCTCGAGTTTAGGGGATTTACCTTTTGTACTCTAAATATCTTCTGTAGAGGAATCTCGGTTCTTTATGAACTTGGTTCGTACTATATAAAGCAAGACAAGCAATTATTTTTGTTTAGTCTCTATTGGAAGTGCAATGAAATTTAGCCGTGCTTTCCATTTGTGACATTTTCCACTTGTGACTTTATTACTTTTGTTTGGCGAGATGGATGCTTATGAAAGGGGAATTATTAGACTAAAGGCACTTTAGGATGAAGTACCAACCCCGGACATTTCTGAAGCATCCGAGTCAGAAGAGTAAAGTGCACAAGACATACTTAGCGAAAACGATACAGATACGGAGCAAGAAGAACCAGATGAAGATGACAACCAATAAGATACTTCTAGTACAACCTCCAGATCTATGTATGGCCGGTTCATACTTTAATGTGTCAAATTGATTCAACGTCACTCAACGCTTGCTATGTCAGGGACGGTAAATATGATCTCTCCTCGTACAATTGGACATGGTAGAGCTCAAATGTAATTGTGTAAGACACAGAATGGTAAAGTAGGCAACGTATTGATCAGATTTAAATATGGATAATTCTAAAAATGGATTGATTTCTAACTATTCATTATAATTGAGAAACGTAGTCAAATTGTGAGTATTATGGTGGTCACCTAAAGGACAGATTGAGAAGAAGATGTGAAAGGAACACATTGATGTATGGGACGATAATATTCAGGAAAAAAATATATAGTGCTAAGATGCGAAAGGAACACATTGATGTATGTCATCACTCAGAGAATAGATTGCGAGAAGAAGAGGGAAATCAAAAGGAGGTGATGGTGCTAAGGTGTGGGACTCTTTGATGTATGGGACGTTAATATTTAGAAAAAGTAGATGATACTATGACGCGAAAGGAACGTATTCGTTAATATTTAGAGAAAAAAAAATGGTATATCCACAATGGTAAAATAATTATAAATTAAACTAAATATTTAATTCTTCTAACATTTCAACTGGAAAGTTGAACCCACCACGTCATTTACTTTAAAAATATGTGGAAGTAAAATATGGAAATATATGTTATTACAAATTTGTTATTAAAATCACAAAATAACATTAACGTAGAAAAATATTTCTAAAAATATATTTAACGTAAATCACTGGTTGCTTGCTAATGAACCTAAATCAGCAGGAACAGACTTCTAAATCACAGATCAAGCGAATTAGTATAATGCATGGATGTGACATTCTGCACAAGAGCATTTTCAGAGAAGCCATTGACTCGATTGCCCAGCGGTCAGCGCTGTGACAGGTACTGTTGAATATTGCAGATATGCCATGGTCCCTTCCTGATATAAATTAGCTGCAAGACCAACATACATAGCCGAATGAGCTTTTTATCCCCATAAATAAATTATAACGATCTCCTACTTTCATTGTTCAATTTCGAAAATCCACATGTTAATTACGAGCGGGAATGCCAGCACAATTCATATTTTAAATGCTTATGAAAAAAAAACGACTGTAATATAAAAAATAAACGGATGATGTTTAAAAATGGAGTCTGATAAATTATTTTTTATTTTATAATTTAAAGCCAGTCCGTATATTAATTTGTTGCTTGATTTAATATTAATATGAATTTTAATTTAATCTGGAAATTCGCATCCCCAATTTCAACATTAATATATTAATACTATTTGTTTTTAAAATTCATAAAATATAATTCGGAAATTAATATAATTAATTATGATGAAAGGGATTTAATTTTATTAAATAAATTTGTTTAGGACCTTATATATAATATTTCTTTCAGCCTTCAGTTTCAGAGTATCTCTCTCCCTCCTGTTTAATCATATACATGCATAGATAAAAGGGATTTCCTTTAAGTTCTTTCGCATAAACTATTGTTCTAAAGTTTATAAAGTTTTCAATGGCCTTTGTTGTAAATGAATGAGTTGATATGAAAAGTTTCAGAAAGAATTATGAAAATATATGCAAATTCGAATACACGGCAGCAACGTGATCTATAGTATCAAGTTTCAAATGTGTTGGAGAATTTGAATTTACTAACGCAATTAACAGGCATCTTTAATTAATTTTCTAGTAAATTAAGTTAAACGAAAGTGCAAGTATGCAATTAATTTTTAATGTTCATAGTTTTTTGAGATCGTAAATTTCAGAACCGTTGCGATAAGCGGAAAACTTAAAAATTTTAAACGAATGTTAGAGAAAGACGTGAATTATGTAACTTCTACGTAGGCGAAACGGGAATAAGTAGATTTAATGAAAAACGAGATTCAATACCGCAAAAAGTGGTTAATCAATTGAACTTTCTGATTGGTAGAGATTCAAAAGTTTCTGGTGCTGATTTTGGTACCACGTGGCGAAACTTTTCCACTTCAGTTTTATCGAAACTGTGTAAATTCGATGCTTTTGTATGCTGGCTGGTGAATTTATCATCGAGAAAATGATACATATACCATATTAATATTTTAAGGGTAAATGTTACACTAATAGCAAATTTGATATTTTCTTAATATAAATAATTCCGATCTGCAGGAATTGAAAGGAAAATTGATTAACTTTAATATATTTTGTTGATTGTGAAAAAAAATATGAGGAACAATAATCAAAGTAAATCGAGTTGAGGAAAATGTTTTGACATTAAAAGGATAAAATTAATATGACAAAGATTAATTTTAATCTGCTGAATATATAAATTTTTGAGCACTTTTTAGATTAAAAATAAAATAATACTGATTACGTGAAGTATAATTTAAATATTTGTGTAACAGAACTTAAACTATTTTCAATTTACCTTTATGTTTATGGTATTATTCTATGTAGCAGTTGCTTAAGTTTTACGTTTATGTTTTGTTTGTGTATATGATTACGTTGTACAAGTATCTTAAACAGAAAGCTCATTTGAAGAGCGCGATGCAATTAATAAGAATTAAAATGGGGATGAAATTCAAGCTATTTGAATTAACGCGGCAGTATAACGTCTTCGTAGCGCCTGAACGGCATCGACGTTGGATGTTATGTTGGTAGTGACGTTAACTCGTTCGGAACTAAACTGAACTCGCCTAATGGCAAATTTGGACCGCCGGGAATTCTCAATAAAACTTCACACAACCGAATGCTCAAATCACTGCAATCGACGCATATATTTCAAATCTTTGTTCTTTTGTTTCTTTCGTGCACTGGAAATATATTTCAATTTCGTTTAACTTTATTGACTTTAAAAAGCGAGAACACGAATGCTCAAAGCTAAAAGTTATATAAAATCAATTTGCGACTAAGTCAATTCTATTATATGAGCCCACACACTTTTACGTGAAATTTTATTACTTTCCATCCCAGCATAGTTTTAATTCTATTATTAATTTTTTAATTAACGTAACACCGGAAGGAATTCTACGACGAGAAAACGGCATAGGACTTAATTTAAATAAAATTTGTTAGTGCACCACCTAGGTAAGCTAATTCACTTCGTTTTACGATGTGTTGCAGTCGTGGTACTTTGTCATTAAAATTACTAGTTTAAATAGCTTTTTTAAAACTTAGCATAAAGAATTCTCAACCTCGTTCACTATTAAGCCAATTTTAACGTTTTCGTTATATCGCAGGTATAAATTTTCTTATTGCGTTTACTCCTTTTCGCAGTTTACCTTCCCACCATAATAATGCGCAATTTATCAAGTTCCTTTCGTACCCATTTAAAAAACTGGTTTATGAGATTCGAGTTATACGAGCAAATTATTTAAATTACTTTAATTCAAAATCAATATCCAATGACACCCCTGCCATTTCTTGATCGTCCATCGAACCCTAATCTATCTAGAAATCTAATATCCGCACTTGATTAACGAACTTGAGAGAATTATTTGAAATATCACCATCTTTCTTAAATTCAACCGTGAAAATTAAACGAAGTTATTCAATCAAAGACTTCTACAGTGTTATGATTTAATATTTTCAATAACATGAAAAATAGCATATCTGAAGGAAGTATAAAATTTTTCTTAAAAAGATTATTGTTTGTCTTCATTATTTGCTAAATAATTATAAAAATCACCCTGGCCAGATGTTGCCTACTGGGCCGCGAATAAAAACACAATAGTTCCAACGCATCGTCTACTATATTTGCTAATTTCCGTGTATCGTATATTTGCTTCATTTGGGAGTCAACTAGCAAAGCTCTTCAAGACGAACTTTGATTTCAACCTACTTGTTGTTTTTTATTGTTCGTTAATTTTCTTGGTATATTTGGCGTATGATAATTATTGGGGTTGGATAATTAATTATAATTATTCGCTCGGATTTCTAACCGATCTTTGTAATCGATCTTGGTAAGTGATCTGATCTACTTTTAAGCTTTCAATCCTTTGTTCGAGTTTATTATTTATCATTTCTTTTACCGTCGGAACTCGTACAAAATGTATACACAAATCCGGATTCATACAAAATAAAATATTTTGAAATATTCAAATGAAATGTTCATGAATGATAATGCCTTGGACATTAATGTCAAATTTGAAATATTTGTGACTTTATTAACGATTCAGCATTCCCGTATAAAACAAGAGCAATTCCAAACGCTGATGTTAAGCGGAAAAATACATGGTTTACACCACAGTTGAGACATATGCGAGAACACTTGAAACTGCATCATGAAATATGTCATCACTTTCTTATTCCCGAATTAAAAATTAAATTAAAAATTTTGGAAAAGTAATTATAGAAATGAACTTGTTAGGGCAAAAAATAACTATTACGAAAATTATATCAAAAGAAAATGGTAATACACCAAAACATATTGGAATATAATTAATGAAAAGGGATTAATAAAAAAAACGTGATAACTTTTACATAGAGTCAGAATCATTAAATAAGTTTTTTGTCGAGATATCGGGCAAGATCATAGGGACATTGTCAGCAGATTGTGTTTTCTGTGCTGTTGCTTTCCCTTCAAGACGGATATATCCCTACTCTAAATTTCAGGAAATTGGATACAACGAGATACGTAAAATTATAAATAACATAAAAAATAAAAAAGGATTATATCATTTTGGTATTACAACAGAGATTATAAAGCGTATAAAAAATTCATAATAACACCATTGACAAAACTGATAAACTTACGCATTCTCCATGGAACATTTCCAGATATACTGAAGATTTCTAAGCCAATTCGGATTTCGCGCAAATAAATCCACCGTTGGCGCAATGATCGATCTTTTGGAGAAAATAATAGAAGGCCAGGAAAGTAGAAATTTTGTGTGCGTTGCCTACATGTCTGCGTGTTTATTGGATTCAGTGTCAGCTGGAATGGTAAAACATGAAGATACAAAAATCGATATAAATTGTAAGAAAAAGTTGAAAATAAATCGTAAAATTTAATTGCGTGCAACGTCAAAACAATTAAAACGCTAATAATCAAACCTTGAACTTAACATGCATAACATGACGTTTCTAAGTTGATACTATTCACCATATATCACCTTATGAATTAAATTACAAGATCAAAATGTGTTTTTTAGGCAAAAATCTACTTAAAAAACTGGACGGATGCTTGGGAATCGAACCCGGGATTCCAACGTGGCAACGCGGCCTGTTAACTACTAAGCTATGTGATAGACGGTAGCCACGCCCAACATATATAATAATTTTTATTATTTCGTGGTCTTATTCCACTTCTTCGATCTAAAACAGTGGCTCGTTAATATATCTGAGTAAATACGCATTTTTGAAGAACGGTATTTGATTTAATTGGATCCTTTTTTGAATTGGTAACTTTGTTACCCTCTAATCTCTCACTGGAACTTCGTTTTACTTCTACAGCATATATAAGTTTATATATAGTTATAAAGGAAGTGAATGTGATTTGCAAGTGATACCAGATTACATATCACATTCGTTATCCTTTTTGAATTATATCACTTATTTTGAATTTTGAGAAGCTACACGATAAAAAATGATTTTTGACCGAAAATCACGAGATTTCATTCTACAAAAAATGTGGGGGACGCGTGAGGTTCGAACACGGAACTCTCGCGAGCTAGACTTGATAAACTCATATTTGAACAATTTTAACGTTATGTTTATTAAGTACAATTTTTTTAAACGTTTTCCGCTCAAATTAATTAATATCACGTGATGCAAACAATCAACGCTTGTATTACTGGTCATGGAAATTGAAAGGAAACTTTCTAGAAAATTAAACAATAGCTCCTAGGTAGTTAAATAGTTCTCAGTCAAATTATTAATTGTTTTGGACTGGAAAAAGTGGCTCATTAATAATTCAAAAAATATGAATTTTTGTACAACACAACCTGATGTAATTATTTTCATTTTGAAATGGAAGCATTCGCGTCACATGATTACTCACTGGAACTTGGTTTCACGCCTAAAATATATACGAAAATTATACCTAAAGTATTTAGAGAAATCCTCTGACCTATGGATGGTTGGTCTTGGGGTGTTTCTTGATGATTCCTCGTTTATTATGAATTATGAATAATATTTGATTATTATTGAGTAATTTTAAGTAATACTTGCATAACTCGAATTCAGGGTTGTGTCTCGTGACTTTTCTCGATCTTTCTTTATTTCTACTATTTCTCGTTCTGTTATTATTTGCAACTAGTTGTTCCTTATTGCCGTTTTATGTTCATATTTTTATTGGTCGTAAAATAAAGAAAGTGTGGTTGCAAAAAAGGAGCTTGGTTATCTGAAACTGCAAAGCTATGACCTTGTAAATCTGATGATCTGCTCGTTTCTCCATCAATTTGGTTTCAGAACAAATAGGACTGTAATATTCCTCTGCAATAACCCTATTGCAATTATTATATTCATTGTTCAGAATGAAATCCACTCGGCCACAAAAGGCATTCGATTGTGTGTGCCCTATTGGACTGTGTCGTAAAGCTAAACATTTAAACTTCAGCGATCAGAGTTGCCAATTGATCAACACGTTTTTAAAAAATCGCAAACAATATACATGTTGCGGCAGTAAAACTTCCCATGCAGAATATATTAAAAATTGTGTCCCCCAAGGATCAGACCTCCGCCAGATCATGTTCTTAATATACGTAAACGATTTTGAAAGATTCATATCCAAGGGAGGCATTTCACTTTTCGTGGATGATACATCGCTTACAGTTTCCAGTGACAATCTAATGGAAGCTTCACGACTTTTGGATATCTCACTGTCAGAAGCAACTAGGTGGTTTAATTCAAATAAACTATCGATGATTCAACAAAAAACCGTTAAGATGACTTTTAGTCACAGAATAATTGATGATTTCGAGAATGCAACCAACGTGAAGTTCTTGAGTTTACATATGGATCCTCACTTGAACTGGGATAACCATATTGAATACTTAAGTAACAAAATATCAAAAAAAATTATGAATAACTTGATCAATGATGCGGTCATACATAACCATTTCGATTTTCATTCTTACATTAGTATGTCGATGATATCATCTGCAGTATCCAGCAAGACTCCAATTAGAGTGTCTTGAAAGTAATTAATTCTTTCTATGATCGCCTGCAATTTACTATTGAAATCGAGCAAGAAATGTTCCTTTTCTGAACAGCTCAGTTATGAGGACTGTGGATGGTGTTATTGAGGTTAACTGGTACTAAAATCCTAAAAAGTCTTGTAGATACCTTCATTTTCATTATTGTCCCTTGCAATCACCTCAACCTCAAAGATTAATCATAGCACATCCTGATTGTCAAAAATCAAGTATAAAATTACTTTATAAAATTTTAATTGCTAATAAACCACCAGCTCACTAAGTTACATTCTAATACTCGGCTATTACTATTGAATAACGTATGTAACAAAAGTTTTGCCAAAATTTATAGGGCTAACATAAAATCGAAAATAAATTTTATTGAAAATAATGCGCATTTCAAAAATTACATTACTGACAAGGGTTCTCGATCTTCGATGGCACGCAGTTGTGTAGCATCAGCCTTTGGATTATTCCAATATCTACTTTGGTTGGGTTGGGTTGGGCTGGGCTGGGCTGGGCTGGGCTGGGATGGGGTGTGCTGGGGTGGGCTGGGCTGGGCTGGGCCGGGCTGGGCTGGGCTCGGCTCCGCTCGGCTGGGGTGGGCTGGGCTGGGCTGGGCTGGGTTTTCATAGCACCGTGTGAAAAATGGTGATAGAATCGATTCTATCCAACCAAAAGTGTAAAATAATTTTGGAATTACCCATTTAATAAGATAACCAAAATCCAGGCAAATAAACAAGACTTTTTGATTACTCTCACTCAGAAATACCCTGTTTCGGGGTTTCGAAGCTAGTCACCCAACATCACAAGGAGAGTCGATTATGTGCGTTGGTATAATAAAATATAAGAATAATTACAATGTTGCTACTTACTCTTGAGATGCTCCAAGTTTGAGGTCGGGTTGCCAGAACTGCTGAAAAAAAATAAATCCATTAGTAACATCCAAGAATTGCAATAATTTTCAAGCTTTTTGATGATTTTCAATCAACGATCATTCGAACTATCTAGACTCTAGGCGGTGCTTAAAATGTAACAAGATATTGTATACACAGTAACCAACATATCGACGTCATATCATATTAGAATTAGAAAAAGGGACAAATGCATGCTCTGTGTGTCCTGGAAATCTATCACTATGCTCATACTTGAAAGCATTGCGATTCATGTAATATACTTTTGAATTTGGGCACTTAATTTGATTTCAGCTTGATTTGTTATAAATTTTTAACGAAATATATTTCCATATTTTGCAGTGAAATTTCTTGGAATTTCTGCAACTGTTCTTCGTTTTGGGCTTCCCAACCATTGCCACAGACTTTTTTACTAAGCAGACTCCAATATTCATTGATAGGTCGAGCTTGTGGAAGATTTGGGGGATTGTCTTGTTTTAGTACAAAAGGTATCTTATTGGTAGTCGGCCATTCCCTTATTCGGGCATAATGACAAGATGCCAGATCTGACCAGAACATGATTTTGTTTCGATCATGATGTGTCCTAATAAAATTTAATAATTTTCGGACACATCTTCGAGTACATATGTACATTGGCATTTGCAGCTTCGCCTCTGACATATCCAACATGACGTGAAACACCAGCTGCAGAAATCGCACCCTATGCTAAGACTTTGTCAGCAAATTTTGCTTTACATTTAAATCCGGAGTGTTTTTGATATCGTCTGTGTAAAATCCATCCAAAGTCAAATACTTTTCGTCGTCCATTCTACTACTTTCTAGCATTCTGTTGACCACTGCTGGGGGCAAAACTCTTGGGCGGCCACTTTTTGGTAAGTTTATGCAAGGAATTCTAATTGAAATATTTTGATCATGACAAATGCGCACAATTTCCCGTTTGGAAAGTTGGCCAACTAAGGTATAAATACTTTTACGTAAATCTATTTTATAAGACATTTCAAAGAAACCACCAACCAAACCAATACTGACGTCACAAGTAATGACATTTGTCATTGTCTTGCATGCAATGGCAATACGATAAAAATAATGCAATTCGAAATATCTCGAGAAGCATTGTTTGACAAAACTTTTGTTACATACATTAATAATCAACTCTTCGATGTTTGATCGAGATAGTCATATCTATCCAGGCAATAAAAACAAAAATATGGAATGAACTATTTTTACTCTAAAAATCGACAAACTGTAAAAGTGAAAATATTTTCTAAATTGTTTGCAGTCGATCGCTATTCGCTTCCACACAAAAGTATTTGTTTCTAATTTAAATAACTGCAACTTCGTGTTTGGTTCACAATGTTGGTTTTAATCGTTGTAAATATCAACAGTAAGACAGCAATGAGTAACCACAAGCCACACATATGTATACATGTAGAGTTCCTAGCCTTCCCCGGCGCGACATTTCCGTACATTTATGTATGTAACATACGGATAAATAAACTCATTCTAATTTTAATATGTACAGTCCACGCTATATTATTAAGTCCAATTTTATTGTGCGTCCATAAATTTTGAAATTTGCATCGTAATTAAATATCGATTATTGACGATTTTACTATGCACCGGAAATTATGCCTGGAATAAACACTTACATTCAAGCAATTTTGTTAACACAAGTAAAAACAAACAGCGGATATTGCTTCCCATTTCACGAAATAATTACAATAGACGCGAATCCAATATACAGTTCAATCATCATTAATTGCGAAATGTCGTTTGAAAAAGCTACATCAGTTTTATTTACCGAATTGAAGAACTTAATTTTTAATAGAGCTCCAATAACCGACGTATACGTTTCTGTTATTTGTATACGAAGCATCCAATATTTCACTGCAAACTATTTTTTTTTGCATCGTTTCGTTAACCACACGTAATCATTTATCAAAAATAGAATAGGATGGACAATAGGAATTAATTAGACTACTCGACTTTATGGATTTATAGATTGATGTAACGTAGTTTTCGTGCTCGAGGCGTTTTTCGCTTCAACTTTGGAAATCACTTCGTTATTAACGCGTTTACTTCGTTCTAATGAAGTAGTCGATTGTCAGGTGCAGATGGTCAGAGCCAAATGTCAAGTGAACGTCTCACTAAATGTGTTTACTTGTTACGTTTATTTTACTTCGTTCTTTTCCTCTGATCGGTCGGATTGAAATGCGATGGAATTCAACTGAATTTTATTTTAAATCCAAACAAATTTTAAACAATTTAGATAATATTTGCACGTACACAATTGTTGGTTTTAAGAGATAGTTATTTTAATGAAATGTCCAATGCAGAATTTTTAATAAATCAAATAAATTTATAAACCACATATTTTTGTACTAAAAATAATTAATTCCATTTTAGTCATTGATTGTATTTATGTTATTTTTATTGAAGGGTCAATTTTTATTCAATAGTTGTTTTGTTCAAGAAAATCTATATTTCAAGCGCGGCAATACTTCAGCAAGTTTTGGAATGATTTATTAATATTCGAAAAATTCGCATATATGTTATGTTTCTTTATAGTAAACTTTGTGGCTGGTTGTAGTTTATTGATTTGCATTTTTTTTTGTTTTATTTCGTTCGATTGCACCACCGTAAAATGTCACCAAACATAATTCTTAGTCCGGATAAGTTGGCTACGGAATTTCTCATTTTAATATTGTTTGATTTATAAACTTATTATTTAAGACGTACAATGGTAAAAAATACATAAATCTAGCAATCCTCTCGTTTGTATCTTTTGTTGGTTTATCAACGTACAAAATTTCATCAAATCTTTCAAATATTTTATCACATTCTCTTGGTGGTGAGTGTTCCAGTTACAACGTTAAAGATTCTTTCACCTTAGTTGAAGATTTCAGTGCGAGGGGTGATCAGTATTTACGGTTCCTAACATAGAAAGAAACAAATTGAAGAAATATCAAACGTTTATTTTTCTATATAATCTCCCTGAACGTCGATGCATTTAATCCAACGATGCTCCAAACCTTTGAGTCCTCTGGACAAAAATCTTTGCTTTGTTCTTCCAACAAGTCGTTTACGGCCGTCACCACTTCATTATCGTCGTAATATCTGGTCCCTCGAAGATATTGTTTTAATTTTGGAAATAAAAAGAAATCAGTAGGGGGGGGGGGGGGGGGGGGGTCAGGTCTGGTGAATATGCGGGATGTTCAAACAATTAAAATCATGGCAACATGGCTTTTACGGACAGGAGCGTTGTCTTGTTGAAAAAGAATCCCTTTCCTCAATTTTCCCCGTCTTTTTTTCCTTGACACAATCGTGCAATCTTGAAATTAAGTTGCCATAGTTGTAACTTGTTATTGTATATTCACGTTCCAAAAAATCAGTAATCAAAATTCCGTCTGCCTCCCAAAAAATTGTGGCCATAACACGAAATTTGCGGGGGGGGGGGGGGAACCTTGGCGATGCCACTCCATACTTTGTTGCTTCGACTCAGGATGGAAGTGGTGAACCCACGTTTCGTCAACAGTGAGGAACCGAGAAAGAAATTCATCCGGATCTGCTTTAAACTTTGCCAAACTGGCTTCAGAATGCAATAAATCAGGTGGCAACATTCGTGCGACCCAACGTGCACACAACTTTTTTAGCCCCAAAATATTTGTTAAAATATTTCTATAGTAGCTTCAGAAAAATTCGTAATTTCAGCTATTCGGCGAATGGTCAGTCGTCTATCTGTCATTACCATATCGTGTATACGATTAATATTTTCTTGGGTAGTGACAGTTAATGGTCGTCCAGAATCCTTCGCATGTTCATATGTTTGTCTTCCCAGTTTAAATTCTCGAGACATATTTTTCACCACTTGGTGAGAAACAGCACCCTCGCCTACTACACCTACCATGTCATGAATTTCTTTGGCAAGTATCAAAGTATATGATTTTTCCATTTTTATTTACTTTTTTAGGTCGCTTTAAAACGTCTTCTGTCATCATCCGATTTCGAGTCTCCATTGTCCTCTGTCTGTCCATAAGCTCTCTTCTATTTCTCTATCTTTGAGTTCTTTATCAATATCCTCTCCAATTTCTCATTAGTCTGCCTCTTTTTTGCCTTCAGCATGGTGTCCATTCCCATACTTGTTTTGGAATTATTTCCTCTTGCATTCTTTATATATGTCCATATTATCTTAGTTGGTTAATTCTTATGTTTTCCACTATGTTGTGTGTCACTCCCATGATGTTGCGATTCTGACATTGGTGATCTTCTCCAATCTTGATTTACCAGCTGCTCTTCGCTAGTAATCCATTTATTTCCTCTTTGTCTTTAAGTTGCCATACTTCGCTACTATATGCAATTATGCTTTTCACTACCGTTTCATATATTCGTTGTTTATTCTTGGTTGTAATGCCTTTTTCCCGCAGTAGTCCATTTAGCATGGGTATTGATCTTCTGCCTTATATATTTCTATCTTTTATGGTGCCATCTAACGTTCCGTGTGTGTTTTATGCATTTCCCATCATTTAGGATGGGAAATGTTGTTGTCCTCCCACACACATTTACGCCGTTCTTTGGATATTGACTTCCAGACCCTATTTGTCGTACTCTTCTATGAGCTTTCTCATGTACTCAAAATCATGCTGATCTTGTGTCAGTACTATTTGGTCATCTGCGACACTGTGTGTATATGATGTTACCGTTTAGTGGCATACCCATGTTACTGCATTTCCTTTTCCATTGTTTTAAAGTTTGCTCTAGGTATATTTTGAACAAGGTCGTTGATAGACAGCACCCTTGTTTAAGCTCCTTGATGATGTTAAAGCAGTTTGACACTCTCTTCCCATCTTGATTTTTTCTGTTGCTGGTTGGTATAGACTTCTTATCACTTTTATTATCGTTACGCTGATGTTAGTTTTTTCTAGTGCTTCCCATAGTTTATTATGAGGAATACATATGTTTTTTTTTTGAACCTATGAACACCGGATGAGTTTCTTGGTTATAAGTTTTCTTCTCAGTTATTTGGGAAACGCAAAATATGTGGTTTATTTTTGATCTTCCCGCCTGCCAAGATCTTCCCGTATACTTTGTATAGTGTACTCGTAACTGCTATCCTTCCGTAGTTATCGCAGTTTTGTTTGTCTCCTTTCTTGTGTATGGTGGATATAAGTCCGGTGTTCCATTCTTGTGGGGTAGGATTTCCGTTCAAGCAGTTGTGGTACAGTATTGTAAGCTGGTAGTAAAAATTTTTTGTTTCGCATTTAATAAGTTCGGATGGGATATTTCCAGGTCCAGGTTCTTTGCCATTATTTAAGGATTTACATGCTTTTGTTACGTCCGTTATGTTTATTCTGGTTGGTGAAGCTGTCGTACATATATTTTCTTCCTCTTGGTGTTCCTGGAACTTTGCTCTATCTTCTGTTACCAACTGTTTGAAGTAGTTGTCCCATATTTCGAGTGTTATTGGAGACATTAGGTTTTTGTTTTCTCTTGTCTAAGGGATTTGAGTATTTTCCAGCTTTCGCTGCTCTTGGTCCCCCTATGTACATGTTTATTTTTTGGCATTTTTTCCATGTTTCGCTTTTCTTTCGGCTTAGTTTTTTTCGCACTATCGCCTAACCAATAGTTTATCTTTGTTTGTTTTAGAGGCCAAGTATGTTTTATATTTTACTCTCTTGTCTCTTATAACCTCCATTTTTATAATTTCTCTAAACTTGTCTACTTAAATTCTAAATTATTTGAACAGGTAATAAGTAACAAAACTACAATTGCACCAACGTTACAACATGATTAATACATTAATGTGTCAAATTGATTCAACGTCACTCAACGCCTACTATGTCAGGGACGCTAAATAATAATCTCCCCTCGTAGCTTTGAATTACCTAATAATTTTGTCTTAATTTTACTTGATGTGGTTTCTCTGTTTACTAATATCTCTCTCGATTTAAGTTTGAACATTGCCAAATGGCCATCAATTAAAAATCACTGTGCTTTCAGCCTTGATGCATTTCATCCCTCCATTTATTATTTCACATTCAAAGAAGTTTTGCAGACATGTAGTTGGTGCTCCCATGTGATTCCCATTCAATCTTATCATTGCTCAGATTATTTTAGACAATATGTTTGATTACATCGTTCTGCAATTCCATATGAGTCCTTTTATAAAAAAAAATATTTCTGCTCGAATGACTGGATGATACCGTGCATATATTCCATAGTTTCAATGAACACATACAGTTTACCGTGCGAAAAGAAACTAACGGATCTATGCCATTTTGGATGCTAACGTATTTCGACATAAAAATAATTATGTCACCTTTAATTAGTATCGTAAACCTACAGCGTCAGGAATGTATATAACTTTGAATATTATATTATAAATATTATTTTACGATTAAAAAATATAATTTTAAAAATCAGTAATGCAATTTCTTTTGATGAAAATATGAGCCACCTTTCTGACTTAATGATTAATAATAGCTACCCTCGTTCCTCGTTCCTTAGTTAACGATTTAATATTTAATACCACTCAGATACCGAACTTGAGCGACACAGTTAATATTGAACCCTTCATATACTACCATTCATTCAGGATATCACGAATAAAATAATTAAATTACGTAAAATAGATGGGATAAGGATAGCTAAATATAATTTAAATTTAAAACTATAAATAATCTATTTATAATTAAGGACAAAGATACCATGTTCAACCTGCAATAAGTGTTGCAGGATTTAGGGATTCTAGGATTATTCAACATAATTTGTCGTATCGATTCTTCTACTTCGGCGTCGTTTGATTTTTCAAAATCATCATCGTTTATTTTTGGAAATGTATCACATTGATAGGTACAATGCCCATCAATTTTAATGACAATTAACTTAACAATATTTATTCTTATTTATTATTTTCAAATCTTCACATAATTTGTCAATTACTGATGAGATTTCGTTTTGCAAAGCATTCTATTTCCTTTAAAAATTTCTATCAGACAGGGTTTGCTATCTTCCTGACATTGGGTAGTAGTAATGAATTTAAATACACAGTCCATCTATAATCTTATAAATATAAAACTAGTAAAATGTATTCCAAAATGTTCAAAACTTCATTTTTTATGGGTGTATATATTTTTGTGCAAGTAATACGAACCCCTGCAAATAAAATTGAATTGCATGCGAATAGTAATTTTCGCACATATTGTAATCAAATAGAAGCTTTTAATGAATTGGGTAATATTGACCATCGAGTTTTTGTACGACTAATCTGGTTTTATGGAGTAGTTGGCAACAAAAAGATACTTTACTGGTATTTTTGTTGGCAATAATAACGGAACCGTACAGATTTATTAATCCATCGTGATACCAGTCAATATTTACGTTTCTGCCCTTTGCAAAAAAAACGCCGGGATGATATTAATACCTTATTGCATAGGGGAAATACTAAGGGGTGGATATACGATGTGCTATAAAACTAAATGTTAAGTTTTTAGTTCGTTCCAAGCGTTATTTGAACGTACTTTGGCTGAATTTAATGTATCAGGAATTTCGAACTAAAAAAGAGGCAAAGCGTGTCGTAATGAAGAAAATACTTTTACAAGTTTCTGGTTTGAATATATGCAACTTGGACAATACACTCCTCGAAACAATTTATTGCTGCTAACAGTAATTTCCGAGTTTGAAAGTTAACAAGTTACTTAAGGATGACTACAGCCGAGGCAGAAATCTACGTTTTGTGTCCAAGGGTTTCTTTGAAAAGTATTCGACGAGTACTTGATTTTTAATTTAATTTCGGGTTTCATTGCGAATTATCGATGCTTTGAAATTGAGCTATTTATAAATGAAATATTTACATTATTTACTTGTGTGAAATTATTCGAATTCAAATTTTATCCATTAACACATCATTTAAGATCCTCTCACTGCATCGCATGTAAATTCCTTTACATTTATCTGGTTTTAAGCTTATTTTTATTAAGTAAAGTAAATGCGCAATATTGTGAAACACTTTGTGTGGCAAAAATTAATTCGCAAATTGAACGAGAACAACGTCAACTTTTAATGAGTACATTAAAGCAAAAGTAACGATATAATGATAAGTGGTTGGATGTTCAACGAATATGAGTTAAACTCGAAATAATTGCATTTATTAAATAATTGTTTCTAGAGGTAAAGCGAATATTATGTATAGTTCTCGTGAATTATTATTATTCCCGAGGGCTCGTTGGTCATTTGTGTAACGTCGAAGTCATTAAATTTTCCCAGGATGTATATTTCAGTTCCATCACGAAACACAAGGTATTGTGTTTTGTGATGTGGATCGTTGAAATGTGACTTTTTAAATATAAAACTAGCCCCGAGTGCAGTTAGTAAAAAGTTAAGACAATCATAGGCCACCATTGATTGTACGTCAGAAGTTATTGTAACTGTACAGTCATTTTTTTTTTCAAAGTGAAGCTACACATAAAACGTTGCAGGGACTGAAATAGTGTATTCTGACTATTATCATTGATTTTGTGACTGTCGAAAACTGCGTTTTTTTCCAAAGGGTACCCCCTTTGTACAAAAAAAGTGACTTTTTCAAAAAAAAATGTAGAAACCGCGATATATTATACAATTAGTGTTGCAGGGACTAAAATAGTGTATTCTGACTATTAGAAGTAAGAAAAAAATAAATAGCATTGTTTTTTTGACTGTCGAAAACTGCGTTTTTCCCAAGGTACCCCCTTTGTACAAAAAAAGTTATTTTTTCAAAAAAAAATTGTAGAAACCGCGAAATATTGTACAATTAGCGTTGCAGGGAGTGAAATAGTGTATTATGACTATTAGAAGTAAGAAAAAAATAAATATTATTATTTTTTTTGACTGTCGAAAACTGCGTTTTAGCCAAAGGTATCCCCTTTGTACAAAAAAAGTGATTTTTTAAAAAAAAAAATTCTAGAAACCGCGATATATTATACAATTAGTGTTGCACGGACTGAAATAGTGTATCCTGACTATTAGAAGTAAGAAAAAAAATATCATTGTTTTTTTGACTGTCGAAAACTGCCCCCCCCTTGTACTAAAAAAGTGATTGTTTCAAAAAAAAAATTCTAGGAACCGCGAAATATTGTACAATTAGCATTGCAGGGACTGAAATAGTGTTCAGTTACAAAAGGCGACGAACGCATACGGTTTTTAAAAGAAGGACTTCGGTTTATTAATCAGAGTATTCCTGAAAGTAAACTCAATATATTTTGTAACGGCAATAAAAATAAAGAGTTGGAAGAAAAAGATAAGTCGCTTTTTGAACTGTGGCAGAGCACAAAATTAGAACTAGAATTAGATTCAACCGGTTCTAGGAATAAGAAATGATCGGGACCTATTACCTCCAACGGTAAATCTTGGACGTGTTGACGAGTCTCACAATCATAATATTGATCACAACAATCTTCTACCTGAAATCAACACTCAAAATTCTGTCGACAATATTATTAATACCGATCTTTGCCAATCTGTTTCTTCAGTATCAGATATTCCCAGCCCCTTCAAAATGCATTTTTTTTATCAGAACGAAAAGGACGAACAGAAAAAAACGACGCGTAAAGGAAAGAATGCCCTGTGTCATCTCAGGACAGCAGTGCCAAGAATATTTTAAAAAGAAGTTTGAAAAAAGGAAAAATTGAAAAGGAAAAAATTAGAGAGCGAAACACGAAAAAATTCAGCAACGTAATAAAAAGGCAGCAAAGCGGGTACTTAGTTACAAAGATACTTCAGACAGTTCTGACTCAAATATGGAGGGGTTGCTATTGGATAGTGAAAGTGAAGTTATACATGAGAGCGGCAGAGAAAATATGCAGGAGAGAATGCTTAAAAAACCAGTAGAGAGAACGTTGGGCGAATATGTATTTCCAGGAGTCATAACTGCAATTTATGAAGTAGCTGCTACTATTTCAGCAATGCAAAAATCTGGTAAGCTCTGGAAATGGCCATAAAAATTGGCTAAGGTGAAACATGATGGGAAGGTTGTGTTGTTCCATATTAACGAGCCTGCAAAAATGAGTTTAAACATATTTCTTTATTTCATTTAATTTAATGTCAACAACTGAAAATAAAAATCTGCAGTGGTACGCGTTATACTACATTTTTCGAAAAAACATTTCAAATGAAAGTTGTTTATAATTTCAATATCTACAACTTTCTTAAGAGTAATTTTTTCGATAACTCTTACCGTTTTCGAAATACGGAAAAAGGTGATAAGAGTAAACCATCACTTCCGGTTGAGGTATTGCCTTCAAAATAGGATTTTTTCCTCCTTTCTGTATACAAATCTTAAGTTTAAAGTTTCATAGCTCTAGCGTTCATCGTCTGGGCGGTAGAGCGCGCACAGGCACACAGCCAGGCGTACAGGCACACAGACGTCATTCCGAAAAAAGTCAGAAACGATTCAGGGGACCTCAAAACGTATATCCGTTGAAATCTCGAGTTCAAAAATTTTCATGATTCCTATACATACCATGCGTTTTATTTAAGTATGGCCATAGGGATTTACATGGTACAAATTGTAGCCCACGTTAACTTTTGTTGCCGTTCAAATTTGAAACAAGTAAAACAAGTAAACAAGTAAATAAACAAAATCGACGCATTTGGGCAAGAGAAAATCCTTATACAATTGAAGAGGCTCACACACAATGGCCTGAAAAAGTCGATGTTTGGGTTGGGATTCTCGGTAACTACATCTTGGGGCCATTTTTTATTGACGGGAATTGGGATCAAAATAAATACTTGGATCTGCTTCAAATGGAAGTGAGCCCTAGACGATTTAGGAACTAATGGGCAAATTATTTTTCAACAGGATGGAGCCCCAGCTCATAGTACACATAGTGTTACCACATTTTTGAAAGAAACTTTTCCAAATAGTTGGATAGGCCGACTTGGACCATTTAAATGGCCCGCCCGAAGCCCAGACCTTACTCCTCTCGATTTTTTTTGTGCGCTTATTTATCCAACAAAGTATATGACAATGTCCGAGATACGCCCGAAAATCTAGAGGAGTTAAAGATAAGAATCATAGAAGCTTGCAACTCCATCACAGTGAGAGAGTTGCAAACATTCGAAGAGAGTTTTACAATCGGTTGGGTTATTGTTTAGCAATGGAGGAAAAGCATTTCGAACAATTTATTTAATAAATATTTTTTTTGTTTAAATAGTGTTTGCATATTTTTTTAGTTTTATTACTTCAGTAAATAAAAAAAAAACATCAACTAAACATGTGCATGTAGGTTTTTAAAACTCTGCAGCTAACTTAGTCATTTGTTAAAACGTGGTAAAATTTACAACACGTTAATCCCTATGGCCACAGTTATTATTAAAGAAAAACGCTCCGTACGTATGGCGTAACAATTCCCAATTAAATATCAATCTTTGTGGTGATCTTATAACTTTTAGTTGTCAATAAGCATTACGACATTTACGCCAAGTTGATCTTTTGTCTTAATTATTTGTTTCATTAATTTCAACTTTGAAAGCGAAAATGAAGAATTCTAACAAGCTTATGTCCTTCATATAATGTACATTTTGTAGAAAAATGTTTGATTTATTGATAAAAACAAAAAATTGTTTCAAATTTGTACGACAACAAAAGTTAACATAGGGTAAAATTTTTACCATGTAAATCCCTATGGCCATACTTAAATAAAACGCACTGTATACAAAATCCGCGGTGGTCCGCACGAAACTTTCTTATACTCAGTTATACTACGTTTTTCCAAAAAACTTTTCAAATGAAAGTTGTTTAAAATATCAATATCTCTAATTTATTTAAGAGTATTTTTTTCCGTAACGTGTACCGTTTTCGAGTTATGGAAAATGGTGATAAGAGTAAACCATCACTTCCGGTTGAGAGATTGCGTTCAAAATAGGACGATTTCCTCATTGATACATACAAATGTTAAGTTTAAAGTTTCAGAGCTCTAGCTATAATCATTTGGACGCTAGAGCGCACACAGACGTCATTCCGAAAATAGTCAGAAACGATTCAGGGGATCTCAAAATGTGTATATCCGTTGAAATCTCGAGTTCGAAAATTTTCATGATTCCTATACTTATACAGAAAGTATAAGAAAGTAAAAAGTGTCAACTTCTAAATATTTTCGTTTTCGCTAAGTGTCGAACTACTGACCCAGTGACTTATTTTACATATTTATTTTTTTATAAAAACAAATTCATGTTATTAATAAAAATCGTCTCACATTATAATAGGGGAATAGTTTGTGCAGTTATTGATAATTATAAGTTGTCCCTAAGGTGAATTCAGTCCAAGCAATGCTCATAACCAGACGAATTAATGCTTAGAGTGTCAACTACTGGTGGTTTTACCTTAATGCAAATTCTTCAATTTTTACTCAAACATGAATTTTATGTTCATAAAATTATTATTATTAAACACATGATTTACAATAAAGGTTTGTCGTTCTAAAATACCAACTTTGCTATTTACCTAAACATATAAAAATTACTACTCTTATGGTACTGTAAATAATCCCTTAAAAAGGTAAAACGGAACATCAACTCAACCAGCAGCATATTGTGTATCCTTAAATGTAATCCCATCCACGCCAAATCGAGTGGGATTTGCCTGCTATCGATATCACTTTATATCGAAGTTTGTTAAGAAAAAATATGCTGAAAGAACCATATAAATGAAATGTGCAAACAATACGTTCAATTAATTTTAAATTACCCTGGGCCTTTTACAGGCTTCAAAAATAAGAAAGTTTAAGAAAATATCCGAGAACCCAAGCAAAAAACATAAAAGTTTATTCAAATAATTAATTCTTCGTGCATGGAGCTTCGAACTTATTTGTATCTGCTGACAAGGAGGCTCAAGCAAAATTTGATAAATCAGCGGTTTTGTAATTACGTATTTTTTATAACTGTAAATACAATAACATTTTTTATCATATAAAATTGAATCTTGCGATGAATTGAATCATACTATTACAAATAACAAAATGTATGAACAATAAAATTAAATCGATGATACCATTAACAAATGCATTTGGTCATAGTATAAAAAAAACGCATAAAAATAACATTTATTTACAATAAAATTTAAAAAGCACAAATACATTTACTATATTTAAGAATTTTTTAATGATCCACAAACTAAATGATGTGTTATATTTAACATACAGGTTTTTTGGTATCAGCGTGCATTCAAATTGAAATATTTTATAATACATGAGCTATGATATTAAATCCTAATATATTTGAATTTTTTCTAGTGATGTGCCGCGAGTATCGAAGTAATATTTGTAAAAAGATTTGTTTATTTTGTTAGATACGTTTTCAAATCAATTATTCCAAATCTGTATTTCGACTGCAATACATCAAAGATCGCAAGTCCCGAGGTTCGTACATATTGGTGAATTTCACCGGTCAATGCCGGTAGATAGTAGAGTGGTTGTCAAAATCACGTACACCAACCCATCTAGATTTAACAGGTAGGAATTTTACATCAGAAGGGTTATTTTTAAATAACTAACAGTTTTTTTCACACGTTGGACGTATTGATGGAAATTTTTTAATGTAGATTATTAAAACACTGCATAAACAAATAAATCCCAAAGAAACTTATAACTTGCAAAAATAAAAAAAGTAAAATGGGAAAATTTGCCAAATTGAAATAATTTACTTCATTTTTTATTTATTTTGCAAATCGACATTTTGACAGAACGGTATATATCTGGGGTTGTGTTATTTTTGTATGAAAATATTGGACATTTTAGTTTTAATATAAAATTAATTAAATAGTAAAATTATTATATAAAATGGTTTCGTTTTGCTATTTCAATAAAAACTAATCTAAATCGAATATGGAGATATAAATTTGATTAAGTGTGCAAAAATAATAGAATATTTATTCAAATTAAAATTAGCTAGTGCTCGGTATATTTAAATTTGAAACATTTATTGAAATTTTCATTACTTTTAACGAACGCAACCTCGTTTACCCATTTTTCATCGGATTTTTTGTTTCATATCAATGTTTGACTTAACGTTAAAACTTGATATGAACGAAGAAATGAAAATATGTCAAGTACAATCTAATAATTATTAAATTAAAAAGTACCAAATCAAGCATATATTTAACAAAAGGTATACTTAAAAAAACCCACGTAGAAGGTAAAATACAGTAAATTAATAACAATGATTCAAAAGAATACAAGGACAAAATAGGAACGAAAACATAGTCGCAAACGTAATAAAAATTAAAACAACTAGGATATTGGAAATAATTTTAAATCAGATTTAACAAATAATATGAGATATTACACACATATGCGTGTAAGTCACGCCTGACTAATAAGGGTCTAATAGTTACTAATATGTGGTAGGTGGTAGCCGTACCTTTAAATTTACACTAATGTTAGTTACTTGCTAGATGTACGTCAAGAATGTAATTGCATTATCATAAATTTTAAATGATTCATCATTCTAAGCCCAGCAGTTACACAAGTTCCCTCTATGGGAATTTCACTAATATTAATTTCTATGAATTACAAATTAGTTATAACGACGGAGTAAACAATACGAAGAGCCACACGTTTTTCAGCTATCGACGTCTTCATCTTAATCACGAGCGATTCGTGAGGAAATATTGATTGAAATATATGGATGCTTTAAAACTATAAATAGTCCATAAAGTATTTTATAAACGGCAAAGTAAATGACTAAAGGTATAACCCAGTTTTCATGTGGCAATTTATTTTAATGTTACTCGATGGATCTACTTTTACGTATGATTAAATTTCATCGCGGGCGGGGGTACACGCCCTTTGTAGATTTGATCCGGAATAAAAGACAGAGATTCCCGATGCGTCGGCTTAAAATTGGCTGGAATTCTTCAAATATGACGTTACAGAACGGACTTTGTTACAAAATGCAAACAGTAATAAAGCGCAATTTTAGATTTTTAAATTAAAATGTACGTCTGATATGTACAGAATTTTAAAACAAACTTATTCTCAGACGTACGTTGTTTAATATAGTTTAGATATTAACTCACATTGTTTAAATATGTCGAGAGATATTCATATTATGGTAAGTTACACATTAAGTATCCTACATCGATTAATTGCATGTATTTCCATGGAATTTAATTCAAGAACGCTTCTAAGTACCAAGCTACCGACCTTAACTACTAACAGACCAAGTGAGTATAGATGCAAAATATCTACTAAGGAATTAATACTAAGCTTGTATTTGTTAAATGGGACTAATTTAATTACAAATTTCATGAAAAAATATATTTTGAAAGTATATTGTACAAAACAATCAAATTATTTGCAATTTTCGAGCATAGACTTTATAATTTCAGTCAATAAATAAATTAATGATTACTTTTGAGTCATGAATATGATGATATTTCATGTGAAACGGGCAAGACGATGACGTCACAAAAAATATTGCATTAAAACGGATAAAGTCAATCAAGCTAGAAATTGTTGATCGTGTGTTAAAACAAATTGGCCACAAGATGCTTATTGCGTAAAATGTCGTTTGAGAGTTGTCTCCTGTTAAATTAAATGAAAATCAATGTTTTATTTTTCTACTTTGTTGTTACGATTTATTTTGCGCATATTTGTCTCTTTTCCTAGATTCATGTATGTGTTTTCCATTAGAGATATTGATAATTGGACGAAAAATAAATTACTTTTTAATATACATTTGTATTGTTTCAATACTTTCTATTATATTATCAAATTTTTATCTCCACTTTGTATTATGGACGAATAATGGATGCCACAAATTTACGTTTACGATGTCAAACACCTTGGCTATTAAACTATTTTTAAATATATAATATTGTTCATAAAACAATTCCAATGTAGACCACAAATAAACGTTGAAATGGAGTTTCGTTAAAGAACAAACAATATTGTAATCTAATTCCAGCAAATAACATTAACAAAAAATTCCCAACACGTATAATAACCAGTCGGTGATGTGCGATCCAATGCGACCCATTTGGATCGAGTTAAAGGCGTTTGACACAACCAGATTACTCATTAAACTTAATTGCACTCACCCGATGGCTCCAACATTTTCAAACGCGCGTCCTTCGTTCAACCTACCATCAGCGCAGACAAAAATCATCCAACAAACACGCACTTTGCTTTCCAAGTGTAATTGCATAATTGTCATATTTGATATTGTTATCATTCGCTGGAGGGCTCCGCACCCATTTCTTTACCGAATCAGTACACAAAATACCCGAAATTAACTCGATTTGATAATCGCGACGTCTAATAACGCGAAAGCGTCTCTGTACCCGCTACAAGTCGACTGATCTATCAATTGTCTGAGTCACCGATGCCTGGATTGTTACATTTTTAAGCAAAATGCCAATAATGTTATCGCCGTTTTTATGCATCGAGTAGTGGGATAAAGACGTCGAAGGTGCATCGGATATTAAACGATGCATTGCAGGCAGATGATTAGGATTTGTTTCAAAGTAAATCGATGCACGATTGATTTAATGCTAATTTTTATTTAAAACAAATTATTTTGCTTTGTAGTTGCTTGGTTGTAAAATGTTAGAAACAAATATTGGAAAATTTGAAAATTAGGTCGCAAATTAAAAAAATGTTAAATAGTTCGTCGATTCGAAATTGGCGAAGTTAAAAGAAAGAGACACCTAGTTATTTTTTGCCAATAACGTGATTAGTAAATGATTTTATAAGTTAAATATTCTTGGTGATTTATTTTTTAGCGTCCCACCCATCGCAGATAATTTATATAACAATCTATTTTATTATTTTATTACAAATAATATGTACAACTACGTCGTCAACTTTAGAATTCTAAAGTGAAGATGAGAATTTAGTTATGATATATATACTTATTTACTTTAATAAAATAAGTTTTGGAAAAGGACCAAAGATGGAATCCTTAACCCATTGACGCCCAAATTTTATTTTTTTGAAAAATTAAGACAAATATAGAAATTTCCAAGTTATGTTGCCTCAAGTTTACTAAAAAAAGGTCATCCCTGATTTTTTTTCAAATTAGGCTGATCTATAAATAGATCGCTGGGCAAATAATAATAAATAAATAACTTGGGATTTTCAAAACATTTTATTTAATTTGTTTATGATATTTTATAAAACAAGTAGTACAAAGTGTGACACTACATTTTTCGCAAAAAGTTAGAGGACGACTGGTACAACAAGGATATTGGCAACGCCTTTGGTTGGATCGTTTATCCAGAAAATGACCTTTTCCGTCAAGTTTAGCATCGTCTGGCACATGTGTTCTAGAAGTTGAAGGAAAACTATGTGGTCTGCCTTTCAAAATACTTCGTCCATGTCCAAGCTTCATATAGCTAATTGCAATTTGACGTCTAAAATCTTTCAAAGTTATTGAATTTTTACCATTGATTCTTCGGTACAACAGAAAGGAATTTATGACTGACATATCAACAATCCTGGTAAATATACACTAGTACCATTTTTTCCCACGAATTGCTATGGAATGTTTCTTTAGAAACCAGTCATGGTGATCTACCCATATTTTTGTTATAGTTAAAAATCAGTCGATGCTGAGGAACTGGCAAGCAAGCTTTTTCTGTTCCATTCCATCTTGTAACTGTAGCCAATGGCTCTATACAATCTAAATTTGTGGCCATTGACACACATTTATTGTCATGCCACTTGACAAGTAATATTTCATTTTGTGTGTCAAATCTAAAATCGTATGATCCACGAGGCATTTTTTACAATTCATTGGTCGCTTGAAGAGGACACTGTCCGATTCTCCCTAATGCTGTCTGTGGCTTTAAACTTCATTTTCTTCAACTTGTGAAATAGGGCATGGCTGCTAAAAAAAATTATCAAAATACATACAGTAACTCTTCGGATTTTCCACTACCGATAACATTTCTAAAACAACTCTAGTCCCTAATAGTATTTTGTGTATCTAGGCCAAAAAGTACTGTTTTTTCGTCAGAGTTTTCTTTACGACCGAGGCGGAGCCGAGGTCGGAAAGCAAACGATTACGAAAAAACACTTTTTGGCCGTGGTGCACACAAAATTTTTTAGGCGACCCTCATAAAATTTTCAAAATTATTGCAACATTTACTTATAATTTATTGACATAGTCATTTATAACAACTGAACAATTCTACACATTTGTGACACCTTCAGACATGTTTATGTTTTCTTTGTCTACATTCGAAGTCATTTCGGCTTTATAAACAATAATTACCCAATAATCAGTTAAAAAGTCTATCACCAACACGTATTTACTAATGTAAACAAGATGTACAGTTTGACACTGACGGCAATGTGGTTATTTTTATACAATTTCGGTAACTGTCGGTAGATGGCGCCACCCTATTACGGACGAAAAATGAAAGCGGGCGAAAAACGGTTACTTTTCGTCCGCGTTTGACGACAATTTTTCGTGTCGGTCGCCTAAAAAGGTCCTTTATTTTCATTATTCTCTTTTCCAGCATAAAGTGAAAAAGAGAAACAGTATCCATCTTCGTCGCATATTGCCCATAGTTTGTATCCAAATCGAATTGGCTTTGATCTTATAAATTGCTTTAACTAGTGTCGACCATAATATCTTACTATCATTTCATCGATCGATAGGTTTCCTGAAAAATACCGAATTTATGAAAATTTTTGTTCACTTTTTCAAATAAGGGTCTTATTTTGAAATATTTATCATTTCTGTTGTCTTTAGCTTTTGTATTATCGACAAAGTGAATACATGATTTTATTTCCAAATACGTATTCCTACTCAACGCATTCTTTACAATTAGTTGCCCCAAGTCTTCGTCATCAGACCAGTAGTCTCTTTCAGAAGGCAATGTATGGTAGCCACTGAATATGAGAAACCCGATAAAAATCATCTAAAAGTCATCTTTATTGATCGTCCATCCGTGTTTGTTTGTTTGAGTACCAGCATACCTATTAGTTTGTTTTACGATCATCTTATATATCTCATTGTCCAAGAAATGTTCAAATATGTCCACTGGGGATGACTGATACAAAAAAATTTTCAAATTATTTTCTATTTCAAGAAAGTCCTGTTCTGCTACATCGTTATTATATTTAGGGTCGGTTTTAGCCCAATTGCTTATAAGCTTCTGTGATTTTTCAACTTTTACTTTTTTATGGTTGGGACGTAGATGGGACGATCGCACATTATCTTCATCTTCGCTGCTGCTCTCACTTTCATTTGGCTGTACCTCGACATAACCAGCAACATCCGTTACGGTAGGTATTCCAGTTTCTTCATCGTTGAGTATTTCCTTATCGGTTAGGTCAACAACGTCTGGAGGGAGTGCCAAAATATCGGCTCAAAATGCAGATACTCTACAGCTTCTTCTAAACTAAACTAAACTAAAGTTTTTGCTCATTTTTATTCCAAAATCAAGATAGATAATAAAAATCACTATTATAATTTGAGTTGGTTTGTCAGTTTACTATTATTATCTCCTTTAAATATTACTTTATCAGTGTTATTACTATTTTATAAAAGCTGTATAATATATTTAATTGAAAGCCCAGTGATCTATTTATAGATCACTGTCTAAATGAGAGCACTAAAAACAACATAAACAAAAATTAATCACAGAATACAAATAACAACTTTCAATTAACCTTTATAAACATATATTTAAAATATGATCAACTTAACTGTACGTTTTTTGATGATATTGAAGAATTTATTATATGATGTACTTGACGAAAAAAAAATTAATGCTAACTTTCATACATCTACATCTACGAAAAAAACACTATATAATACATATCGAAAGATTTTTTGTTATACCGGTGTGTTTAGCACACCCGCCAGGAAATAGACCATATTTCACCCCAACAAACGAATCGAAACCACATGTATGTACAATAGCCTCATATTTCGCCAACCGTTCGTACCCATTACATTTTATTGACAACGTATCTGTCCCTTTTTTAAATATACTTATTTCGACGTCGGCCTTTCCCTACATTAGGTATGAAAGGTAAAATTGAACAGGAAAACTGCAAACGCATTATGTACTGCTCGAAAAGAAATGGGGAGATGATATATATTTATAAGATTTAACTGGTTGTCGAGTCGCAGTACTCCCATCAAAGTATTGTACACTTGAACAGAAGTTGAAACAGATTTAAACTTCATTACAAAGCGTGTAGATTAAAAATGTATAAAATTTTATTATATATATAAACATACCACCTAAAATATCTAAAATAAAAGATAGGAAACAACCATAGCAAAAATAAATAAATACTATGGAGGATTATCAAATAGATTAGCATATATGACACTTAGGCCATCTATGTCTTTCCTAGAGTTAATTTTGTGTGCGTTCTCTTTCTAACAACACATTTCTAAAAAAATCTCTTATGAATAGTTTTGACTAATATATTAGTACGGTCTTTAGCATTAGAGAAAAGGTTTCTAAATGTTTTTAAGCTAAACTTCGCCGCCATTAGGTTATTATTAACAGAAAATGAATTCATGTCAACCCGTTAAGTTCTGAAGATAAGAAAGCGACTTAAAAAATATTAATGTCGTCCGGACTAATGTTAGTGTTAGTGTTCAATTATACACCAACCGAATTATATAAATTTTTATTAAGTAAATTAACAGGGTAAGAATTTTCCCTAAAAAAGGATACGTAAATTCTTTTGATATAATCAACCATGAGCAATCCTCTTAATTCTGTTCTTTAAACATAAAATACAATTAATTTTCATTATTAATTGGTGATGGTGATGGGAATTATTAATTCTAATAAGTTTAGTATCTAAGAAGGCTATGTAATTGTGACTGGCTTCATTTTCAATAGCAAATTTAATGTTGATATTATAATTATTAAACATAAATATTTCATCAACTTTATCTGCTGAAACAGCAAAGATGGGATCATCAACATATATGTTTAAAAAAATGAAGTTCGAAATCTAAGCTATGTATACAGGTATCTAATAGTGTGTCCATAACCCATTGTGCTAAAATAGGACTGATGCTAGATCCGCCCGATGGGATCCAACCCAATCGAACCCAACCCAACCCAACCCATGTTCTGAGAATAGTATTCACCTTCACGTACGACATAATTAGATTCAAAAAAAATCCGCGGTGGTCCGCACGAAACTTACTTATACTTAGTTACACTACGGTTTTCGAAAAAACTTTTCAAATGAAAGTTGTTTATAATTTCAATCTCTTTAACTTATATACGAACATTTTTTTGATAGCTCGTACCGTTTTCGAGATAATGAAAATGGTGATAAGAGTAAACGATCACTTCCGGTTGAGCTATTGCGTTCAAAATAGGACGTTTTCCTCCTTGCTACATACAAATGTTAAATTTAAAGTTTCAGAGCTCTAGCTATAATCGTATGGACGCTAGAGCGCGCACAGACACTTTTATGCTGTTAGCGGCGCGCGATGTCAATAGAAAAAATCCGCGGTCGTCCGCACGAAACTTACTTATACTTAGTTATACTACATTTTTCAAAAAAACTTTTCAAATGAAAGTTGTTTAAAATATCAATATCTATAATTTATGTAAGAATATTTTTTTCCGTAACGTGAACGGTTTTCGAGATATGGAAAAAAGTGATAAGAGTAAACCATCACTTCCGGTTGAGAGATTGCGTCCAAAATAGGACGTTTTCCTCCTTGCTACATACAAATGTTAAGTTTAAAGTTTCAGAGCTCTAGCTTTAATCGTTTGGACGCTAGAGCGCGCACAGACACACAGACACACACACACACAGACACACACACAGACACACAGACGTCATTCCCAAAATAGTCAGAAACGATTCAGGGGACCTCAAAACGCGTATATCCGTTGAAATCTCGAGGTCGAAATTTTTCATGATTCCTATACTTACTTATACATAAAGTATAAGTAAGTAATAAAACTAAGAATCTTAATAAATTCACCTCTTGTTATATCGGTAAAGTTACAAATGTTATTCCAATGATTATTGATATAATCAATAACCAGACATTTAGGTATATTACTGAACACTGAGATAACATCAATGCTGATAAGAACGTAATTACCTGGCAAAGCAAAATCATTGATAAAGTCAGCAAATTGAAAAGAAGATTATATATATATATATATATATATATATATATATATATATATAAAAATATATATATATATATATACATATAATCTCCTGAACATCATAAAGAAGGCATACCACTTTAGAAAACTTAGGAAGTTTATTACAAACATTTTAACTATATCATATAATAATGATAATAGATTTTTCACATGAGATTCTTTTCAATTTGCTGACTTTATCAATGATTTTGCTTTGCCAGGTAATTACGTTCTTATCAGCATTGATGTTATCTCAGTGTTCTCAGCCTTCTTTATGATGTTCAGGAGATTATATATATATATATATATATATATATATATATAATATGACACGAGAGATTTAGCTACTTCTTCACCAATATAATGTGTATCTCTTAGATATGTAATTATTTCGTTGTTCCTAGTTTGAATGCCATTGATGATAAAATGATAAAATTTTTAAATTTAGGGAATTTTGTCAAGGTTGGGTAAAATGATTTAGTATTATTTGAGAAGGCCGTGGTACGGACGACGCTGCAATAGTTACTTATGTCATAAGGAAGGTAAGGACAGTATAATGTTCGAGGAAGAACTGTACGTAATTTTTCCGGGAAATGTTAGTTATCACGTTCAGCATGGTTTATTATATTTTCCCGCTTCGATTATAATTTATTTACATTTTCTTAATTTTGCGGAAATGAATTTCAATCAAGGATTTTTTTATATTTCTTGAATCCAGTAGTGAGAGAGTGTTACCATGCATTAAACAGTTGAAATTTTAACCAATTTATTTGTATGCGTTTCCACAGTCCGCAATTCAGTCGAAATGGAGGTCGATATCATTGTTTAAATGTATTACCAAAAAAAATCTAGAAATAGGTATGAAATTGCATAAAAATCCTTTGAAAAATGGTGACAGTGACAGAGAAAGTAATGCTAACGTACATGTTGGATCGATGTGAACAACTAAAGTCACCAGCAAGCCTATGGTGCCAATATTCGATACTAAAGGCAACTATTAATTGTAACAACAATATTGATATCAAAATTTCCCAAGCTAATAAGCTTCCTTAAGAACAAAAATAAAGGATATCGACTAAAAAAATTTTGAAATTTCTGGCGGAGGTGGATGATCTGAAATCTATCTTCTAATTGAAGTAAGTTTTTCTTTAATTATGAAAAAAAATATTTAGTTTCAATCTGTTTCAGACAGTGAGTGACACGGCGGGAGCCTGCAGGACGCGTTTTGTAAAATGAATCTAGCTGATATTACTGATCATGGCCAATATGTCAAAATTCCTGTGATCATTGCCAATGTTTTTAATTTACCTGACGCAAATTTATATACAGGGCACTCATTTAGGCGGTCCTGCTGGTGATGTGTCCGTTTACGTTTTCATAATTTTGTTTTTCAGTCATATTAGAATAACCACTCAAGCAATGTAATTCTTTTAAATTTGTAGTAATACTGTTCGTAATTTGCTTTAATAATATATATATATATATATATATATGTTTGATTAGTTCTTAACCTCTTTATTGTAGATGAATTCTTCCAGGCTTCTTAGGTATTGAGGTTTTGCGGTTATCATATAAAAAACGTTCTAATTTTTTTTTATATATATATATTTTATTTTTTATTATTATTATTGTTACGTTTCGGGGCTGGATTCGCCCCATTTTCAAACAATCAATTTATAGGTTGACAAAACACTGTTTTACATTTAAAATTTACATGTCATACGCCACATTACGAATTTACACTTTTACAAAACACAATTAAATAACTAAAATAACTTATATGTGCAGTCATTGTTTTTTTAAAGAAGGGGGGCAAAAACATCCAATAGTTAAACGCACGTGGCTCACCAGTAATTTTTAAAAAAACAATGACTGCACATATAAGTTATTTTAGTTATTTAATTGTGTTTTGTAAAAGTGTAAATTCGTAATGTGGCGTATGACATGTAAATTTTAAATGTAAAACAGTGTTTTGTCAACCTATAAATTGATTGTTTGAAAATGGGGCGAATCCAGCCCCGAAACGTAACAATAATAATAATAAAAAATAAAATATATATATATAAAAAAAATTAGAACGTTTTTTATATGATAACCGCAAAACCTGAATACCTAAGAAGCCTGGAAGAATTCATCTATATATATATATATATATATATATATATATATATATATATATATATATATATATATATATATATGAAGGGAAGATTCTTGGGCATACACCCGCATGGAAACACGCAACCGCCGACACGTGTTTCTGACTTATTAGTCGTCATCAGGACGGTATAGCCAAATTAAAAGGTGGACAAAATTTGGAGATAAAACAATCGGAGTCAACAACAAGCAGCCGACCTCCACATGTGTGATAACTGTCAAAATACCCACACATTGTGTGGGAACATTCAACATAACCACGCGGGAGGACAAAGCCACCTGCGTGAACAACCGGGTGTATGCCCAAGAATCTTCCCTTCATATATCTTTGTTCCCGCAGAAAAAACCTTTTTTCATATATATATATATATATATATATATATATATATATAGTGCTCATTATGTCATTATATATATATATATATATATATATATATATATATATATATAATGACATAATGAGCACTAAACGGAAATGTGGACCAAAAACAGAGCTGAGTTACGAAAAATAATATCAAGTCACATCTATTGCAGAGACAATTGGAAGAACTTTACAGACAATTTCACAAAACCTATTAAATTAAAAAATCTGCAGTGGTCCACACTGAACTTTCTTATACATAGTCATAATCCAATTTTCGAAAAAACTTCTGAAATAAAATTTCAACATCTTTATAGGGACCTCAAAATGTGTACAAGTTTTCATACGTTTCTTATGAAGTATAAGAAAGTAAAAAGAAACGTTTTTCGTATGCCCAAAAGGAAAAGTTTCTGATTATCTTCGTATGTCTCTTTCACCTTTTCTTCGAACTCCATTCCTGCTTCTTGTTTTTCTTTTCACAAGACTTCCACAAAACAATTTTTTTGTATATAGGTATTTCTTATAACCTTTTTCTTTATTTTAATGGCAATTTTATGGTCTCCGACCACCATCTCGTTCTCCCATCCTGTTGGTTTGAAATTCTCCGCTGCTGACGTAACCACTAAAATTACTCTAGAACGTCTACGAAATCTATCTAGATAATACATTAACAAAAAATGCGTTAAACAATCAGAAATCTATTATAAAATGTGCAACATGAGAAAAGAGGGAAATTAAGAAAATAGCACATGGACTGGATGGTAATGTGAGCAGTATTGTGGGAAAAGAAGAAAAATTAATTCAAAAAACGCAAAATGCAAACTTGGAGTATCGTAGAATAACTGACACTAAAAACGAATAGAACTGACGAATAGTACTGAATAATGTCGCCAGGAGTAGCAAAAAAAATGTAATATGTAAATCATACTTGTAAAATATAAATATTTGTGAATAAAAGTATACTAACGATAAATATAATGGAAGAAAAAAGAAGAAGAAGAAGTAGTGGAGAGTCGTAATGAGAAATAAATGATTCACTACTTTCTGGTAAGCAAGGAATGGATGAGTAATATAAAAGACATAAAAGTTACAAGATGGCTGCATATTGGACGCGTCTTTTTTTTTAAATAATAATAAAGTTAAAAACAAATGTGGAAAGCTAAAAAATTAAATGTTAGAGATAAATTAAAACACCAAGAATATTTAATTCATAAAAGTATTAATTAACTTGGTCATTTCCGTATCGACGAACTATTTAACATTCTTTGAATTTTTAAATTTTCCAAAAATGTATTTCTAACATTTTACAACCAAGCAATTACAAAACAAAATAATTTGTAATGTGATATCGTTTTAAATAAAAATTAGCATTAAATCAATCGCGCATCGATTTACTTCGAAACAAATCCTAGTCATCTACCTGCAATGCATCGTTTAATATCCAAGGCACATTCTTTATCCCACTACTCGATGCGTAAAACCGGCGATAACATACTTGGTTTTTTGTTTAAAATCCAGTCATCGGTGACTCCGACAATTGATAGATCTGTCAACTTGTAATGTGTACAGAGACGCTTTCGCGTTATTAGACGTCGCGATTATCAAATCGAGTTAATTCGGGTATTTTGTGATAGTGATTCGGTAAAGAAATGGATGCGGAGCCCTCGAGCGAATGACAACAATATCTAATATGACAATTATGCAATTACATTTGTAAAGCAAAGCGCATGTTTGTTGGATGATTTTCGTCTGCGCCGATGGTTGCTTGAACGAAGGATGCGCGTTTGAAAATGCTGGAGCCATCGGGTGAGTACAATTAAGTTTAATGAGTAATCTCGTGTAAATCGCGGGTTGATCGATCCAAATGGGCCCTATTGGATCGCACATCACCGACTGGTTATTATAAACGTTGGGAATTTTTTGTTGTCAACGTGTCATTTGCTGGAATTAGATTACAACCGTGTTTGTTCTCTAACGAAACTTCATTGAAACGTTTATTTGTGGTGTACGTTGCAATTGTTTTATGAACAATATTGTATATTTATAAATCCGCGGTGGTCCGCACGAAACTTACTTATACTTAGTTATACTACGTTTTTCGAAAAAACTTTTCAAATGAAAGTTGTTTAAAATATCAATATCTATAATTTATGTAAGAATATTTTTTCCGTAACGTGTACCGTTTTCGATATATGGAAAAAGGTGATAAGAGTAAACCATCACTTCCGGTTGAGAGATTGCGTTCAAAATAGGACGTTTTCCTCCTTGCTGCACACGAATGTTAAATTTAAAGTTTCGGAGCTCTAGCTTTAATCGTTTGGGCCGTAGAGCACGCACAGATACACAGACAGACACACAGACACACAGACGTCATTCCGAAAATAATCAGAAACGATTCAGGGGACCTCAAAACGTATATATATACGTGTAAATTTTCATGATTCATATACTTACTTATACATAAAGTAAGTAAAAATGGTTTAATAGCCAAGGTGTTTGACATCGTAAACGTTGAAGGAAATTATTCGTCCATAACACAAAGTGGAAATTAAAAATTTGAGAATATAGGAGAAAATATTGAAATAATACAAATGTGTATTAAAAAATTATTTTTAGTCCAATTATCAATATCTCTAATGGGAAGTATAGATATGAATCTAGCAAAAGAGACAACTGTGCGGAAAATAAATCGGAACAAAGTAGAAAAATAAAATTTTGATTTTCATTTAAATTAACAGGAACAACTCTAAAACGACATTTCGCGCAATAAGCATCTTGTGGCTATTTTGTTTTAACACTCAATCAACATTTTCTAGCTTGATTAACTTTATCCGTATTGACGAATTTTTTTTTTGTGACGTCATACGTCGTACGTATCTTCATGACTAAAAGTTAAAAAGGTATTGATTGATTTAAATTATAAAGTCTATGCTTGAAAATGCGTGTAATGTATCCATAACCTGAATTCGTCAGTTTTGCCTGCACTTGATATACTTAATTGCAATATAGTCAATTTGTTTTCAACGCACGTTTAAAAGATTTCATTTCCAGTTCCGGGAATACGATTCCGGGCACGAAGGACCTCCTCCCTAACCCGAACGGTTCTTTCACAAATGCCCGGTTATAAGTAATCACCTTTAGAGAAGTCGACGTTGTTTTCTGCTTCCTTAATTCCGGGGAAAATGATGAAATGGAGCATCGTCTGAATAAAAACACTCTCGGTGTTTATGCTAGGCGACTCATGTTTGCGAACCATCTTAGTACGTACGTCAACAAAGGGAACACGGACCCTCCTCTCCTATTCCGAGGAAAGTGGTCAGAACAATTATACCGGACCTTGTTCTTTATTTTCCACAGATTCCCTTGCCTCTTGCAATTGGATGTGTGAACGTTAAAGTCAATCGCAAACTTGATTTGTACGAGCTTTGACTTGTTGGCCCACGTTATCTTTCGCATCCCCGGCCGCTTGTTATATAATATTACATTATTCAAAAACAAAATTACAAAATGATGAATAGACAAATATAATCAACGAATTATGATAACTATTGGACCTTAATTCGAAATTATGTCGCACGTAAATGAGGCACGATTACGATAAATAAGTTCCCTTAACCGTTAAATATAATGCGATACAAAGTACCATCACATTAAATGAAATAGTAATAGAACAACACAACATTCGCCGTTAAGACACATATTTACACAGAAATATATAGAAATAGACATAATTAATACTAGGATGCATAGTCCGGGACCTGAGACCCGGAGGCATATTAAATTAATTATAGTTCTTACGGTGTTCATTTTTGTCGTGGTTCGATTACATCTACAATCCCAATGTTTACATTTCATTTTAATTGCTACTATTAAAATAAAACAACATGTGATTTTAAACAACAACCTCTCATTTACAAATCCTGGAGCTGTGGAGCCCGTTGCGTTAAGTTGTGTTCAGTTTGAAATATATTTGCTATGCACTAAATTCCGTATAAATAAATACACTAAATTTTCGAAAATGTTGTTTACCACATCACACTTTTGCTACTTTATTACGTAGCTCTTCACAAACATTAAAGTATTTTTTTATAGACATAGCCTTTTTGAAATTAATTAAACATTGTTTTAATTACGACCCGTTGGACTGGACATTTAATATGCTTCACTCGATTTATATTCGTTCATATTGGTTAATTGTTTTCGATGGCCAAAGATTTTCAATTAAATATTTCACTTAAATTTATAAAATTCTTACTGATTAAAATCGATTTCGATGAGGAACTTTTCTGGGTTACCGGATTAAACCCGTGCCAATATTTAAGTGTTTACGATTGCTTTTATCATGCCAGCAAAAAATTACCACGTCAAGGATAATAGAAAACTGCGATATTGCAATAAACATTGTGTATTGTTTGCGAGAACTCGGAACGTTTAGCTTTTCATTTTACTTACCGGCATTTTGATTTTGCATCCAAAATGTTGTTTAGCACAAAAACGTCCCGCGCCATCTCTAGTGGGAATACACACTAGAGTTAAATGAAATCCTACTAAATAATAAATAACGAATGGATATTTCGATTTTATTGCGGGCATTTTTATGTCCAATCGTATACTGCATCGCCACTTATTGTATCACATTCTTCGGAAGATAGAAAAAGGGTCATAAATATAATAAATCTATAGATTACTGCAAATGAGTTGTTCTATTTTTGTTTAGTAATTTCATGTCACGTTTTTATTTAAGGTGAGAAACTTGTATATATTGGCAATATTATTAATAATTAATTGACTGTAAATTTATTGACAAATCCAACATACATTTTTAATAATACTTCGAAGTACAACAACGGAAACCAACGCTTTAACATAAACATTCAGTTAAAGTAGCTGTAACAATTCTCAATTTATTTAGTAAATTTTGATTATAATTTAATTTAATTTTTCATATTTTATTAAATTGTTATTGGTTTTTTTTAATTCTCGTAATTTTTTTATAAGTAATTCAATTATAACTCTTGCAATAAAAATCGATACATGTAGATGCCCACAGGCGACAAGTAACGTGGAACATGGCGCCTGCTTAATGGATTTGCCTCCGTACTATTTGGATAGCATACTCCTACGCCAATTTATTTGAATCATTTAAGGGGGTATCCTGCTTTACAAGGCTCAAAAAATCGAAAAATCTAAGAATATGCATAAAAAGTTATAGCGGCTAATTCGCAATATTTTGAAAGATACAGCACTAAAGACAGTGAGGTGTCGAGAAAAAAATATACGAACGCATGAACGCTCGGACAAACGAAGCGCGCCCCCCTTCTCGCAGACACATAAGACCGAACTATTTACTGAAAGAAGTACACTCGGTCGTTCGAAACAATAATATTTTGAATTCGTAAGAGCTATAGTAGGATTATAACGAGATATTCCGTAAGTAATCGAAAATTAACATTTTTCCTGATCGTAAACTTTCTCGAGTTTTCGTTTCTACGATTTTTCTAAACTGGTGGGCGTGATTGCGAGAAAACTAGACAAGCAATCAAAACGAAACAAAACTTTTCTTAGCTTTAGTAGCATTCTCTCCGATTTGAACTAAAAACATTAATGAAAAAAAAATTCTAAACAACTTTTTTAGCAAGTTGAAATAATTTTCTCTTCCTGCAAAGAGCACATTTATTTTCAAACCTGAGAAAAATCTTGAATTTCAAAATTTTGGGTTTTTTTTAGTTCACATAGCAGAAAATATATGAGAATTACAATTTTCTTTGGTTTTTCTTGTTTCAGACAAAAATTACGAGCTACATCTTTCCACCGATTGTAGACTGCAATTGAAAGGTGTTGCACAAATGTGCATAACAATCGGTTCCGTTTAAATATTTTTCTCTCGAAATATTTTTTCTTTAATGCTCAAATATGTAATAAACTGCTCTAAAAAGTTCACTAGACTGGCTCATTTTTTTCTGTCCTAAAAAAATTCCCCCAAAAACGATATTTTAAGTCCTGCTAAAGCAGGATCCCTCTTAATCATAGTTTAGTCATTTAATCATTCGTATTCGTAGACAATATCATTCATGAGTGATAAAGGAACGCGTGAAATCAAATATTGAACAATATGAAGCAACTACACTAAAATGCAATGAAATATAGAATCTATATTAAAAATTCATCATAAACTTGTCAAACTTCCATTTTCATATATCTGTTCTTACTGGAAGCAATAGTACTATTACTTTTTAAAAAGCGATTATTATATTTTGTAGAACAATAATTAAAAAAACTAGAACTAGAATTTAGAGCCACAAAAAACGTAAAATGTACTTATTGGCTACTAGTCGATACATAACCAATATTTAAAATGCAATTTCGTTATTTCGATTCACTCAAATGTTATATTTTGAACACACACCCCGCTTTATATTGTAATGAAAATACTTTGATATAGAGTAATTGTCGGGGTCAAGCAAAAATAAATTTCAAAGCAAATGTTGCATTTAAAATAAGAACGGATGTAATGGATTAGTCATGAGGAAAAAATATTTCATGGAAATAATTTAAATGCAAACTATTATGTAATTTGCGTTTCACTCGAATGAAACATTTCATTGATTTTTATAAAAATACCTACTTTGTCCGAAGGCAAGTCAAATAAGCAAGTAGCATCGTACGGTGCAAGCCTTATATATTTAAATAATTAATTGCCTTACTTGAAATACTACTATTCTTGAAAAAAGGCTAATTTTTGAAAATGTATAATGTTTCATATATTTTGAATATTTCGGTAATTTTTTTTTCTACATTTACATAGCATTTAAGTGGAAGACAATGATCAATGTAATGAAATGATATCAAGAAAAGAAAAAAGTTAGAGAAATGATCACTCTCCGGTACCTGGTACATATTTTATTACTGTATGACCAATACTTAAATTTTTAGTTAAAAAAATTTTATATCTATCTTTTTTAATAATCATAGACTTTTCGTTTCTCTTGTATGTAACCTGGAATGAAAATTACTAATATTTTTCCGTAAAAGGTTTGCATAATTTAGTTTTTACTATCTTATACAAGTATTCCTATAAGAAATAGATGATTTTTAACTGAAATGCACGTTTTGACCCCCCCTCAGCCTCTTCTGAGTATTTTCGAAATGACGTATGTGTCTATGTGTATCAAATTATGTTTTGGTTATTACACCCCCCCATTACAGTTCAACCAGAGGTTAATAAAATTATGGTATTTAATAAGGGTTAAAAGAAATCGAAATAATGCCAGTTTTTACAGATGATTTTCTTTGTGTCATTTACACATGAATTGGTTTAATTTATAATAGAATCACAAAAGAGTCCAACGGTGATTTTTGACGAACTTGACGTTTATATATCACTTAAAAAATCGACTAAGAATTAGGTCTTATTTATCTAACTACATATCCACTACAACCGAATAATAATAATAATAATGTATTTATTGGTCAACATAAACACTGTGTGACATAGAACAAAAGAAAAAAAAGAAAATAGATTAAACATTGACCAAATGGATCCTCATCAGTTGAACCGCAAGCGGCGCCCTGCTCTTCTTTGAGGACCCAATATAAGAGAGAAAAAAAACAAGTAAACGCTTAATATTATCTTAAGTAAAATAAAGTGGAACAAATAATACTACCTAACAGTTTAAATTATCATCTAGCATATGGAAATATAACAAAAATACAAAAGTAATAAGAAAAAAAACAAACTTATCAACAAATCGCCGACAATTGCTCATTCAACAAACCCTCCCAAAAGTTAGCCTTAAAATACTCAACCCGACCCAACACAACCAAACCAAACCAAACCAAACCATACCAAACCAAACGAAACGAAACCAAACCATACCAAACAAACCAAATCAAACCAAACCAAACCAAACGAAACCAAAGCAAATCAAACCAAACCGAACCGATCCAAACCAAACCAAACCAAACCAAACCAACCCCACCCGACCCGACCCGACCCGACCCGACCCGACCCGACCCGACCCGACCCGACCCGACCCGACCCGACCCGACCCGACCCGACCCGACCCGACCCGACCCGACCCGACCCGACCCGACCCGACCCGACCCGACCCGACCCGACCCGACCCGACCCGACCCGACCCGACCCGACCCGACCCGACCCGACCCGACCCGACCCGACCCGGCCCGACCCGACCCGACCCGACCCGACCCGACCCGACCCGACCCGACCCGACCCGACCCGACCCGACCCGACCCGACCCGACCCGTCCCGACCCGACCCCACCCGACCCAACCCGACCCGACCCGACCCCACCCGACCCGACCCGACCCGACCCGACCCGACCCGACCCGACCCGACCCGACCCGACCCGTCCCGACCCGACCCAACCCGACCCAACCCGACCCAACCCGACCCCACCCGACCCGACCCGACCCGTCCCGACCCGACCCGACCCGACACGACCCGGCCCAGCCCGGCCCGCCCAGGCCCACCCCGGCCCAGCCCAGCCCAGCCAATAGAAATAAAATAAATGAAGGCATAAAAATAAAAAAGAAAGTATAATAAAATTGACCAACCCAACTCAACCCAACTCGAGATGCCTTGTGTGCCAAATAATTTAAATCAAAAATCAAAATAATCAATAGACTCAGAATTCGAACTAAACAGATCATCTTGAAATGATTAAAATTAATACATATGAAGTCCCCAAAACAAGGTACTACGTCAAGAATAAGTAAATTGTATAGTTGCTGTGTTTAGTTGGACCAATTTGGGTTGGGTTGGCTTGGTAAAACATATGATGTTACAAACTGAACTAGTAGAATGTTATAAATTACGAGAAAATAACAAATTGCATAAATTGTCAAAGGTGCGAAATTTGAATAGTTTTTGAATACATTGTTGGGAGTTTAAAATAAGGCAACGATACGACTGAATTTGCTAAAAAAAAGTTGTAAATGCCCCAGTTGTACAAGAACGAGTTGTGAAAAATATCACAACTATGAGTCCGGAGTTAAACCAGGTCGGTTGTTAAGAACGTGAGTGGAGTTAAAAGTCACGCAATGGATGTACTTAGATTAGATTTTTTTGAAAGTTGAGTGAGTTACAATTTACCATATTATGTGAAGTGAAGTGAAGTGAAGTAATGTAAGTGAAAAGTCGTAAAAGACTAGAGAATTACGAACCTGTCGGTAGTTGAATTGAAGTTGAACAAAGTGATTATATAGAAAATTAATTCATGAACAAATTTCCTAGTTATATCGCACCAAAACGGGAATATATCATTTGCAGTGTAATATATGCATCTTGCTAAGATTATTCGGGTTCTTGTAGTATAAATGCTAAAAGGGATACAAGAAGCAATATGCATCGGAAATGCGCCCCTAATTACTAATCATAAAATAATTGAACAAACGTAATTGGTTTGTATCAAATTAAATGTAGTAATTACTTTAATACATTGCATTACATTTTTAATAGAAATGATTTACGATGATATTTTAAATTGCGTTGTGTAGACAGGAAATTCAAACAAAACATCTCGTTAAAAATATGATTTACCTTTTAATATAAAGCAATAATAAACTACGTTTAATACACCCGACGCATGTACTCGCGAAATTAAAAGAATAATTTGCCCGAAAATACTAGGTTTCAGGCAGATCTTAAAAAAACGCAGAACAAATTACATTACCAAAACCAATTATAAAAATGTCATACATTGTTTTAATTTTTTATTTCCCCTTTCGCGTACTCAAACATTTACCTTGGAAATGAATGCTGCAATGTTTTCTTTACGTATTTCACATCAGCGTCTCCCTTTTGAGGTGTAACATTCTGTGTGCATCTTGTATAAAAAATATACACTTGCCGTACTTCACGCAGCTACAGAAAATTACTTTGCCTAGAAAATAACTTCCCCCTTAGACATTTAAATTACGTGTTTCGTTTGCGTTTTTTTTCAGTTAGAAATTTCTCATTAATTAGTAATACGAACACGATATTTTTGTGCTATCCATTTTTTGTAATCGTGATCTCGTTAAATTTTTCCGGATATTTTTACGGTTTTAAATTAGCTCGTATAATGTGTATTTAAACTTTGTAGTTCGTAGTACATAACGGCAGGATTACCAAATTAAATATTTAAGTTGCCATAACTATCACAAATTATTCCCTTTAGAGCAATTACACGGGTGCGAATTCCTTAAATAAAAGGAATTTACACTTACTACGTTTACTGAAGCTCGCCAACTTGATGTGTTCATGTTACATAAAATCAATTAATTAATTCCTGGATGCTTGCTATTTAAATTTGTGTTTAGAATTTCATTCTTGAATCACTTGTTTATTGAAAATGTTTCACATTAAAATCATTCTAATGCATAAATTAATATAACAAGTAATACAAGTATTTTTTATGACTTTTTACGTCTTAATCCTAGCATACGAAGTCACTGGGCACGGAGCCCGAAATGTTTAGTTAAAATATTTTTTAAAGGTACAGAAAATGGTCGATAGAAAAAAAATTATTAATAAAATATATTGTGCTATGCTTTTGTGGGGTGATAAAAATAGACAAACAAGTTTAATTTTTATGTTTTGTTCGGTATTGGAAAATAAACACATTGGAGACAACAAAAGTATAGTAAAATTAAGAATTACAACACTGGGGCATATTAAACTGGTTACAATTCTAAAATTATTGTCGTGGTCCTGTGCGTCGAATTAAATATTTAGAAACCATTATCAAATAATGAAAATGTGTTTAAAGCATTAAATGCTGCATGGAAAGCAGTAACCCGATTCACAAAATTCCTAATGTGGACGAGTTGGAGCCAAAATGACATAAAGCAATGAAATGGCTGTAAAACTTCTTAATTACTTTGAGATGAATAATTTGTCGATTATTCCATTCAACTGATTGGGGTACTTGTATCCTGATTTTAACTCTTTGAGAACAATATTTGCTTGAAATGAAATTTCAGGATTTACTTTATTTATATTTTCATGTTCATGTTCGTAGTTAACTTGTGTTGTATGGCTATATTATTGTTTAATTAATTAAACAATTGTAATATATATGGTGCTATGTGGTAATCATGAACACACAGAATTTTTGAGTAAATCATAAATTTGTTGAAATAAAATTTGTTTATAATTTCAATATCTTTCAATTTTATGAGAAACACTTTTTCGATAACACATATCGGTTACGAGATATTAAAAAAGGGAGGAATAAGCCGTCACTTCCGGTTAAGATATTGCATTCGAGAATAGGAGCTTTTTAAATAATTTTCGGGAAAGAGAATATAAGTCAGTTCAAATTATTAACTTCACTGCATTTTTTTTTATTGCAGTTGTAGAAAAATGTTGGTAATTACCAATACATTTTGCAAATGAAATCGAATCTTACTGGTCTAGAATCCAATGAAATGCCTAACAAACTAAGAGAGCAGTACGTCTAGATAACAAACAAATCAAATAAGTAAAACCCTACAAAAGCTTAAACAGGATTTATATTTCATGTTGTGGTGCTTTTAATTAATTATAATTAAATACACGATCCCATTTAGCTGTATTCGACGTTTGGAAACGCAATTTTACTTTGTTGCGTATAATGTTCATAATGTGCATAATGTATAATTTTGTCTATAATGCTCCCATTGTTCACCATCATGGCATAGTTACAAGAAATATTTACGCCACATATATTATGTTTGTTATATAAAATAAAATCCCTTATACATCTAGCACCATTTTTATTTATTAACTATATTTAGCTTTTCAGAAACTGCTTCTGAATTTTTAATAAGTTCTTATCACATGTTATTTTCGTACTGAGTCGAAATAGACTAAAAAATAATGTACTTCAAAAAATCGTAATATTGATTCAGCAATCCTAAAAAAATAGAACTTTTGTTGTCTAGGTAGACCAATAGACCTTTCACTATTGTTGTATCATAAGGATGAATAATGGAATTATTAAAGCCAATTCGTATAGATGCCACCAGTCACTTTTTAATAAAATTTGCTCTGTTTTACAATTAAATCACCTGAAACTTTAAGTAATCATCAAAATTGATTCATTTCTTTATATTTTATGGAATTATATTCCTTTTACATTTACATTTTAGCTGACTCCATGATATTTCTACTTCAATTTTCTATTTCAATTATGGAATCCCCCCCCCACACACACACACACACACTACATTTCTCACATCTGCCTCATCATTTGATTTTAGGAGGGTTGTCGTAACCTAAAATTTTGACAATAGTGATTTGTTTGCACTAATGCATTTTCTACTTCACCTTCTAAATTCGCTCTAAAACCATGAAAGCTCCTTTTATCATTATGTAATTAAAAGCCCTCAATGTCTTTGCCCAAAGTATATACACAGCATAAATATTCAAATTCTAATATCGATTTTGCATCAAGTGTTACGTACTTGTAATTTTTTTAAATTATGTCTCAAATGTTATTTAAAACCATGAAATTATACGTTGTTGTTGCTTTTTGAAGAATAATTGAATTATTAAAGCCATTTTTATAATCGCCTAATATTTAATCGTTCTTTTTTAAATAATTTGATAACACTCAATATGTGGGAGTATTCGTTGCTGAACATAATTGGTAAAGATGCCACCAGTCACTTTTTAATAAATTTTACTCTGTTTTACAATTAAATCACCTGAAACTTTAAGTAATCATCAAAATTGATTCATTTGTAGATATTTTATGGAATTATATGCCTTTTACATAATTTTAGCTGGCTCCATGATATTTTTACTTCAATTTTCTATTTCAATTATGGACCCCCCCTAAATTTCTCACATCTGCTTCTCATCATTTGATTTCAGGTGGATTATCGTAACCTAAAATTTTGACAATGGTGATTTGTTTGCACTAATGCATTTTCAACTTCACCTCCTAAACTCGTTCTAAAACCACGAAAACTCATTTTATCATTTTGTAATTAAAAACCCTCAATGTCTTTGTCCAAAGTATGTACACAGCATAAATATTCAAATTCTGATATCGATTTTGCACCAAGTGTCATGTACTTGATATTTTTTAAAATTGTGTCTCAAATGTTATTTAAAACCATGAAATTATACGTTGTTGTTGCTTCTTGCATTATTTTTTGAATTAATTAAATTTAAACTGTAACTGCAATTACAAATTACATTTCTGAGGTATATACAACTAATAATGAATTAATTAAAAACTTCTACTTGAGCTTCGAATTAAATTTAAATTATAAATACCCAACGACCAGATATTTAATTAATTTAAAGCATCATAAACAACAAGCGAAATTTCCATTCGCAAACCATTACAGTATTGAAAAGGACGCGTCACCTAAAGAAAGCTTTATACTAATGGAGAATATATTCAATAAGCTAAAAAGAAATTCAACAAAGTGAATTATTCGATAATGGCAAACCACCTTAAATATCCTTTGTGTGCTCCACGTCAAAACATTTTTAATGCACGAGGCATTAAACGGTTCCTTTGTATCATATCATAATCCTTGATATGTTGCCGCTACTCAGGGAATATCTTGTCGATTATAATTAACAAAAACGTTATGGGCGCGTCCTACTACAAGAGATTACCAGATCTCTTAGCGCTAATTTAGAATTTCTTATTACGAGCTTTGAGTAGTTTCTGCGTTAATATACAAAAGTGAAGATATTCCCAGAGTTGTAATCTTATTAAAGTTTTAATTCCTACTTTATGTTGAAAAACCGAAATAGTTTATAGTACTTATTCTACCTTACTGCACTCGAGTTTGAGGATGAAAATTTATTTTTATAGAAAATGCTTTGAAATACATTAGGGACAATGAAATAATAAAAATAATAATGGGTATTTCTATTGGAATAAAATGTGTTTCAAAATTATAAGATACAATGAAACAAAAATTAAATAAGCGGAAATAAGAAAATAACTTATGGATGAGATACTATGCATTTAAAATGCTTCTGAGTATGTTGACCTTCCAAAATATCATAGTGAAGGCTGACCAAAACAAAGTAGGAACTTTATACAATTCTAACGGAATCTATAAGGTAGCAGAGGATGGAGCTCTTGAGCTTTTACTGGAAACAATCGTCCCAGGCTCCACATCAATCGAAGTCGATCAAACAATGAAACTGGTGGACGTTGGCTACTGATCCAGGCGAGAAATTGAATGGGCGGCGAAATCTTTCAAGCCCTCCAAATCTACTACAACTGGACTGGAATTTTCAGTGCAACATCTTAAAAAGTTGCTGCGAGTTACCTTGGCAGTGGGATATATTCAAAAAAGTTGTGTACTTTCCAAATTTAGAAAGGCAAAATCATACAGATCCACTTTACATCGTTCACGCTCAATACATTTGAAGAAATGGTTTGGGTATGAGATCCACAGGACAACCCACCTTTGCTTAAAAAGAATAAAATAAAATAAAGTTGTTACAATACGAAATTAGTACAAAAATTCAAATAAAATATAATCGAAGTTAAACCAAACAATAACGAGAAAAAATAGAAATCAAATAAAATAGATAATAATAATAATATTAAATAAAATAAAATTGAATTTCTTTATTCTTTAACTCGATTAACTCGCTTTCGTGCTTTTGAAGTCACATTAGTAAAAGATGTTACATATACCGATAACAAACTTATTTTAATATTAGTCGACTGTACGAACAAGAAATAGATTTACATTCGTTAATATGAAAATAATGATCAATAAATCTGTAAGGGATGTTGGATCGTTTTATTCTTATTTGCAATCACTCGTAATGCAAAATCAATATAAATGCTATCTCTAATTACATCTGATATTTCATGATATTTGCGTGAATAGTTATTTGTAGTAGAGTTAGAACTATTCAACGGTTGTCATACTAAGCAAACAAGCGCGACAATCAAAATTACGCCAGTATTAAAATTATTAATTCGAGTAATTCATCACTTGTCACCGAGATTTTACGCCGACGCCAGTTTGTCATTATACAAAAAAAATTACTGAAAACACTGGCGAAATGCCCGAGTGCGTAACAATATTGAGCATATTTTATGCAAATTTGATTTTCAATTATCTTTTTTATGCATGTGCAGCTATACACTACGAAACAGTAGCACGAACGCATTTGTTATTTTCAATTTTAAAATTCCTTTGTTCGGTAGTTAATTAAAATTCGTTTTATTCTAATTTAGCGATGTAATAAAACCAACTATTACTATCGCGTATGATGTAACCATATAACAGCTACAAATAAAAAAAACATTTTTCCGCAGACGCAATCCCACTTTTTACGCTGTCCTGAGTTCATAAATAAGTGCATAAATTTGGTATAACTCACACTTAATTTACAAAATTCATATTCATGAGGTGATAATTTTTAAAACACCATATTATTAAGATCACTAACTTAACAAATGTTAATGCACATGCTAATGAAAAGCTCGTATAGTTTTACTTGCAAAATTTTTTTGCAACGATTTTGTTATTAATTTAGTTGCAGAATTGCGTTGTGCGACATATAAAAAGCAATAACAGCGACGTTTCCATACAATTCGTCGTTTATTTGAAACTTTTAAATTGCACCTCTTGAAAAGATAGAATTGTTGTGATAAATAAATTTCAATGGCCTTTGTCGATTTTTAAAAGTATATTAATTAAACCTGCATGGTGCATAGAATTTTTTATACAAACTCATAAACAATGCTATACGTCACTCAATATGCAAATGTCATAAATTTACACAAATTATATTCCGGGTGCTCTGATTGTAATGCACTCACCATTCACGGTCGCAATATCATTGGCAACGAACTTTTTATACTTCATCGAATATATTTTTTAAGGTTTTCAACGTCCAAATTTTAAATCTTAAATTAATAATTATTAATCTTAGGATGTATAGTCCTATAAATCTTCAATGCTGCTCTACTGTTATCAGTCTGCAAAGCTGTTTAAGGAGAGGGGTTGCGTTTACAGATTGTGACTGGATAGGAGCTATACTCGCCAGAACAATTACCTAATCGTTGTGTGGTGATACGATCAGATGTAGGGCCAGTAGTTGTCCGCAGGGAGGGGTTATTTCCCCCATACTGTGAACTCTTCTGGTGGACGAGCTTGGAGGTCGACATGTCTATCCTGATAACAGTGTCGTTGATCAACAGTTCAACAGTGATGAAGCAATCATCTCAGAAACCACCAACGCCGATACGCAGGGGAGCGATTAGTTATAAATCCTCGTAAATCATGACAAAGGTTAACAGACTCAAGCTGAAGAAAAAATGATACCATTTGGAGGAAGCAAAATATCTAAAGGTGACACTAGACATCGACAGAAAACTAGATAGATACCATGGATGTGCCGTAGAATTTGTAGAAAATTTATGGGGATTACTCCCAAGCAGATATACATCAGGTTCCCACCCTGAAAATCATGATGAACCATAAATATAGGTGTGAGCCAAAATATATCATTGGGGTCGCAGTGGAGGAACGATTAACGCATTACTCACAACAAATCTAACCTAACCAACTCCAACATAATAAAATGTCATCCTCTATTGTTTCCACGAAATTAAAGTGATGACTATGTCCGTAAGCTTGTCAGTTCCGATCTTTGACTCCCTTGTGCGTTGGTCCTCAAATCTCCGGTACCTTATTCCTTCAAACCTAAATATTCCTATGTATAATAGATAAGGAAATTATTTGACAAAAATTGCCCTTACTGGAACATCCCATGTATGTTCAATTAGAGGTTGCAAGACCTGGCCCAGAGAGTGCACTCGGCATCATCTTCTTTTTGAAGGACAACGCTCATTTTCTTCCAGGTTACTGCAATGCATAATTTCTTCTAAGATGTGCTTTGAAATTCATTACTATCCCATTGCAATCTTTTCGTAATTTGTTTTGATGTACAGAACTGTTTTTACTTCAACGTGTCTACATATCTTGTAAACTAGTCGGGAAATCATTGGGAAGGATATTATCGAACACGACAATAAATAATCAACAATGTATGAATTATAATTAATTTAATATTCTTCACCAGTCCGGTCACACTTCCCAGCATATCTTCAATTTACATGAATAATAATTTCCATTTATTTCCTAAAAAACATAACAAAGTTATCCAACTGCTTTACAAAGTTAATAAATTCAGGTAATCGTTATTTAGGTATTGTGTTCACCCCGAAGGTTCCTCGTCGCGTAAATAGGTAACGATCTTAAAAAATTAACATAGTGACGAGTCGTAAAATTCATTTTTGTTATCGCAAAAAGATCAATGTAATTTTACTTGGTCCGGGTTAAATTAATTTAAGTTGTGGAAATTTGAATACGTGAATATTCATATCGTGGGTATAATCCACCCCATCGACGGAAAATATCGAAAGGTTCTTAAAAATGTCGGTATACGAAAGTAATAGTCGTCAATCGGCATAAAATGTTATTCTAGCATTGCGTTATAATTATTCAGGTACACACTTATGTGGGCATGAATAATTAAAACGCACATAGCATACGTGAGGGTTGCTTCAAATTTGATTCAATTGGTTGCGCTCAATAAGAGGTACGGTCGTTTTAGTTGGCTATGATTTAATTGCACCTTTAAAGAACTTGTTTACCCATTATGGTTTTGCTCCATATTCATTTATTTGCTTACTTTTTACTTACATCGTTTGTGATGTGTTTACACACATTAACTTTTTCCCTCGTTGACTTTACCTTTTTTGCTATTACCCCTTTAATTATATTCGTTTTTGAAGTAATTGTTTTCTTCATATTTTTATAACTACATTAACATTATATTATACAGTAATTTAGTCGTTTGTTTGTGTTAAATTAAATCAAATTAGTTACTTTTCAATATTTCGCAATTAAATTTATTCCTTCATCAGGAAACTGAGATTACAACCTTGTGTCAACTGACGTAGAAGTCAGGTTAAAAATAATTACTTACAATACTTGAGGATTCATAAAACGTAAAATTGTCTATACATTTACTTAAACAAGACGAAACCAGTCGACGATGGAATAAAACAGACATTAATTGATAAAAATTGTAAGGTTAAGTGAACACGTTGAAAATGTAGTTACAGCTGACGGTGAAAAATTTTAAAAATAGTTGCCAACCCAAAAATTAATAGTAACTACAATCGCAATTTACGTGAAACAACAATGTGAAAAAATTTAAAAATGATAACCAATGTGATGAAGTGAAACTGGAGAAAAGTGAATTCGAAAATTAATGAAATTTGAACAGTGAATTATCAAACAATTTTGTTGTTACCTGGATGCATCTAGAGCTGGCAGATCAGTATTGTCATTTAATGTCAACAAATATGAATACATGTTACGCAACTTGTTTACGTCTGTCCTATAATTGATAGAGTTGCCACATTTGTGTATGTGGTACATTTCTAAGAAATTACGATGTTTAACTGTCTTTTCAGTATCCAACACAATTACGTTGTTAAAGTCAAAGTTATGGTTATTATCAATTACGTGTGAAACCAAAGCATATGAGATTTTTTTTTTTGATTTTATAATCACTTTTGTGTTGAACTCTATTATGTAATAAGTGAGGATTCTGACAAATGTAACAACCCCCGCAATCTGTGCAATCAATTCTGTAAACAACCCCCGATCTGTACCCAGGTCCCAGGTCACGTGCCAAATCATTTAATTTATTTTGAGCTGTTAAGTGAGGTTCACTACTGGTACTTGGTAAAAATGTTGGGTCATCGGTGGTATGCTTAGGAAGTTGTAGATCAGATTCTGAAGAAGAAGTAAAATCGCCAGGAACAATGTAGTCTAGGTTTAAGGCCGCAATCGGTTCCTCGCTATGAGGAACTGGCCTCATTACAGAAGGCAAATTTGTCTCTTTGCTTTTTTGAAAACCCTTCTATTTTAGTGATACAAAAGTAGCAATCGCTTACGTGATCGGTAGGTTCCCTTCACACCATAGGAACAGCAAACGGCATAGAAGTTTTCTTGCGATGCACCCACCACTAAGTTTATATGACAACTCACACAGCAAACATAAGGAGCCCAAGTTTTATCTTGATCTCCAACTTGACATTCAAAATATAAAAAGTAGGCCCCTTTGACTTCCTCAGATATAGATCTAGCTTGTGAAAAATAAACCGTCCGCATGTATAACAAAATTTATCCGCTGTATTTTTCCAATCGGCGACTAGAACTTGCCATTTTATATAAATCGAGTTAAACACTTGACTGTACTGTTCATAGAACCCGTTTAAAGTCCCGTAGCCAATCAGGTATAAATAATAATTTCAATTATAAAAGGATTACCCCGTAACATAAAAGAGAAGCAGGTACTTAAAAATGGGACATGCTAAGTCATTTCTGTGAAAAGGTGATTTAACTACCTAAATGAAATGCAAAAAGAGCATTGTCATCAATGTTACCAAAATCACGTTGACCTTTATCGATTCTTGTAACTGATTTTATTATTTTGTTACATTTCCGTTATTATAGGCATTAAATTATAAATCATAAATAAAAATCCTGTCACCATAACTTTCACTCTCGAGCATTGTGCAATAAGTCACACATTTTTTGCGCATATAATATAAATTCAACTTCGTGGCGCTCATTTTCAGAGATATCGTTTGAGAACGATGGAGAAGCAGACCCCCCACGTCTGCTCAATCATCGCCAGTTATATGTCTAAAAGAAACAAATTGCAATGTATGTCACAAATACTTTTGTAACTATTTTTTGAAAAAAAAAGTTAGTAGAAACTATTCCTACTTTTTCAAATATTTTCATTCATGTTACATGCATTTTATATGAATGATTCTTTTGTTTAAAATATCTTGCGTCTCCTCCTAAAAATACACTTCAATGCTGAATCGTTGGTGGTGGAGGAGTCGCAATTCGCGAATAAATAGCACCATCCACTAGTACCCAACAAATTTAAAGGTAAAAACTAGTGATGGGAATAATCGAGATGCGATACACGAATTAGTCGATTATTAAAATCTCTCGAGATAATCGACTATGCACTCTGAAAATTAGTAGTACTAAATTAGTAGTCGTACGTCGATCACGGAACGTGTGGCAGCGGACCGAGAAGGCCGATATCTCGATATATTTTAACCCCACCACTAAATATTAATAGTAGTTCCAGGTTCGAGATATTTTATTTTAACATTGGACTCGTTCGATTGTGGCAACTAATTAGTCGTATCGCTAAGCGAAGCTTCTCTTTCAATTATTTTTTGTAGTCTCGACCGATCGTCATTGTCGCATTGAAGAATACAATAATTTAAATAAGTACAATCGTGTTGATGATATTGCGTTAGTAAATAAAACGCATCAAAATTTACAATAATATTTATAAACTGCCACAATAATATATAAAAAATATGAGCAAATAACAACAAAAGTGTAATTCTCAATAAAAACAAAGGTACCTATATAATAAATTAATAACTCTAGATTAAACAATAATAATAAAAATTAATAAAAACAAATTTATAAGAATGTGGTATTAAGGAATATAATTTGATCTAAATTTTTAAACGATAGTTTGTTTCGATGTAAATTTGTAAGTTGCACGGCTTTAGAAAACACACTGTTAGTGGTATTAGAACGTTTATGTTGTACGTTGCATTAATTAGTATTAGTACGACTACTACTAATTTTAACTACTAATATTAGTCGATTATTAAATTATATCGATTACTAATAATCTATTATTGAAATATCTCGATTATGCCCATCACTAGTAAAAACGTATATCACTCCGCGAAAGTACTTTCTTCAGCGCACCGAACTTTTCTTTAAATGTGCACTTTTCGATGTAATGAAAATTAAGTAAGATGCGAGAAAGTTTTTCGCATCGTTGAGTCGGACGGAAAATTTGGATAATTTGTAATTATATTAACACATATTTCCATCGCAACATCCGTGCATTTTACACGAATTGTTCTATCTAAAATATGTTGCGCGAAAATGCCTCTGCAACGTTTTTTCTTAAAAATAAACCCTATCGATTTTCTCCATTTTTTTACGTGCCCAAAAGATCTAACGATAGAATTATAACTTGTGAAGGTTTTAAGGCAGATTTGTCGGTGAAAATGTGCGTTGATTTCGTTAACTAATAAAATTTTACTAATTATGGAAAAATAATAATTAATAATTTTCTATTTCTTCCTGATTCATCCAAATTTTCAATTAGTGGACAACTACTGGTAATTTATTATTACACAAACAGTACAACTTGGTTCTAATTAAATTATCATCCTATTTTAAATTTGAACTTGAATTTGAAGGTTAACAATTTTTTTAGTACAAGATCCGCTTCAAACGCTTGATAAATTAAATTGATAGATAACTCAAGTATACATATAAAATGTACATGACTGTTAGACACACAATAGTAGGGTCGTGTCTTTGGATATCCGCCGTGGGATTTATTTTAAATTAAAACTATATTTTATAAAGTCAACTTTATAAAAATATTAGTACACAATACCAACGTACGTTACTCGCATGAAAGTGTTTCTACAACCAGGTTTTAAACGTTTTAGAATAATGTTCAATAAAAGATAGTTTTATGATTAATTTTCAAAAATATAAAAATTATTTTATTTAGGATATTCAACGAAGCGAACGATATTAATCTATCACGAAATTGCTTTAAAATCTTTATTTTTCAATATATAGTCTCTTTACGCCTTTATCAAGTTTTAGTGCGCGCACGAATTTGGTAAATAATTTGATTTCCGTAATTATTATTATATTCTATTAGCTGTTATATATTTACTCGATTTCAACCCCTTAACGGCTCCCTCCCTCCCTCTGCCCTGGTAACTCTTCTCCTTTCTGGTGGAAACACTCCCCATGCGCATCGCTAACAGAGTCCATGTTTTCGGGAAAGAAACTTAAATGGGAATGAAGAAAATGAATATTTAGGGACATCCTACATCCTAATTTATAGTAGGCAGTTAGCATTAATTTAATTTTTTCATGGAAATCCGGAGCTTTGTAGTTGTCAAAAAAATTTTTGTGAGGTCGACAAAAGCTACCCATGCTTGTTTTTCTGTAGGACTAAGGCTGGCTAAAAAAGTAGGGTCGTTTTTTTGGCGTCACTTAATGTAGGAAACTTTTGTTTCAGAAATTGAAAACCAGGCCCATCTTTTTGTAATGCTTTAATAAAATTCTTGATTAAACCAAGTTTGATATGTAGGGGCGGTAAGATGATTTTCTCAGGTGGTACTAATGGTTCGTTTTTAATATTTTTCTAACCAAGAACATATCCTCTTCTGGCGAATGATGATGGCCTAGCTCCGACATCAAACCATCGATATTATTACAGAAAACTAAACTATCCTCTTTTGAATAAAATGCAGTTAGTGTATTATATCGATATCGGCATGTTGCATATTAATTTTAACTTTTCCGCTGTTTTAATCTGGACACTAATATTTCTGATTTTTCTTTAGGCAAATCTAAATCTCTCACAAGATCATTCAGCTCTGATTGACTAATCAAATGCGGTTTTGTAATATTCGGGTCTTGAAACTCCTCTCCATGGATGGACCGGCTGCGTCATCGTCATCAGGTTTTAAATATCTTGATGAAGTTATAAATCGTTTCGGTACCGGAACTTCTTGTGAATGGGGTAATGGCATTGATACAGACGACACATTAGCATATTTTGCTGGATGTTTTGATTTCTTAGAAAAACATTTGTTAAATCGTTTGTATGATTTTTGGGTTCACTTCACTGCAGCGGTACACCAAAAGGCTCTCTCTTTTATAGTGCCATTGTACCATCCCCTCAAATACATTGTAGCAGCGTAAACAGCAACATCTAGGCACCCACGGTTTGTCTGTCTTTTTAATTAAAGTGTTAAAATAAATTTGATAGCACTTATCGATTAGTGGAGAAATTGCTTTTTTTCACTTTTAAACGTGAATTGACCACAAATATAGCAAAATAAATCAGTAGAATTTAGAAAAACGCGTGACATTTTGTAGATTTGTGACTAATCTAAATGTTTTGACAGTTGTTGTTCACAGCAATTTGATATTTTGAGACGTGATAGTGAGATTAAATGTGGATTTTTTTTGTTTTTCAAAGTTGTATGGCCATTAAACATTTAAACTGTTATTATTCGTTGGGAACGAAAATAACATATGAATATGGACAACAAAAATTGGTGGAAAAAGATGAATAATACACCGTGTGCCTAATCGGTTTGAGGCGTCGTCGTCTATCTCGGCAACGGTCCCCATATATCTTTGCATTTTTCTCAATCTGCCGTCAATCCCTTTTTCTGCTGCTCTTCTTACTTTGTCTTGCCACGTCTTTCTATGTTCTTCCTCTTGCCTGCTTATCTTGCTTCATAAATTTGCATAGGTTGCCTCTCATCTTCTATTCTATTTACTTGTCCTGACCATTTTTGGTCAGTTATACTGAGCTGCCTGGTTCACGCCCTTGAATACTTTTATCTAGTGCTTTTTTTATATTTCATGTATCTTAAGCCTGACACTTTTTATTATTTTTAATTACAAGTTTTTGTTTCTTTTATCTTTGTTCTGTTCTTCCATTCAATAAGCAGTATATGTGGTATAGTATAGTGGTTGCTTCCTATCTTCGCTTCTCTCTTCACTCTTACATGTGTATTTTTATTTCGGTCTAGCTCTTTCTAGTTATCAGGAACTAGTCTATAATAGATCTTTCTCCTCTATTTCCTCTCTTGTATATTTGAAAGCGTCGCTGTGTGTGAATTTCGTCTTTGACCACTAGGTCATTTGCTACGCATAGGCCCAGTACCTTCTGCGTGTTTGTGTTTCCAACGTCTTCATCCTATTTCCCTAGCCAATATTCAATGTTTTTGTTCTTTGTCTCCCATTATCATAACATTCTTATCTTTTTTGTGAATCTCGTTTTTCTGCATCTTTACTTCGGCCGTATGCACTGCGTACTTTTCTCATTACTCTCTAGTTGTATTTCTACAGATAAAATTCTTTCATTTACGTAGGTTCACCTACGTTTTCTTTTACTATGAAACCTACCCCTGCTCTTGCTTTTTCGCCTTTGTCTACACCAGTCGTGTACATCCAATTTTCTTAATGTATTTGTTCTAGCTTATTATTCTTTTTATTGGTCTCTGTGATAGGTAGTCTATTTCTGCATTTTCAATTTCTTCTAGTATTTCTTCTTTTTTTCCATTTATACCACATTCCACGTACCTATTTTTATTTTATTTATATGTTCTTTATTCTTCTGTTTTATTGCCGTTCTGCTATTTATTGCCTATTTGTTTTCTTGAATTTCGTTTTTCGTTTACTTTTGTTTCTCCAATTCCTTTGATTTCTGGTCTTCATTTATATTGAAAAAACTTATATGAATATAAGTATATAATAAATATAAATATAATTTATATTTATATTTAATTTCTTTGGGTACCCTACCTTGGTCTTCTTTTTATCTTCTTATCTCGCAATGTTTCGCTGATCTAATTGTATTTTTTGCTCTTCTGTTGTCATATCGTTTCCTATGTTTATTTTACCCACTAAGAGTTTACTTTTGTTTCCCATGATCTCAAATTTCTTCTCAGAGGAGTTCATTTTTGCAATTATTAGTTTTTGTGTGTTACTCTTAACTATTTTGAATTCTTCTGTTATCTTTAACTCCACTCGTTGTTCGTTTATCATGTATTCTTGTACCTGGTTTGTCCGCTCTTCATTATTTGTGTTCAGGCTTCTTAACAATGTTACATTTCCTCTTTTCCTTTTCTTGCTTTTCCATCTTCTGTTCTAGTAATCCTATTCTTTGTTGTAATTGATGTTTTTCCGATATCTTTTCCATCTCTTCTCTTAGTTCTCTTATTTCAGCCGAGTTGTTTTTCAACCCCTTTGTCATTTCATTATTGCGTCCTTTTCTTCTTTTCTTTGTCTGTATTTTGGGGATCTTATTTTTTTTTCTTTTTTTCTGATTTGAAAAATTTACGTAAAATAATTTATTGAATTCGACAATAAATTTTACGAAAATATATTCTGCCGAAGCTTCGTTAGAGTAATAAAGAACTAAAAATATATGCAGAAACACAAACAAAATTAACTAAGACCACAATGTAGAAAAACGACAATAAATGAACCAAAATCCCACTAAGTAACAATAAAACAAAACACTAGTTAATGGTCAAAAGGATGTGGATAGTAAATGACCAAAATAAATATGAAACAACAAACGGAACTCATTTACTTTCATTCGTAACCATTTGCTTTTGTTTTCATTCGATTACTTTTTCCTCTTATTTTGTATCATTTAATATTTTTGTTTTTTTGGTGTAAAACTAATTTGGAGACTGTTGAGAAAACATTCAAAACAGCTAACTTTTATTCACGTATTTTATTATTGTTATTTCCTACACAGGGGTTCGGTAAATCGGATCACACCGAACCGTTTAAAGAAACGTGGGTGCTCCACAAAAAAGTATAATACATCCAGAATTTCAAATAATTAATTATTTCTTCTGTTCACTTAATCGGAATTGGTAATAAATCGTATGTTTGCGAGACTGTGGAATATGTAATGTTTTTATGTTAAAATTGGCTATTATTGTTAATATCGAGTACTCAACAACAAACACATAATAATTTCAAAAAATGCTTACGCTAGCATAATTGAAGCATTGTTTGAAACCACAATCATAATATAGATTTAAGTGCATTTGGTTAGTTTACAACTGTACGTAAACAGAAATATGGAAATTATTAAAATCGATCAAACTAATGCGAGACATGCTGCGATTCTTATCGTAATAATATTGTAAAAGCAAGCTTGCATGTTGCTCCATAATTTGCAGGTGTAATCGGTACAACTTGTCTGAAAACGAGATATTTACTCCATATAACTCTAATTGCTATATATTTAGAAAGTACTTATTCACCGGAATATTGAATAGTCAAAAAATTGCACTAAATCATAAATTTCATGATCGTCATAAAGTTTCGCTCGTTAATCACTAAGAGTTCGCCACGTCTGCGTTTTTATTTTCTAAATGTATCACGTGGTAAAATTGAAATGTGGTAATTACCACATTGCAAGCTGAAAACTTCGAAATTGAGATACAACACGCGTCGATTAGAAGTACACGCGGTCATTTCAACACATGTTTCAACCCAGGAAATATACGCTGTATTTAATATGACGGTAATTTCACGTTTGCAACGTTTCATGTTTAATTGTATTAATATCATGTGATTATATCAGATTTTCAGTTAAGGAAATATTTTTGTTACCTTCGTTTTGTTTTAAACCTTCCACTTGATAACTAGCACATGGACTTAAACAAGTTTGGTATTACATCCCACAATAAGAAAGAAACCATCATCCAAGAATCCAAACAGTATTATTTTTGAAAACTAAACCTATTTAATTTTTGTTAATTTCAAATTTATAACGACCATGACAGTTTAGAAAACGCCAAGTTCGTTCATTGTAGGATTACATTCAAATAAAACCTAAAAGCTTCACTAAAAATAATTAAATTAAAAATAAAACAACGAGTGTCATTACTAGTTTGTATACCTGGACCCTAGGTTATGTAGAACAATTATAAAAGGCTTTATGATTACAAGATTGACATTACGTGTGTTTGTGCGAGTAAACTGAAAACCCAATCCAACCCAACCCAACTCAGTTTCATCAGTTTTTACAGTACTTGCAAAACGTCTATCAGTAACCAGATAAGAAATCCAATTCTGAAAAGATATTCTCATTAAATGGAAATATGCAAGTGAAAACACTGTAATGTTTGCCGGAGTAAATTCTTTTAAGAAGTACATGCTCACTCTGCAATATGATATATTTGGCTGTTATGGCTGTCATATATTAAATGTATTATTAAAATTGGCTTTTCTTTCGCTTGCTCGTAAATTCACGAAAATGATCAAAGAGCTTCAAACCATCCAGCCCTCTTGTTGAGCAGCACACTTAGAACCCAATAGGATACCTGAAATTGTAAATAAAATGTCATAATGAAAGCTATTTAAATATTTCTACCTATGTATCATAAATCTTTTATCATTGTATTTCTAAAATGAATTCTCGGAAATACGAAAAAGGGTGAAAATGTCAGACTCAAACCTCTCTTCCCCTGGTTTCATCTTTTTGAATTGCTTGCAACCGCTTTCAGCTACAATTATTGTACTATGTTGTAAATTGTATATGTATGGCTGTCAATTCTATTCCATGTGTTAAAATGTGCTAAAGGTTGTTTAAAGTCATAAAAAAAATCCAGATTTTTGTTGTTGTCGCTAGTTGATCTCCAAAGACTGGTTGCTTTTGGCTTTCTTAGCAAAAACATCGAATTTCTTGAACAAATCCCCTTAAACCAATCGTTGCTGGAGAAATTTGCTGTGATTATCCACAATTGACAAATGTGGCTCGTAATCTAAAAGCGCGGATTCTTCACCAGTTATGCAAACGTATATACTTGTAAACATTGATGTATTGCTTCTGTTTTTGATATTTTATGAATCTATGTCATTTGGACTTTTTTTTCCAAAAACTATTAGTTCAAGGATATAGTCTGGGATGTCTTTTGCAACACATCTGTTTTTATGATTCTGTGGCAAGTCAATACTAAAAAAGAAAGTTAGAATAGAAGCGTCGGGAGGGTATGGTTAAAGCTTTGCAACTTACCACAATAATAAGAAAGAATCCAGCAATGGTAATGATTATAACATTTTTTTGTAAATACATAAAATAAAAACCAACACAAACATTGCAATCACTACTGCCTACCAATAACAGGAAATATGTTTTTTTTTAATCAGTCTCAAGGGTGCCTCAGCTCCCTTATATGTACATCCAAATATAACAGAACAATGTAAAATACACAATTTTTAAAACAAAAATTAAGCTGTATGGACTAAAGTATGAACCTGTTAAAAAAAACTCGTCGGTAAAATAGTCGACCATAATTCCCAATGAATAAAAAAATTGTGGATGTAAAATGTATTAGAATCGTTTACAGGATGTCATGTTGAGCAACCCAAACAAACCCAAGCCAACCCAAGCCAACCTAACCCAACCCAGCCCAACCCAAACGAACCCAACCTAAGTCGAATTCTAAAACAGAAATTAATCCGTATGGTCCAAAAATATGAACCCATTTGGAAAAAAATCGTTAGCAAGATAATTAACCTAATTCCTAATTATTACAATTATTGATGAAAATTGCATTATAATCGTTTAGTGTAAGTTATGTTGAGCAATTTAAAATCAATTACTCATAACAGGAATAAAACATTAACTAAATTGTAAGTAAATGAATTTCGCCAATTCGCTTACAATTAACACTTTGTTTATGAAATCAAATCAACGAAAAAACTAAGCAATCGCGAATTAAATAAATCGGAAAGCATGATACAAATTAATACTTGAATATGTTTCTGTGCTTAGATAAATATATTTAAAAAAAATTAATTATGAAAACTAAACAAAAGTTAAATGAAAGAAAGTTAAAATAGAAATTACATTGAGTAATCAATTTTCAGTTTACTTCCTTATTTGCGTGTTTCGAAATCAATCAACAGTTATTTTGGTTCGGATAATTTTTTTTTCTTTCTAGTTAACAGCTACTAATTTGTTATCTAATCCACAGGAAGGAAAGCAAAGGCGTTATGTCACCCTATAACGTTTATTCATTCAAAACCCAACTCGTAATTACATTTATTGTGTAATCTAAGTGAGTGATGGTTTTATTCCAAAAGCGTTTTTGAAAATTATTACTTTTATTAATCTTTCAGTAATTCGTTTTCGATTTTGTACATCGAACAATGTTTCAATGTTGAAGTTACGTCGTTAAATTGGAACTATTCTACCTCCTTGAGCCCTGAGATTATTTTAATAAATGTCTATCCTATTGTAATTTTCTGGGTGGGCATGAAGTTATATAATGAATTAACCACCCGGGGCGGGGCAATGTAATATAGACAGCGAACCAGTTTACATCGCAAAAAAACCTTAGTGTTCAAAAGAATTCACCTCGAGAAACAAAATTATTTAAATGTCGATATAAACTAACCAATCGTAATTTTAATCTCATCATAAGGGGGAAAATTGAAGAAAATATTTACTGAAAATTAATTTTCGGATTTATTTGAAATAAAATCAGAACGCTACGAAAATTTTGCTGCTTGTGGTATTGCAATTATTTAATTTTTTATTGTGCAACGCACCCATTATTATTATTTGATAGTAGTTATTTCAGTACAAACGTATATTAATGTTTAAATAGTAAACAAAGCAATTATAAACAAAATATGGATTTTGGTGCTCATATATGTAAATTTATACCAACTCGTGTCGAAAATACAGTGAATATTATAAATATGTACTTTCTAACAATTGCAAGTTCCAGTGGTTTCGCAACTGCGGAAGTTGTACATCAATATTTGTAGTGCAATATCAAGGAAACTTGTGATAAATTTGAGATTTATAAATATGGTAAACACGTATCATATATTCAAAATTTTTGTCGTCACGCAAATATAAGAATGCAGTTTTATTTCCAGCATTATCTATTTACTATTATCTATTATTAATCTGATCATATACTTAAATGCAGAAAACAATTTCATCCACCGAATTTTACCTGCACATTTTTTCATTCGTTTCATAAACGAGCTTTGAATTCATCAGAAGCTTAACGGGCAATCTGTCAAGGTCTTTACTGATTGGGTGGTGCCATAAAATCCATAGAGTAATAAATCTGTTTACTATGGCAATGTCATAAAATATATGTGATACAAGGCATAAAGAAGAAGCGATAAGGTCTTTTATCAAAAGCAAAACAACGTCGGGTAACACAGTGGACGTTCACCCCATCCCTATTGACTTGTTGCCCTGCGACCGCCCCACATTTAGGCGAACAAAAAAAGTGTCCTGACGATTACCAATCAACTTAGCGGCTTCTGCTTAAATAGCATCTGAATATACTGGGACGTTTTTTAAATGGGCGAGCACTTCTGAAAATTTTTGTTGCAAAATCCGCATCCGCTTTTCTATTTGTTGAAAGTTGAAATAATTAAAAAAAAATATTTGCAATATACTTTTGGAATGTAATCCTTTTCGAAGCACCTGCTTCTACCCTGGCTTTACAATTTAAGGTTACGTAGACTTGAAGTCTTTAAAGAGAATTTTAGAAGCAATTGTTTTATTTAATTGTTGAAAAACTTTACAGCTATTAGTCTATTATTATCATATTATGGCAAGTTAATGAATTCTTAGGTTACGTGGGGAAAAAATGGTTGTATGTAAATTTTAATGGCTGCCGATCACCGACTATAGTTTTATGTTATTGACCATGTATATGTTAAAGGATTTTGTGTTGTTTCGGTTGTTGTATATAAACATCGGGTTATTATACTTGCTTTGGAATTACTTCTCATTCGGCACTACTGACAATAGAATATATGGATTGATCTGTATTAACTATTGTGTGTGAAACAAGGGATTGCGATACTAGGAGGGCAGCACCAAAGCTATGCTTTAGGAATTTTAAGTACAGATTATTTCAATATATAATGCCGACACTTTGCTCTTTATAATAAACGCATTTACACTTTATTATCCTTAACAGCTGGAACGGAGATTGCTTTAGAAAAAATAAAAAATATTTGAATAAATTTATAACAAATTTATAAATATTTGATAAACCGTTTCAGAAATTATTAGTGCATGTTTGCTTTATTTCCAAGACAGTTGCGGTACTCGTATGTTAATGACGCAATATTGCATATAGTAAACTAAGGTACGTAATTGGCTCACCGTATGTAGGTCGTATTATCACATATTACAAATGCGAAACTGCGAACACTACCAAGACCATGTAGGTATGTGACTATATAAATCGAACTCATTTCCGTTAATCGTATCAATGTAAACGGTTGGACGTACAAATTTATTGGTACTACCATCGAATTTAATGTTGTTTGTTGTACTAATACTAGTACCAATACTAGTACTAACACTAGTACTAATACTAGTACTAAATCTGTATATAACATGTACTTCACTTGAAGAATTGAACTGAAAATTACACTTTAGCAACCACCGCGGTCGCTGAGCTACAAATTTCATAAAGATTGAAATTTACTTCCTTTATTTTAACGAAGATTTTATCCAAAATATTGGTGAAACTTATTTTTTCATTGTCAATTGTGTCCTTACTTCTCATATATGTATATTATAAGCACCGGTTGACTAGTAGCAAATTACTTAGTTGGTTAGTGGATTCTGTTCACCTTTCTGGTTGAACTTGGGGTATACCATATAACCGTATTGTCGGCGGTGTAAGTGTTGGTAATTTTCAATACGTTGGTAGTGAAAAAACCTTTATTAGCATATTCACTTTCTAAGCTTTTATATCATTTTTTCTTCATATCATTTCTCTCTAACATCTCACGTCGGTTCCACCTTTCTCTTTTTTCATCTCCTCCTACCACCTCCTTCTCTTTTCAATGTTTTTTTTTAATCCTGCTGTTCCGTTTCCATCTTTTTCATACATTCCCCCTTTTTTAGTCCTCCGCTCTCTGTTCTCTCCCAAACTTCTTCTCCTTTCTCCTTTTCGTCTTGTCTTCTTTCAAGCTTATCTCTTCACAATCCCCCAACCAATGTTCCCTTTCATTTCAACCTTTCCACGGAACTTGTACCTCTTATATTTATCTTCCATCTAATATATTGGTCTTCTCCTCACTTCCACATCTGATACTTGCTAATTCTTTTTCTTCTTCTGCCGATCTCGCTCCCCTTAAATATCTTGGCTTCCTTTAATTATTTTGTATTTTACGTTGTAATTCGCATTTCTGATTTTGATTTCCATTTCCTGCGCTTCTAGCTGCTTCCACCTCTCCACTATTTCCTTCTCTATCTGTTTCCCTCAATTTGTTCTAGCCTTTCTCACTGCCATTTCGTACATCTCTTTTCCTGGCCTCTAGGCCCATTTGTTCACTACTTCTCCTGCCTCATGTTGACTTCTCGCGGTTGACTGTCCTTTTTAGCTGTCCTTGGTGTATCCTTTCTATCCTTTTCTGCTGTTTCCATCCCCACACTTCCGCTTCGTACAGCAGGATACTTCTAGGATCTTCCATATTATCGCAACAGTAAATTTCCCTTTCCTCTTTCCTCTTTCCCTTTTCCCATAAGTTTCATGTCAAAATACCACTCAACTTGAATACTATCATTTGTTACCCAACGTGTAAAGACTTTTTCGGACCCAATCAAGACTTGGCTCTCAAAAATTCATGGACCCACCCATTTACTATAAATCTGGCGGTAACTCTTCAGTCATTCAGTACCACCATGAGCCAAGTCAATATTTCCCCAGGTAATCGCGGTTATTGGTGGTCCTACGCCTAGTGCATATTTACAGGATTCTCGTTCCAATTTGCCAATTAGGGCGTTGCTGTGAAGAGGTTAATACATTTTTGATACTTTTCCTGATAATTTGTTTCATGTCTAAATAAGCCCACCAACTTGGCTGATTTTTACCTGGATTGCCCCAAATTTCTGGCCCCATTTAATTTTTTTTAATTTTGAATTATCAAATAAGGAGCTGCAGCTTCTTAAATATCAATACACTAGTCATTCGCATTGTGTACGCCGAATGAAGTGAAATGAAGTGGAAAAAACGTCATTGATATTTTTATTACTTAAAATTTATTAATTCGCTCTAAAACACTTCGTTTTGGTCCTTTTGGTTCACGGGTCCTATTTTTATCACTTTTCCATTAAATATATCTGACATCATTTTCCACTTAGGCATACCGTTACTAAGCTTAGAAAATTTGACGATTTGGGGACAAAATCAATTTCCACATTAAAACAACCTTGAATTAAAATTATCGAAAATATTGGTGACTGACTAATTTGCCTCAAGCGTGCATTAGTCGATATTGGAATATCACAAAAAATAATAAAAGAAATACTTACGTAATTAAGTCGAAGTGTGAGTAGTTATCGTGAGTTTTATACAGCCGCAGTCTTAATTACGTTGGGCGTGTTATCGTGCGACTTTTGTTGATAAACGCGCGTCATGTTTACGTTGAAATTAATAACTAGTTAAACATTATACATTTAATTCTACACCAATTTCTTTTGAAAACATTTTAAATGTCGTATATGCGGTTCCAGTTCAGTGTAGTGTTAAGTAGTCTGGAGCAAAAAACATCGGAGTCTTGCATATCGGTGAGTGTTTGTACCATTCTTTCATACACGTAGGGTTCGAGAAACAATATTCTATATTTCTGGCACTCTATGAATTGTGCAGCTCCGCTATGAAACAGCATTTCATAAGCGACTAGTTGGTAATATATATTTTTTTCATAAAACTGGAATGTGCGTATTTTTCATTCAATATGCCCCCATTTTATCGATAACAAGCCAATGTGTTTTACATTGAATATAAGTCTATAGAAATTAATACTAAACTGCACTCATGATAAACCGCAAAATTTAAACTCAAACCTACCAACATAAACACACAAAAAAATCTAAATAATTATTGTAAAGTACAAATTCACCCACACTGTAATAAAAGAGATAATTCAAAAATGTATTTAGTAACATAAAAGAAAATAATACCATTTAGAATTGTGCAACCTTAATCCTCTTATTTTTATCAAAATCAGTGATGCATTGGAATTATAGTAAAGCCAAATATGTGTAGGGGCGTATTCCTCCGCTTAGTACTCACGAGACATACTAAAGAATATCCAACGTAAACTGTATTGAATTTTATTGAAATAATAAAAAGAGTTTCAGCACCAAGAAAATAAAATTTCAGTGCGATCATTTAAATTTCTCAATATTGCAATGAAAATTGCCGGAGCTATTGCTTTACTTAATTCAGAAAAAAAATGCAATGATAACTTTCTATTATTTTTTGCTATAATAGCGAATAAAAATTAACAAATACTTGAAGCTAAAGAACCCTGAGCGAAGGGCGTAACTTTATTATTAAGACGTTTTGTAGTTTTAGTTCGAGAACACTAGTAATTTCATGGTTTTTTGATTCGAATGAATTCAATCAAATGTTCAAAAAATAAAAAGGATAAATTATGTTCTGTGCTAAGCATAATTTTGGATCTTTTTCATGACACCAAGATATGTGGAGCACGATTTGTCATCAACTTTCTCGAGCTCTTTGATAATAATGACCATATTCAAAAATGTTCTGTAAGGTCATCGAGCTGTTCTTCTACTACATGAATATTCTCTAATTAATTTATAAGCGTTATCCACACCACCTTTGGTCTTAGTATATAAAATCATTTATGACTCCTTTGAGAATATATGCACCGTTCTGTTCTTCCTAGTAATCTATGACACCATAGTTAGATCTTCCGTAAATGCAAATATTGATGATTGCACCTGTCTGGCAGTTATGTTCAATTGTATGGGTGTATGTGGTGTATTCTTGGGAACAGTGGTAACTAAAGTAAGTAGCTTGATTAGTGGATAACTCCTGAATGATGTTTCTCATTGTTTCTCATTCTAGGTTTCATAGTCTCAGCTCTTTGATTCGTATAAATTACTGTTGTCAATAATTAGTTGAAATTGTATTGTATAATACCAGGATAAGCCTTGACATTTTTTTCTTGTAATCCTCATCGTTGACTCTTGATTCTAAACCAGATTTTGCAATATATCTAGGATTTTTTTTATTATTGGTTTTAGTTTAGTCGGATTCGTCACCAGATTCCTCTTCGTCGTGAATTTCTAGATTGTCTTCAGCTTAACCAAAATCATGTTAAAGGAAACTGCGCCCTGGAATAAAATTTATTCTAGGTCCCACTAACTGATTTTGAAGCGACCATTCCGATTATTAACAAATTATCAACAATGTAAGAATTATATTTAGTTTAATTTTACTCCAGAACTAAAGGTGAAAACGTGTTCATGACCCAGAAACTATTTGATATAAATGATTATTCATAACTTAGAAACGCGTATTTTTATTTAACGAAGAAATCATATTTATGTCACATTTACAAAGTTCAAGATCGGGATTTTCTCCGTTATTAAAGTTTTCAACGATTATTTGTAAAACTTCATTGAAATGTTTATGCAGTCGTTTGAAAGTCGATACATTTAAGTTGTGTGACTCGTAGTTTAGATGTCAAAGAATGCAAGCCGTGTCGTTTTTGTTGCGGGATATAAAAACACTTGCCTCACCACTTGTATGTAAATATAGCATTTCGAACTATCATGATTTGTTACGAACGGTGGTTTGTTTTATTTGTTTTAGATAACAAGGAAATAGTACGACTGCACAGTCAGGTGAAATCCTCGACGAAAATAATATCCTTACAAATCTTTACTGTTATGTTTTTACTGGTTATTTGTTCAGTAATAAATACAAACATGACATAAACTATTACGTACTATAATGAGAACATCATTCTGCATTCACAAGCTTGCTAATTACAAAAATACAACTTTATTATTATAAGAATTTAACAATTATGCAATTTACCACATAATAAAGAGACAAAAACAAACATTTTATGAACCGGTTGCTAAACTTATGCCCTTTAAAAGTATATAACAACATAACAATCTAATTGATAGTCACATTCTTGGAATGCCACCAATATTAACAAGAAAAACAATAACAAAAACACCGGATCTCGACTTAAAACAAACAATTACAGCAACAAATTTATCAGAAAAAAAGTTAAACAATGGTTCATTCACGTATACGACGACACGCATGAATATAATACGATAAACAATGGTGATACATTTCTGTAATCAATTCGCAGGATACGTATCAGGTTTCTTCAGGGTTTACTCATTGAATTGATTCTAATAACAGTTTATTGCAATTCATCCAATGCCTTTGTTGTAATTTTGAAACATATATGGAATCTGCATATCCTTCCAGCGAACCAATAAGATTATTTTCATCAAACCTATAATCAAACTCTGCTCTTGATTTTTTCTTCATATCTTATCTTAATACGATTTTCTCTGATAGTACCCGTAGTACGGTAACCTAAATGACGTAAATCATTTAGCAAGTCATAACTTGTAAAAAAGTTATCAAAATAGATTTTGTGGTTGACAGGATTAGTGGATAATTTATCAAGCAGCATTTTTACGACTCTAGTACCCAATGGCTCAGAAACTGAGTTAGTTGATCTGCTACAGTGTATATCAAAAGAGTAGCAGTGTTCAGAGGAACTTGCTGCGACCCAATTTTTATAGTCAAACCGAACTGGTTTGCCTCGAATAAACTGCTTGGCTGAATGATTACTATAGTATTTAACCATAGACTCATCAATAGAAATATTTTCGTAGAAAACGCCCCATTGGTTGAACTTTTTGATAACAATATCTGAAAGTTTGCGTAATTTGAATATTTTGTCATTGGTGATTGAAGCTTCGTTATTATCAACAAGATGTAAGTTTCTCTTTATTTCTTTAAACCTATTCCTGGACATAGCCTTTGACACAACGACGGTAAAAACAAAAAAAAAACAATGTGAACTTGCAATTTTTGCAAATTTTAAATTAAAGGTTCTAAGTAACTAAAAATTCCGATACTCCTTAGTTTGTAAAAGATTTTATTATTATTTATTAAGCTTTCAATATAAGTTTACAACATCTAGTCTGTTTTGATTTTAAAAATTCTTTAGGAAAAAAAATTATAAACAACAACAAACCAAACGATCTGATTCAAAACTTTTATTAATTGTCACGACTGCATGCAAAAGTTGCCCTCGTGATTGTGAGGTAACCATTCAATTTTTTCAAATTGTGTACGCATACCAATAACGTCGGAGTTACTGGATACAGTTTGAAGAACCCTAGGGCACGATGTGTGTTCAGTGAGGGAATTAATTTTCCGGACAAATATTTGTTTCAATAAGGACTACTTATATTGTTTCAGAAATATGATATCTATCATATCTGCATGTTCCTGAAATAAACTAAGCAGTACTTTTCGACTGTCAGAATTGGATATTAATCATTAGCTCCGACAATAAAAAAATAGCAGATTGCAAAACTATAATTTTAAAAATTTCCTTTAGAAATGTAATATGAAAAAATCGAAAGTAATCATCAAGGCAACACTTTTCATCATTGATTCAATTAACGTTATCCTTAGACTAGATCGCTTGGCTTATTCATTGTTGTGATTTATTTTGATTTTAAAAATTCCATAGATCCTTAGTTTAATTAGAACACCTTTTAATTTTACAATTTTAAATTTGGCAAAGTAGACAAATTTACACCACAAAGAATGGGGTATTTAGAAATGGGGAGGAGAGGTTGAAGAACAAAGTTTAGTGGCACAAAAATTGCATTAATGGATTACTAGTCTTGATTGTATTTTTTTTGTAAAGAAATCTATAATCTAAATAAAACCAATATGGTGATATCCGAAGGTCGTGAGGCGGGTGGTAAAATTAGAGCACAAGTAGGAAATAATACAAGAATTGTAATAGAGGACCTATTTAGTCATATGGGCGATGATAATAGTTTTGACGAGCATGTTGAGTATGCATGTAAGAAAGAAAGGATGACGGAACATGAATTGAGAAATTATATAAAAGCAAATATGAGTTATGTTAGTAAGGATATCTAGAAATTTGTGGTTGAAACGTAGTGAGTGCAAGAGGATTAAATGGCAGTGAAGTTGGAACAATCGACGCCTCAAAATGCACCATGGAAAATCAAAATTGAGGCCAATAAAGCACGAGATGAAGGTGATGAGACGATGTTTGGGTGGTTCATCAACGATAGTCGTGAAAGAGGTAATAATGAAGTAAGGAATAACAGGGGTTAAGACGTTAGGATGAGAGCCGAATAAATTGTAAATATACAGAACATCAGAATGGTCGATTATGGATGTTGAAAGGAACGTGAACTACTTGAAGAAGACGGATATCATGGATAGGTGGTTGATAAATGTAAGGAGTTTGATGGCCAGAGAATGTACTGATAAATTCAAAGGATACCGTACAACAGGAAAGATACAATGCATTTGTATCTATAGGTGAAAGTCAAAGTGTTTGAAGGATCAACAAGTGTGAACGGAGAGATTGCGAATAAGTACTTCATGGAAACATATGGAACATGCGTATTTTGCACAGATGGAATAAGGGAACATGAAGAAAACAGTTAATAAGTATAAATAGAGAGATGTGAGTAAAATATAAAATAAAAATGGAAAACAGGTGAGGGGTTGGGTATGAAAAAAGATTGGCCTGGTTTTCAATTTCTCAACCAAACCCAACCCAACCTAACCCAACTTAACCTAACCAAACCAAACCGAACCCAACCCAAGCCAACCCAACCCAACTCAACCAAACCCACCGCACCCTTACACAGCCTCTACTGATACACAGCTTCTAGCCCCGGCTGTGTATCAGAGCTGGTTAGATGTAACGTCATATTTGATTGATGCGTGCTTTGAATTTTACGTCCTACATCATGTGGACAAAACGCAAAGTAATTTACGCCCCTAACCAATTTTTTCCAATTAGTTTTCGCATTTTCGACGAAATGCCATAAATCACTTAATTTTTCTTATTCTTTGCATTTATAATACAACGACTCATTTATCATCAACACATCTCGTTAAATTGAACTAACTAATCTTATATTACATTACATTAAATTATAATTATGTACATAGGTTGATTATTAAGATCACGACAATTTACTGTGTAATAATAAAATAATCAAATGCTAACAATTTTTTTGTTTGATAATATAGGAAATAAAGTCCCGGTTAATTATAATAAATAAGCATAATCATCAAATGATAAATAAGTGTTGTGTAGTATAAAATTACGTGCCCGCAAACTTACAATTTAAATAAACTATTGATAATAATCTAATCAAACGTGAACAGTGTGTGCTAAAGTATACGAATATTGAATTATCTTGTGTTTCGTCTATCGGTTTGTGCATAACTCACATTTGCTGGCTGCGGAACTAGGCAAATTATGAATCATAACATCAGTAATAGTAGAACTATTTAATCACATGAAATCAATACTGGCGGAAGATTCGCGCTTCTGGCAAGGAGTGGATCGGAGAGTATCGGTCCACACAGCGAAGAGGCAGGACAGTTGCAAACCTATGTGTGACATCAGTAACTACTGCCTATAATACCTGCTCGACAACATGTAATTCACCAAAATAAGCGAGTATTTAATATCCTACTACTTTGGTTTACGTAACGCGCTCTTTGGATTATTCACGCCCATTTGTAATCACTAGGCCGTCTTTACCCCACGTATTATTATCACGATTAGCTGGAGGTAATACAAACATGCTCTCATGTGTGATTCATACGTGCATTTAATTTTGCATAATAACGAACATTTTTAGAGAACTCTGATGAAGCTGGTAGCATGATCAGTGAAACGTTAGTGGTGATGAACAATGAAATGTGAAATAAACTCGATTGATAGCAAAGCAAAGGTTTCCTACCTTAAGTGATGTCAAAATTAAAGAAGGGATTTTTGTAGGGCCATATGGGAAAGTTAATTAACGCGCCTTTTTTTAACCAGCCGTAGTCCTACAGCCTTTGTCGACGTCACAACAAAATTTCTTGGCAACTACAAAGCTCCGGATTTCCATGAAAAAATTAAATTAATGTAAACAGCCTACCATGAATTAGTATTTAGTATATGTCTCTAAAAATTCACGTTGGGGTTAAGAAATAACTATTACAATAATGTAATAGCTTTTCGCTTCTAACTTTTATGTCGTTTATAATGTCATTGTTGGTATTGCATTCTTATTTGCCCCTACACTTAATGTCAATAATCTAGTATGCATACTTGACTATTATTAGATTAAGTTCTTTTCTTATTAACCGTTTTCTCTACGGATGGTCCTCTCAGCTCTTAATCTCATAGAATGGTCTTCTTCAGCTGCCAAATTCGATGATGATCCTCGTCAGCCACCAATCTCTTTGAATGGTCCAGCTGCTAATCTGATCCAATGGTTCTCATCAATCGCCAATCTAGCTGAATGATCATTTTCAGCTGCTAATCTTATCCAGTGGTTAACTTGTCATTAGATAATTTTTATTTGAAATAAACACTGATTCGATATATAGTTATTCAGACAGCGGGTCCAAGTTCAAATTTTTACAACTTCGGTCAAAACGTAAATTTCTATTTTATTTATAAATTATGTGTTGCTACGTTCCAGTTTTTCAAAGGGCTTATTACAAAATTCATTTTGTAACACTAATACAACTTTTGACATCTGTGGAACTTTTTCGGATATTATTTGACATCTAGACCTTTTTCATAAAGAAACTATCGGTATTGGTTTTCATCAAATTCAATAATTGCCTTCGTGGTACATTTTCCACATCATCAGGATTATTATAACAAATGCATAAATAGAAGTTGTAAAGAAAATATGGTATAACTTACACAATTGTTATTATAAAGTTGGATATCCAATACAATTAAGGAATAACAAATTGATTTTGCAAGTAAAAAGTGCCGAATAACAATGAATAAAATAAATAATTCGCATAATTTTATGCATATGCATCAGCAGTCGTTAATAGGTTAAAGTATCTATCTAATAAGGAATTGGTGTTTAGGCTGAGGTCTGCTGATTGTGCGTGATTTAATTTTGGTGACTGGTCATTTTTACTTTTTTATGATCGTTGAATGATGAAACCGAGGAGTAATTACGTGAGCGAGTATTGATTTGTCATTTACGACTTTTTAGATTCGCATTAGCGGATTGGAATAAATATCAATCCACTTGGAAATTGATTTTTAATATTTATGTGCGTAAAATATGTACGATCATTTTGTTTTTAATTATTGCAAGTTTAATATTAATCGAAGACTTCAACAAATCGGCCATAAGATCGCAGTTGGATTTGTTTGGTTTTAATTTTTCGTAACAAGTAATTCAAAAAAACAGGCAACCCAATAAATTTTAATAATAATATAATAATAATATTATTCATAAAGATGTATGTATGTATGTATGTATAGTCTTAGGTATTCCATAGTAAATAAATTAAATTTACTTGGGATTAGTATTCGAGACTTACTATTAAATGACGATGGAGCATTTAATATAACAAAAGCATGTCATTAGGTGTTGAGTAATTCAAGCCAACTTCCCCAAAAAACATTTTAGCTTGATGGGCTGTTATTACCATACATAATAGTTACTTTATACGGTTGTGAAATCATGCGTTTCTCTTCGATAGGTGTTTTAAGGAACATTATCATTTAGTTTACCGTTCGCGTGTAATTTGAATACTTTTTCCCCTAATACTTAAACAGTACTATTTTTAATCCATTAAAAATTCTAACGTTCAACAATTCAAAGCATTCCAATGGCAAGGTATTTAGACTTCAATATATAATGAGTAGATTGCGCCTTTGGTTTGTAAACACGCAATACCCTGATGCACATAGGTGCTATAAATTACTAGATATGTGACGATTCACGTCACGCAGCTATTATATTTGCCATGTGAAATAACATCAAAGTCTCGTATATTCAAATTTAAACTTATTCAAAAATTTCAATTCGTTTCTTGAAACAACCATGTTTGTTAATTTCTATTGTGTGCATTAATTAAGTTTTCTCTTTAAGGGGAGATAATTTGTGTCGTTTGTAGTTAAATTATTACTCTTGCAATTGTAATTATCCAGAAAATGAGGTAAGTATAAATGCGTTTATGTTTGTAACAATTTGTCCAAACACTAAATAAGTACGCCTTTGAGAGCTAACGTATATGTGTTTACTGCAAAGCTAATGTAAGTCATTTATGTAAACTAAACTAAGGATAACCCATGGCAATAGAAGTAATGTGGATCTGTTTTAATGGTTGGCTATTTCCAAAATAAATGGACAACAATAAAGCTTGGCTTAATCCAATTGTCGTATAAGTCATAAAGATAATTACATAACGCAAATTTAAAATCTATGACTTATAATATAATATAACTCACGCGGATTCAATATTTCAAAATACGCGTTATACATTTCTAACGGACAGGATGTGACGTTCAAGGTGACGAGATCAGGGTACCTCTACGTGGGGTTCCAATCAATCACCCCAATCAGCGCTTGTCATATATTGGTCTTTGCCCTACACACCGTTGACGTAGTTATATCAACAACTAAATGCACACAGGACGTAGCAAAAATTATTTACATAATTATTGTAAATAATTGATAACAATCAATGAGAGCAATTAATAATTGACATTTCCTTCTGGTTAATATTGACGTGCATATTTTTATAATTCATTCATATGTAATTAAATTATTTTGTTTTAATTTTCATTTAGTCCTGGACTATGCATCCTAGGATTAAGTAGAAACTATTTAAATTACTTTTTGCTCGTTTTAATAAATGATGCATTTATCACTTATCCCGGTTTCACAAACGCTAATCGGTCGTTAACGGCTTGTTAACGAATCGTCAAAAGTTTGCCGATTCGTTATTGAGTATTTAATCAAATATTGTCCATCGTCAAATATTTGACGATGGACAGGTGAAATACATTGGGTATTTTGACGATGGATTAAAGACTCGATAACGAATTGGCAAACTTTTGATTATTCGTTAACAAGCCGTTAACGACCGATTAGCGTTTGTGAAACCGGGCATTACTGTGTTATAAATAAGTTTACTTACCCAACCCAACCCGACCCGACCCGACCCGACCCGACCCGACCCGACCCGACCCGACCCGACCCGACCCGACCCGACCCGACCCGGCCCGACCCGGCCCGACCCGACCCGACCCGACCCGACCCGACCCGACCCGACCCGACCCGACCCGACCCGACCCGACGCGACCCGACCCGACCCGACCCGACCCGACCCGACCCGACCCGACCCGACCCGACCCGACCCGACCCGACCCAACCCAACCCAACCCAACCCAACACAACCCAACCCAACCCAAACCAGCCCAGCCCAGCCCAGCCCAACCCAACTCAATTGCCCATTCGTTTGCTTTCGTGAAAATGGTGTCATCAAACATTGATCAGTTGCAGTATATCAAGTGCAATTTCATGATCTATGTTGACCTTGAAACCCTCCTTTTGTCAGCAACGTGGATACATTAAGTATCGCTGTTTTCTGTATCTGTGAGACAACAGAGCTCGTGAGAAACATTGGGTGGAATCTAATTGGCCTTCCCAGCTTGAGCACTTAGGAAAAACTATTAGCGTAAAAATTTACATTATTTATGTATTGAGGTAGATGTTCAGTTTGATTTACAATATGAATAAAATATATATCTTGTATGATTTTTTTGAAAAAGTAATGGACTATATAGAGCGAAAGGTTGACGTGATCTGGGGTCATTGTGGGATTCAGATGCCAACGTCAGTTACAAAAATGTCAATAAAAATTGTGTTCCCAGTATTATTTTAATTATTTTCATAAAAATTCTTGTGCGTGTAAAATATTTTTTTGCAAAATCACGACGCTGATAATTTTTATTTTGGTTTAGGTTATAAACCAAACATCAGATGTAGATTAAAATTCCACTTGTAAATTCGCGTGACGAACGACATGCAAATAGAACGTGATATAAAATGATTTAATTAAAAAGAAATTAAACGCTTCAAACGAATATGTCGTACCAATGAGGAATTGTTAGAATCTATTATAAAAAGGCACGATGGGCTGGGTTATAACATCATTTACGTTGTGTTATAGGATCCATGTTGATTGCAATTTAAATTTATATGTTGTACATACATACAAAGGGATATTCGTTTTATGATAATAATGCTTTATGCAGATTGCACAATGTATTTTTTTTAACTTGAATTTATGTTGCAAAAGTTCCCTTGTTATCAATGATAACATTTTCATTAATTAATAGTACCAGATAATTAATAAAATTAAAATGAGTTTTGAATGCAATAGTGTAAAGCTAACTGATGCCTTTAAAACACAGCCATGAAATAACAAAAGGGCGTGAAAAGAAAGAGTCAAATACATATAAAAAAACAAACTAATTGTTAATGCAATATTAAAGTAAAATTACAGAACATGTCAATGAAACAAAAATTAAAGACAGAAATATAAGAGCAACAAATAATAAATACAAAATATAATTAAATAAACGATATAGAAAATAATACATAAATATTTTAGTACAAAAACAAAAATAATATTTAATCACAATAAACCTGATGCAAAGAAATAAAATATTAGTGAATGGGGGAAAAATATACAAAACCATTTAGATTGAGGTAATAGCACACAATACATATGTAATAATGCGTAAACTAGTTCACCATATGTGGGTCAAATTGTCACATATTACAAACGCAATCAAGACTAAGTCAATCCAACAAGGCCATATAGTGAAACAAGGGACGTGATACAATACAAATCCTTCGCATCAGCATTACGATTGAAATATCAAATGCAAGGCATTAAAGAGTTCGATAAGTTGGATCACGGCGGTACGCAGAGCGAAGTAAGGTCAATGCACTTAGCGCCGACGATGCGTGCGTTAGCAGCAACTTGGTTGGTGATAAATCCTAAATATAAAATTAATTGTGGCAAGACAATTGAAATAGAATCATGGTTGCAAACTGTTGGCGTAAAATGTAATATTAAATACAAAGAGGGGGAATCAAAATTTATATTGCAAATGTTTGAAAGTCACCTAATCACATCTACGGATTTCAGTTAACAAGAAAGTGTCTAACGTTATTAGGCCGTACCTAAAATTGATGTAGAAATAAAAACACTATAATTGAACATATTTTAACAACAAAAGTCCCATAACATATAATAATTAAGCAAATTTTATAGTATCTTAGTTAGTGATATGGTGTCCCTGGCAAACTACAATGCACTATGCGCCAGTCGTTATGTTATACATATTTTTCTGTGCACTGTACGTACCGTTCTACATAACATACATACATAAGGACAGAATTGGATACAATAACAAAAAATTACTTCTCTAAGGTTTTTGATATAATAAGAGCAAATGTCTCATTTGCATAAATTTCAGTAAATTTTCGACGCAATATTGTGTCAATATTAATTATAGTCGAGCCTATTTATCGCAATACTCTGTATACATATTTCATGTCATGATAATTTAAAGCAAGCAAGCAAAATATTTTAGTAGTATAAACGTTGTAATAATAATTATTAAAGTCATTGTTAAATAAATAAATTGTCATCGGCAAATTACTGGGTTTAATTACCCTGCGACATCGATTATATTGCTCACAATTAAATTTTTTGAGAAATTGGAAATGTTCACTGAACAGTTTCGTTTCATTACCACAACGCACCAATAATACCTATTATCAATATTATAGATATTTACCGATATTGCTACAATGCAAATTAACGTTATTGTGGTTGAATTACTTTGTGTTAAACGGCTGAATTATTTTTGATGAAATCGTTTTATCCCCAATATATTTTGGTTCTATATATATATATATATATATATATATATATATATATTAAAAATGTATCTTGTCAAATCTGACAGCAAAATGTAAAATTTACACGAAAGATGGTCTAATCTTACACCTCAATGGTGTAGTGAACATTAATTAATACAGGTCCATGAAGACTAACTGGTGGATCGCTAGACAATATTGTTTCTGGGTTATTACCCTTCGTCAGTAGCGATTACCAAGAACCTTAGATGGCCACTACATGTAAAGGTATTCCAACAACTAAGGTTCTTGGTAATAGCTACTGACGAAGGGTAATAACCCAGAAACAATATTGTCTAGCGATCCACCAGTTAGTCTTCATGGACCTGTATTAATTAATGTTCACTACACCATTGAGGTGTAAGATTAGACCATCTTTCGTGTAAATTTTACATTTTGCTGTCAGATTTGACAAGATACATTTTTAATTTGAATTGTTTTTGAACTTAAATGCAGCAATCCTTTTATATGTTGACACTGGACGTTTGACAGTCGTCTCTTGTTTAGTCTCCGCAAGGTGTTAGACAAGGTATCGTCTCGTCAGTGTTCTGTTGTCAGTGGTTCGTTAGGAGTGATTGGCTCGCGCCAAGAAGTTTTGATGGCCACTACATGTAAAGGTATTCCAACAACTAAGGTTCTTGGTAATCGCTACTGACGAAGGGTAATAACCCAGAAACAATATTGTCTAGCGATCCACCAGTTAGTCTTCATGGACCTGTATTAATTAATGTTCACTACACCATTGAGGTGTAAGATTAGACCATCTTTCGTGTATATATATATATATATATATATATATATATATATATATATATATAGTGGTACTTATCTTGTATCATGAGCAGTCAGTCGTTGAATAAAACACTTTTAGCGATATTAAAGTTTATTGCGACACCTTTTTTTGCAATAAGGTGTTTCGGAAACCCTTGTCAAGCAATTGCTTCACAAGGGTTTCCGACACACCTTACTGCAAAAAAAAGGTGTCGCAATAAACTTTAATATTGCTAAAAGTGTTTTATTCAACGACTGACTGCTCATGATACAAGATAAGTACCATTTTAAGTTTAAGCCGACATGGGCGGTTCGTCAGCGGGGGGCGACATAAATTTTACTTTGTTTAAATGGAACACCCTGTATATTTTAAAATTTTTGAATTCTATGAAGAATTGTGAATACATCCATGTACAAGTTGTTTGTCAAAACTCAACAGAACTGGTGATTTTCAATTTTTTTAGTGAAATTTTAGATATGCAGACTATGCTTCAAAAATCATGTAACTGAGAGGGTAGTTGGTGGAAGGGTAATTTTTTATCCGTGGACTAAGGGATCATAAATGTGAGTATTAATGCACCCAAGGATCCCCTTTTGTATACAGGGTGTTAACAGTGAATTTTCAATCTCGCGCAACTTTAAGAGGCAAAATATCATTTTTTTCAAATGACACCTACTATCAAATTGACCAACACTCGATTCAAAATCAAATTCTGCGTCGACTGATGCTACATATTCCTATACCTATCACTTCAGGTTTTCGAGTAATTTCAGTAAAATACTTTATTTGGTCTCAAAATCAATCGCATTACAATTTTCGTAATATTAAACATAGTAGCCTAGTGTCACTTTAACGTTCTTATGACAGTGACTTTATCAATAAATTTAATAGACGCATTAGTTAATTATTAGTTAAGTTATTGTCCCAAGCTTGTTTTTGAATGATGAATTTTTCAAAGGAAGAAATGGTAAATATGATTTACACAGTGGGTGAAGCAGACAAGAATTGCCTTTTAGCAATGAGGCTCTATAGGCAGAAGTACCCTGATTTAAGACAACCAAATGTTAGATGTCTGCAGGAGCTAGTTGATCGCTTCGAACGCACCGGGAACGTGGAATGAGGTGCTTAATCGTGCTATTATTAACGAGAACAATGACTTAAACGTTTTATTGGAACTCCAAGAGAACCCACATGGAAGTGTGCGGACAATCAGTTCAAGTTTGAATCTAAGCAGATCTTCAGTACATCGGATAATTCAAAACCACAAATTCCACCCATACCATCTAAAATTGCATCAAGCATTAAACGGGAACGACTTCGATAATCGAAATAATTTTGCCAATTTAATGATGGAACGTATCGAGGAAGATCCGGCATTTATCTATAATATTCTTTTTACGGATAAGGCAACGTTTCGCAGCAATGGTGTGGTAAACAGGCATAATGTCCATTATTATGCCACCGAAAACCCTCATTGGGTGAGACAAGTTGATCACCAACACCAGTGGTTCTTAATGTTTGGGGCGGATTATTGGGTAACTATCTAATCGGTCCCTATTTTTTTGAAAACCATCTTACTGGTACCGATTATTACCGGTTTTTGAGAAATGTACTGCATACTTTATTGGAATGTTTTAATAATATTACTCCTGAAGTCTTACAACGTGTCAGAACTAGTTTTAGACATCGACTGGATATTTGTGTTCAACAAAATGGAAACATATTTGAACACCTTTTGTAAAATAAACTTTTTTGTATATAAATGTTATTTTATCGTTTTTTACATTTAATTATTACTTGTCATTTGTCAGAATTAAAGTTGGTTTTGCTTGTATAGAGTACATTTCATTATTTTTAGCAACAATCAGCTCACTCAATGGTAAGTGGGCTCTGATGAAGTGGGCCGCCTTAGCTAAGAAGCCCTTGTTGCTTTAAATTAATTAATCGGATGTGACTTTTTAAAATGACTTTAATTGTTCGATGCAATTTGTAGTTTTGTGTTATCCAATTTACTGAAGTGACACTAGACTACTATGTTTAATATTACGAAAATTGTAATGCGATTGATTTTGAGACCAAATAAAGTATTTTACTGAAATTACTCGAAAACCTGAAGTGATAGGTATAGGAATATGTAGCATCAGTCGACGCAGAATTTGATTTTGAATCGAGTGTTGGTAAATTTGATAGTAGGTGTCATTTGAAAAAATGATATTTTGCCTCTTAAAGTTGCGCGAGATTGAAAATTCACTGCCAACACCCTGTATACAAAAGGGGATCCTTGGGTGTATTAATACTCACATTTATGATCCCTTGGTCCACGGATAAAAAATTACCCTTCCACCAACTACCCTCTCATTTACATGATTTTTTGAAGCATAGTCTGCATATTTAAAATTTCACTAAAAAAATTGAAAATCAGCAGTTCTGTTGAGTTTTGACAAACAACTTGTACATGGATGTATTCACAATTCTTCATAGAATTCAAAAATGTTAAAATATACAGGGTGTTCCATTTAAACAAAGTAAAATTTATGTCGCCCCCCGCTCACGAACCGACCATGTCGGCTCGAAATATTTTTAGAATATGAACCTAGGGACCGTCTAAACATGTATATATTTACTTTTTTCGAATTCGCAAACATGACGCCGTAATTAAAACAGGTCCATGAAGACTAACTGGTGGATCGCTAGACAATATTGTTTCTGGGTTATTACCCTTCGTCAGTAGCGATTACCAAGAACCTTAGTTGTTGAAATACCTTTACATGTAGTGGCCATCAAAACTTCTTGGCGCGAGCCAATCACTCCTAACAGGTATCGTCTCGTCAGTGTTCTGTTGTCGGTGGTTTGTTAGGAGTGATTGGCTCGCGCCAAGAAGTTTTGATGGCCACTACATGTAAAGGTATTTCAACAACTAAGGTTCTTGGTAATCGCTACTGACGAAGGGTAATAACCCAGAAACAATATTGTCTAGCGATCCACCAGTTAGTCTTCATGGACCTGTTTTAATTAATGTTCACTACACCATTGAGGTGTAAGATTCGACCATCTTTCATGTAAATTTTACATTTTTCTGTCATATTTGACAAGCCGCATTTTCAATATATATATATATATATATATATATATATATATATATATATATATATATATATATATATATATATATTGAAAATGTGTGATTGGCTCGCGCCAAGAAGTTTTGATGGCCACTACATGTAAAGGTATTTCAACAACTAAGGTTCTTGGTAATCGCTACTGACGAAGGGTAATAACCCAGAAACAATATTGTCTAGCGATCCACCAGTTAGTCTTCATGGACCTGTTTTAATTAATGTTCACTACACCATTGAGGTGTAAGATTAGACCATCTTTCGTGTATATATATATATATATATATATATATATATATATATATATAATGTAATACGCACGACCGAAATAATTATAATTAGTTATTTTACGGAAACACTCCGTTGGGTTTGCGGTCTTAATAAGGGCGATTTATTCTATATCTTTATTAATAGTCTATATTTCGTGGATCATTATCCACATCATCAGGACTTTCAAATTGATACAATATAAAATTGGACATCCAATAGAATAAGAACTAACAAAAAGGTTCAATTCAAAAGTGTCACCAAAAATCAAATCTTACAAATTAATATAAACCAAAAATCAAATCTTACAAATTAATAAAATAACTTCCCTTTATTTTTAAATATGTTGATGATATTATTTGTGCGGTACCGTTTAATAAAATAAATGAAATATTATCTACTTTCAATTCTGTACATAGTAGTATTCAATTTACTGTTGAGGAAGAAACTGATCGCTCTGTTCCTTTTTTAGACACCAAAGTTATAAGAAATACTGATAACAAAATTATGATTGATTGGTATCAAAAGCCTACTTCTTCGGGAAGATATATAAATTTTTATTCTAACCATTCTATTCATCAGAAAGTTAATATTGTTAAGGCGATGAAGAATAGAGTGGTTAGAATTAGTGATCCCATATTTCTTAATAAAAATTTAAAAATTCTCTCTGATATCTTTATCAATAACGGTTACCCTAAATCATTGGCTAACAAATTAATTTATAATTCTTCTTCACAAGCTGTTCCTATCTCTACAGAAAATGTAGTCATTTATAAGAAATTACCGTACATAAAAGATTTAACAAATAGAATTATCACTATTTGTAAAAATGATAATATCAAAATAGGTCAATACAACATCATGTCTTTAGATAGATTATTTTCAAAACTGAAAGATAAAATTCCTCTTCTCCAAAAGTCTAATGTTATATATAAAATTCCATGTATAGATTGTGATAAATGTTATATTGGCCAGACTAGTCAGTGGTTAAACACTCGTTTAATACAACACAAGAGTGACGTTAGGATAGCGAAGTTAAATTGTGCTTTATCTCAACATTGTTTTAATTTGAAGCATCAATTTGACTTTACTAGTACTACTGTTTTGGCCGAAGAGAAAAATTATAATAGCAGGATGTTTTTAGAGATGGTTCATATCAATAAAAATATAAATTCTATAAATTCTCGTTCAGATATTCAGAAACTTAGTACCATTTATTCTTACATTTTGAGTTTGTAGTTATTTGTAGTCTATTTAGTTGGTTTTCTTATCGTTTTTGATTGAGTTATGAATTTAATTTATTTAGTGAGTTCGTTATACAACATGTACAGTAACATTTTTACGTTGTACTCGTTTCTAGGGTTTCACTTTTCATATTTAGATATCGTTTACGTCGACATTTTTGAAAATTGTCATTCATCATCAAAATTTATATTTATCTCCATTAATATTGATAGCCTTAGCACCTTATCTTTATAATTTGTTTTCGACCTTGTTTTATTCCTCTAGTTGTAAGTATCTTTTATAATTGTTATATGTACGTCAGATGTCATTTTTTAGTTATTCCTGAAGAAGCAATAAATAATATTGCGAAATATTGAATAAAAACAAATGAGTTTCTTTTAATAAGTAGAAGCCTGTTGATCGTCATCCCCAAGAATTTTTAAATTATATAATTGTACGATCGTTACGTTCTCACAAGTTACATTTATGATGGGGTTTTATCAAGATATGGAACAACAATTTGGTCGTCTGACTGTAATCACAATGAAAAAATGGGCAACAACAAACAGCAAACTTGCGAAGAAAACAAATAGAAGAATTTTTTTACTTAGATGTAGGAAAGTTAATATTTTACCTACACATGTTAAAAATGGCTCGAAAAATTTACTTGGACTTCTTGATGGTGCTACAGGAAGAACTAGAAATCAGATAAATGAATTTAATATAAGGTTAGGTACTAAAATACTTAATTTTGAAATCAAAATCACAGTTAACGAAATTGTAATTTTTCAAAACTTAATTAATAGCATAAGAGACCAACTGAAAGATTTACTTCCAAATTACATTTTTAATGAATTTTCTAATAGGTTAGCTATCACATACAATAAACTATTTAAACAGATAAAAGCTGCAAATATAAGTAAATTTAACAAATTAATTTTAAATAAACTTGAAACTAAGTTATTTCATAATAATCATAAATGGTTTGTTAATGTTTCAAATGTATTAATTCCTGACAAAATTAAAAATTTCTTATCACTAGGTCCTAAATTTAGTTTGCATGTAACACCTAAATCATGTAACATTGGTAAACTTTTGGCTGAAGTTGAAAACTTACTTGAGGTATTTCCAAATAGTGCTAGAGATGTATACAGGGCTCGTTTAACTAATATTATCACTAATTATGTGCAATCCCGTGGCTCCGATAATGTAGATTTTCATAATTTATTTATGGAATGTAATCGTTTTCTTAAGCATAATGAGAATTTATTAATTCTTAACGCTGACAAAGGAAATGTTACTGTCGCCATGAATAAAAATGATTATAACATTAAAGCTAATGAACTTTTAAATGATACGAAGGTGTACAAGGTTATTGATAGAGATCCAACTTTCACTACCCAAAAAAAAGGTAATGACCTTTTAAAAAATGCTAAAAGTATGGGATATATTTCTCATTCAACTTATAAACAACTTACTGTGAATAATTCTGTCACTCCTAAATTTTATGGTCTTCCCAAGATACACAAAAGTGAGATTCCTTTACGTCCTATAGTATCCTCTATCGACTCACCGTTATACAAATTGTCCAAATATTTATCGGATATTTTAACTACCTCGCTAGCTTGTCGCACTACTTATAATACTAAGGACTCTTTCACTTTTGTTAAAGATATTAGAGATACCCAACTCCCTCATAATTTTGTTTTAATTTCATTAGATGTAGTTTCTTTATTTACTAATATTCCTTTAAACTTGGTTGTTCGTATAATTGAAGATAAATGGTTACTTATTAGTGATTATTGTAGTTTCACTTTATCGTCGTTCATTACTTTAATAAAATTTATATTTGATAATTGCTACTTTTCCTTTCAAGATAAATTTTATAAACAAATTTTTGGAACCCCTATGGGATCACCATTAAGTCCAATAATTGCCCTAATTACGATGGACTTTGTATTAGATAATGTTTTGCCAAAATTATCTTTCAAACTTCCCTTTATTTTTAAATATGTTGATGATATTATTTGTGCGGTACCGTTTAATAAAATAAATGAAATATTATCTACTTTCAATTCTGTACATAGTAGTATTCAATTTACTGTTGAGGAAGAAACTGATCGCTCTGTTCCTTTTTTAGACACCAAAGTTATAAGAAATACTGATAACAAAATTATGATTGATTGGTATCAAAAGCCTACTTCTTCGGGAAGATATATAAATTTTTATTCTAACCATTCTATTCATCAGAAAGTTAATATTGTTAAGGCGATGAAGAATAGAGTGGTTAGAATTAGTGATCCCATATTTCTTAATAAAAATTTAAAAATTCTCTCTGATATCTTTATCAATAACGGTTACCCTAAATCATTGGCTAACAAATTAATTTATAATTCTTCTTCACACGCTGTTCCTATCTCTACAGAAAATGTAGTCATTTATAAGAAATTACCGTACATAAAAGATTTAACAAATAGAATTATCACTATTTGTAAAAATGATAATATCAAAATAGGTCAATACAACATCATGTCTTTAGATAGATTATTTTCAAAACTGAAAGATAAAATTCCTCTTCTCCAAAAGTCTAATGTTATATATAAAATTCCATGTATAGATTGTGATAAATGTTATATTGGCCAGACTAGTCAGTGGTTAAACACTCGTTTAATACAACACAAGAGTGACGTTAGGATAGCGAAGTTAAATTGTGCTTTATCTCAACATTGTTTTAATTTGAAGCATCAATTTGACTTTACTAGTACTACTGTTTTGGCCGAAGAGAAAAATTATAATAGCAGGATGTTTTTAGAGATGGTTCATATCAATAAAAATATAAATTCTATAAATTCTCGTTCAGATATTCAGAAACTTAGTACCATTTATTCTTACATTTTGAGTTTGTAGTTATTTGTAGTCTATTTAGTTGGTTTTCTTATCGTTTTTGATTGAGTTATGAATTTAATTTATTTAGTGAGTTCGTTATACAACATGTACAGTAACATTTTTACGTTGTACTCGTTTCTAGGGTTTCACTTTTCATATTTAGATATCGTTTACGTCGACATTTTTGAAAATTGTCATTCATCATCAAAATTTATATTTATCTCCATTAATATTGATAGCCTTAGCACCTTATCTTTATAATTTGTTTTCGACCTTGTTTTATTCCTCTAGTTGTAAGTATCTTTTATAATTGTTATATGTACGTCAGATGTCATTTTTTAGTTATTCCTGAAGAAGCAATAAATAATATTGCGAAATATTGAATAAAAACAAATGAGTTTCTTTTAATAAGTAGAAGCCTGTAGATCGTCATCCCCAAGAATTTTTAAATTATATAATTGTACGATCGTTACGTTCTCACAAGTTATATATATATATATATGAGTTAATTGGATCTTCGCATTTATAGGACACGGACAATAATAAAAAACAATTGTCTCGAAATGCTGACAGTTTCGCCTATATTTAATTGGCTTCTTCAGAGCTACATATAACAACAATATAAAAAAAAATTTCTCTTAGTTAATGATACATTATATATAAAACAATAATTCCCTTACCTTTCAAAACGATATCTTTGCCTCTCCGTTAAAATTTTTTTTAAACATTTTACATCTATTACAAACATTTTAATGAACATCCTTTTTCTAATGCACGTTCAACAACCGGTCAATTTTAAAATCTACTAAAGCCGAATAATCTTAATCATATACGCAAATATCGAAAAAACGTCAAAGCTATTTTTTCCCCAAAAAAACCCTCTCTCTGTATTAATAAAATATGCTTTTAAATTACTTTGACCATATGCAAGCCACTTTACATCATGACAATATGTTACTATACATGGTATAAAGTTTAGATTCTAAATTTTTTATGTTTACAGTGTTATGTGTACTATTTATATAAATTTCCTCTAAAATTAATCTTTTATATAGATTTCTCTCTGTGTCCAAAACTTTCGCCTGTTCAAAAACAAATTGATGTTGATTATTGAAGGTATGTGACGCAAGTGCCGTATGTTCTTTTTTATTTTTGTATTGCTTATGGTTCTGTATCCGTATTTTTAGATATTGTTTTGTTTGACCTATGTAGCACAGAGAGCAATCATTACAATCAATTTTATATATTACATTTGAAAATAGGTCTAACGGCAATTTAGTTTTTAGTTTTGTGAATAAAGTACCAATTGTTTTTTTATGGTAGAAAGCAATTTTACATTTATCAATTTCCAAAATTCTGCGTAAGTCCATCGACAGTCCATTTATATATGGCAAAGAAAAGTATGTAATATTTCCTGATTCTATTCTGTCATCTGGTTTGTTAGGGGTATTGGGTGTGTTGTATAGAATGCTATTAACAAAACACTTTGGATAATTATTCGATATGAGTAACTCTGATATTATTTTCAAATTCTTACCCCAAAACGTTTCGTCACTTAACTTTAGTACTCTTTCTTTTAAACTATGTACTATATTTCTCTTTTGCCTAATATCATGTTGTGAATAGAAATTAATCAATCTACCCGAAGATATATCTTTCATATACCAATCGTTCAATAAACTCCCATCCTCAACTCTCCAAATAGTAGTGTCCAAAAAATTAATTTTCATATCTACTTCTTTCTCTATAGTAAATTGTAAATGTTCATGAAAGGAATTAAAATATAATAACACATTGTCAATCTCTGATCTGGGGATGGCAGTAATAATGTCGTCAACATAAATGTATAAAAATGGTAGACTAAAGGGTAGTTTATCTAATGTAGTATTAAGTAATTTGTCTAACACGATGGAGGCTATCACTGGCGATATTGGATAGCCCATAGATGTCCCGAAACATTGATGATACAATTCACCATTATACGTAAAATAACTTGAGTTGAATAAAAATAGAATTATTTCGAGAAATGATTTTTTATTGATATTAGTATATTTTGAAATTTCGGGCCAGTTTTCTCTATATACCTATTAAGGTGTAGATACATGAATATTTTACCGATGCACATTCAACATAACATTAATTGTATTTATTCTTTACAGTCATTTGATCACCCATATTTTAGAGAATTGAACAAATTTTTAAACAATTTCCACAAGTCTGTTTTAAATTTAGAGATAAAAATAACGTTTTGGCACATTACATTACTAGAAAAACAATTACAAAGTGTAAAACATACTCTTTCTGCCCTGTTACCTGTTGATACTATTAACCATTTAGACTATTATTTTAATAATTTATATGAAAAGAATTTTATAAAAACCAAAGATAAACAAATAAATAAATTTGACCGTCTGAATGCAAAAAAGAATAATATTATACTAAACAAAAAGACACGTTGGATCAACAACTTAACAGATGTTGACATACCAGATAATATTCTCAATTGTTTGTCACTAGGGCCTAAATTTAATGTAGACTATAACATAAAAGAACTACCACTAAAGAAATTGGTAACGGAGTTGGAATTCTGTATTCAAAATATTCCAGTTCAAGATAGAGATCGAGACAAACTTAGGTCTAAATGTATTAACAAAGTTACTAATTTCCTTATCAAAAAAAAAGCCGAAAACATTTGATCCAATAATGAAAGATTTCAATGACTCAAAAGTATTTTTGAAGAAACACCCTGAGCTAGTTGTCACTAGATCGGACAAAGGCAACTCAACTGTAATTTAAAAAAAAATAGAGTATACAAGGAAGTTGAGCGACTTATTGTCGGACGAAAACACATACAAAAAAATAAAAACTGACCCCACTCTCAAGTACCAGAATGAAAATAATTCAATTGTTAAAGATCGGTATAAAAATAATTTTTTAGATAATATCATCTGCAACTCTCTAATAATTAACAACAGCGTACCACCTAGATTATATGGCCTCCCCAAAATCCATAAAGACAATAGGCCTTTAAGAGCTATTGTATCATGTATCAACTCACCCAGTTATGGACTTTCTAAATATATTTCAATGATTCTAAACAACATTACGAAAGACTACAAATTCAACATTAAAAACTCTTACACGTTTGTTTCCAAGATAAAAAATGTTAAATTACCAGAAAACTATATCCTCGTTTCGCTTGATGTACAATCTTTATTTACCAATATTCCCTGTGAGTTAGTCATAAAATTGTTAAGAGAAAACTGGCCCGAAATTTCAAAATATACTAATATCAATAAAAAATCATTTCTCGAAATAATTCAATTTTTATTCAACTCAAGTTATTTTACGTATAATGGTGAATTTTATCATCAATGTTTCGGGACATCTATGGGCCATCCAATATCGCCAGTGATAGCCTCCATCGTGTTAGACAAATTACTTAATACTACATTAGATAAACTACCCTTTAGTCTACCATTTTTATACATTTATGTTGACGACATTATTACTGCCATCCCCAGATCAGAGATTGACAATGTGTTATTATATTTTAATTCCTTTCATGAACATTTACAATTTACTATAGAGAAAGAAGTAGATATGAAAATTAATTTTTTGGACACTACTATTTGGAGAGTTGAGGATGGGAGTTTATTGAACGATTGGTATATGAAAGATATATCTTCGGGTAGATTGATTAATTTCTATTCACAACATGATATTAGGCAAAAGAGAAATATAGTACATAGTTTAAAAGAAAGAGTACTAAAGTTAAGTGACGAAACGTTTTGGGGTAAGAATTTGAAGATAATATCAGAGTTACTCATATCGAATAATTATCCAAAGTGTTTTGTTAATAGCATTCTATACAACACACCCAATACCCCTAACAAACCAGATGACAGAATAGAATCAGGAAATATTACATACTTTTCTTTGCCATATATAAATGGACTGTCGATGGACTTACGCAGAATTTTGGAAATTGATAAATGTAAAATTGCTTTCTACCATAAAAAAACAATTGGTACTTTATTCACAAAACTAAAAACTAAATTGCCGTTAGACCTATTTTCAAATGTAATATATAAAATTGATTGTAAAGATTGCTCTCTGTGCTACATAGGTCAAACAAAACAATATCTAAAAAGACGGATACAGAACCATAAGCAAGATTGCAAAGAACAATTCAAAAATAAAAAAGAACATACGGCACTTGCGTCACATACCTTCAATAATCAACATCAATTTGTTTTTGAACAGGCGAAAGTTTTGGACACAGAGAGAAATCTATATAAAAGATTAATTTTAGAGGAAATTTATATAAATAGTACACATAATACTGTAAACATAAAAAAAAAAAAATTAGAATCTAAACTTTATACCATGTATAGTAACATATTGTCATGATGTAAAGTGGGTTGCATATGGTCAAAGTAATTTAAAAGCATATTTTATTAATACAGAGAGAGGGTTTTTTTTGGGGAAAAAATAGCTTTGACGTTTTTTCGATATTTGCGTATATGATTAAGATTATTCGGCTTTAGTAGATTTTAAAATTGACCGGTTGTTGAACGTGCATTAGAAAAAGGATGTTTATTAAAATGTTTGTAATAGATGTAAAATGTTTTAAAAAAATTTTAACGGAGAAGCAAAGATATCGTTTTGAAAGGTAAGGGAATTATTGTTTTAAATATAATGTATCATTAACTAAGAGAATTTTTTTTTATATTGTTGTTATATGTAGCTCTGAAGAAGCCAATTAAATATAGGCGAAACTGTCAGCATTTCGAGACAATTGTTTTTTATTATTGTCCGTGTCCTATAAATCCGAAGATCCAATTAACTCACATAATCCAAGGACAAGAAAAAAAGGAAAATATATATATATATATATATATATATATAAAATGGTACTTATCTTGTATCATGAGCAGTCAGTCGTTGAATAAAACACTTTTAGCAATATTAAAGTTTATTGCGACACCTTTTTTTGCAATAAGGTGTTTCGGAAACCCTTGTCAAGCAATAAACATTAATATGACAAATGACATTAAGTGATTTACAGTCGAGAATTTGTACAATAATTATATCCATATATATATAGGTCCATGAAGACTATATATATATATATATGTGCTTCTTGGTTCTCGGGTTGTGAACCGCGTTGTAGAAATGATCCCCGAAGGGTCGCTTCGACGTTTCGGCAGAGTCCCATCTGCCATCTTCAGGAAGCTCTTCTAGGTCTCGCTGACTTAGAAGAACTGACGTTCGGAGTTACTCGTTGATCCTTATATTCCGGTTTGTCGTTGGGGTTGACTACGCTTCTTACTTCGGCTCCTGGTTAATGGACCTTGGTGTAGTGGGCGTGTGATAACCTGTAGCGGTTCCTGTTGTGGTTCCTGTGGCGCTGTCCTTTGAACACTCCTTGAACTGTATTGTTGTAATACTGGTCTCCATGTTGCAGGTAATCGTTGGGCATCATCTCGTGTGTTGAGGATTTCTTTCCGTTTCTCTATTTCTATTGCCAACCCGAGAACCAAGAAGCACAGATTTCAGCCGCGAGAACTTACGCACCAACATATATATATGGTGCAGTGAACATTAATTTAAACAGGTCCATGAAGACTAACTGGTGGATCGCTAGACAATATTGTTTCTGGGTTATTACCCTTCGTCAGTAGCGATTACCAAGAACCTTAGTTGTTGAAATACCTTTACATGTAGTGGCTATCAAAACTTCTTGGCGCGAGCCAATCACTCCTAACGAACCACTGACAACAGAACACTGACGAGACGATACCTTGTCTAACACCTTGCGGAGACTAAACAAGAGACGACTGTCAAACGTCCAGTGTCAACATATAAAAGGATTGCTGCAATTAAGTTCAAAAACATGGACCTGTTTAAATTAATGTTCACTACACCATTGAGGTGTAAGATTAGACCATCTTTCGTGTAAAATTTAAATTTTGCTGTCAGATTTGACAAGACGCATTTTCAATATATATATATATATATATGTTGGTGCGTAAGTTCTCGCGGCTGAAATCTGTGCTTCTTGGTTCTCGGGTTGTGAACCGCGTTGTAGAAATGTTCCCCGAATGGTCGCTTCGACGTTTCGGCCCATCTTCCATCTTCAGGAAGCTCTTCTAGGTCTCGCTGACTTAGAAGCACAGTTCTTCTGTAAGCGTTTTCAATTTGTTTTAATTGTATTGACTTAAATTCTATTCGCTTGCAATTTGATTTTTTGCCTTCAACATCTCTAATTTTGGTTTATATTGTTTTTATTCAGTTTATTTTGACTTTTTATAAATATTGTTTTCATATTCTTTACTTTCAAAATTTATATCTATAGTTCAATGTTACCAACATGTCGATTCTAGTTGATCTAACAGTTCTGAATCTCATATTATAATGGGTTGCTAATTGTATCTTGCAATAATAATAATAATACAATAATAAACAATAGAGGACATTACTCAATTACCTAACAGCATCGAATGTAGTCTAAATAGTTGCTGTAAGTTTATGTGCATATACATGAGACGCGCTTGCCTTAATGCTCCAGGTGGACGAAGTTGTGTTATTGAAACGTTAGAAAAATATCTGCACTAGCTTTTACTTGTTTGCCTGTGATAAGATTGCAGTTTTCTGTGCAAAACATGCAAATGAGTGCCGTTATTTTAAATTCATTTCCAAAAGTACAAAATAAATTGGCTTTTAATGAATTATATCTCCAAAAGATTTTTTGATCTAAAAGCCCAATGGACCTAAAATTATTGGTAATGAATTTTCAGACAGCACATACTATCAGATATGGAACATAATTATCAAAATTAAGCATAAATATAAGCAAGTCCTCAATTTGTTCAAGCTGACGTTTCGCTTCTCTATTGAAGTATTTGCGAAGCGTAGAAGATATACAATGCTATGAAAATTTGTTTAAATAATTAGTATTAGTCGTCATCAGGACGGTATAGCCAAATTAAAAGGTGGACGAAATTTGGAGATACAAACAATCGGAGTCAACAACAAACAGCCGACCTCCACATTGTGATAACAGTTAAAATACCCACACATTGTGTGGGAACATTCAACATAACCACGCGGGAGGACATAGCCACCTGCGTGAACAACCAAGCCCAGGATATAATAAAGAAAAAAGGTTTTTTTCGCGGGAACAAAGATATATGAAAGGAAGATTCTTGGGCATACACCCGCATGGAAACACGCAACCGCCGACACGTGTTTCTGACTTATTAGTCGTCATCAGGACGGTATAGCCAAATTAAAAGGTGGCCAACATTTGGAGATACAAACAATCGGAGTCAACAACAAACAGCCGACCTCCACATTGACTGATGACGACTAATAAGTCAGAAACACGTGTCGG
>OY390741.1:3160331-3430795 GCA_959613385.1 Geotrupes spiniger
TTTATCGGGGTTCAGGCAAGACGCAGAACATATAAACAAATAGACATTCGTTGTATTTAGGCATATAATATTAACAATATAAAAGAAACTTACTGAACGTTATTCAAACACGAGCAACTGAAGAAGATTCGGTCGACTGTCGACGACTGTGTCGATTTTTCGACTATTTTTTCTTGCCAACCAACTTACGCTTATTTATATCAAGTACGCCGACATTGATTCCCTCGAACACCTGCAAGCATTCGCCCTCGCAGAGCATGTGGATATCACGTGATCGCACGTGATTTCGTCGGTACCGAGCGCTGTAAATCAATTAGACTTGTCAGTCGTTCGCTCGTAAAAAACCCACGTGGAGTCCTCCGATAGATCCGAATGACCATAAATCGGCTGAGCTCCAAGTTCTTTAACATAATTACATATGCGACCACTTCTTTTTTGTTGACTTAGCTGCAAATCGTTCAATCTTTTCAAGAGTTTTCTCGCGCCAATCGTTCACGTGCAAATGCGAATTAAATGTTCTCGTTACATTTATATTATAAGTTCTATATTTCCGGTTTAATATTCTACTCTTAATTCTAATATCTTAAACATATTTAAACTAACTCTATCTTAATTATTTACATGACGAGACATCTAATATTCAACGTTTTAGAAACAAAATAATTTAAAGTCTTTACATTCCGATATGTAGACTTTAAAACAGGACCGGCTCTAGGACTCCCATTTCGTTTTCAATTTCTAAATTTTATGGTAAAATTTTTAATCTATTTCTCACCATTTGTTACTGTAAATTGTAACCATTACAATATATAATTGTAAATTATTTATTTTTTATAAATTTCTTGCCAATTAATTATTAATATTTTTGATTTTTGGTATTTCTTTTATACCAGTGTTGGGATATTTTGGCATTATAATTAACATTAACATTATAATGTTAATTTTGATTCTATCTCGTTGCATGTAGTGTTAGCTTCTTGGCCAAAACTTTCCCTATGCTTCCACTTAAATGTATTACCACACAACTAATTTATCTTTACATCTATGCTTTATGTCCAGCCAATGTGCTGTTAATTTTTCTATCCTGGTTTATTATTCAGGATCCTTTGGGCCAATTTTGTTTGGTATCGTTGCATAATTCAAAATCACTTAAATCTATATAAAATGTTTCCATAAGAACTTTCTAGAAAATGAATTACACAGAATGTAATAAGGTGATGACAGCTGGCTACAACACATACATTCGCTGAAATTGCATCAAGTCATTCATATTTACAATTTTCGGTTCATCCGAAAACAAATTCCATAATTTGTTTCATTAAACTCAGATCTAACTGTGTAATGAAATAAGCCCTTGTGTACTTTTAGATACATGTTGCAAATTTATTAATTTGTATTCTTTAGTGAAGGGGAGTTCTTAAGTAATCTTGCCACTAACCCCCACTCAACTCATTTGAGGCGTTTAGTAACACAATGCATTCATTTGTCTACCAATGCCAAATTGGGTTGGGTTGGGTCTGGTAGCAGTCTAATGTTATGTAAATTACAAGTTAAAATTTAAGAAATCTTAGGTTGGTAGTTTAATTGAAATTATGGCCCACATGACCACTTACTACTTTCTGTTATTAATAATTAACAGTTATATAATTGTTTTATTATATTAGTTGTTATTGTTAATTTGAAACAATTGATAAATAAATTTAGTGCTTAATAATGAGAAGTATAAGATGATAATATTTTAACAAAGTTAACGTCGATATTTTTCAGAATGATTACAAAGTTTATATAAATGATATTGCGCGTTTGAAAATTTAACTTTATACCATTTTTACTTACTTATACTTTATGTAAAGTAAGTATAGGAATCATGAAAAATTTCGACCTCGAGATTTCAACGGGTATACACGTTTTGAGGTCCCCTGAATCGTTTCTGACTATTTTCGGAATGACGTCTATGTGTCTGTGCGCGTTCTAGCGTCCAAACGATTATAGCTCTAAAACTTTAAACTTAACATTTGTATGTAGCAAGGAGGAAAACGTTCTATTTTGAACGCAATCTCTCAACCGGAAGTGATGATTTACTCTTATCACCTTTTTCCATATCTCGAAAATGGTACACGTTACGGAAAAAAATATTCTTACATAAATTATAGATATTATATTTTAAACAACTTTCATTTGAAAAGCTTTTTCGAAAAACGTAGTATAACTGAGTATAAGAAAGTTTCGTGCGGACCACCGCGGATTTTTTATTTTAAAATCAAAAGTAAATTATATAAACAACGATAACGATTTCAATTCGTTATAGCTCAGTACTGCATTAATGTTATACAATTAATATATTTGAATTTACCATTGCGATAGTGTTAATTGAAAAAAAATCAAACATAAAAGCATAAATGTCTGCATTTTTATGGGTCTACGTATTCAGCTCTGCAGACAAAAATGTACATTCGGAAAATAAAAGCACATGACGATAATTATTGTTAGGTTTATTCAGTTAAAGTAATCTCACTTAGGATTCACGAGTTATAAAAAGGATTTATTTTATAATAATATAAGCATATCTATTACATTGAAAGAGAATCAACAACTTATCGTCATGGAGAATGATAAAAAGGTTTGCCAACCTTCCGTTGGGGTAAAAGCGATGAAACTAAATTAAGCCGACATCTTCAACACTCCCACTTCCGCTCGATGGTCCTTTTGACTCATAGAAGATCGTTTGCGGATGCAAATGGCTGCTCGGTGATATTGGTCGCGTACAGGTCGCGTGTCAGTGCTTTCGTTAGGATATCCGCATGTTGCTCCCTCGAAGGAATGTATCCCAGCACAAATTCATTCTTCTCGTATCGCTCCCGAATGTAGTGATACCTGATATCGATGTGTTTGCTCCTTTTGTGAAATACCGGATTTTTTATTAGTTGTATTGCACTTTGGTTGTCCAGATATAGTGTCGTCAGGACGTCTTTGGTATCGAGTAAATTTCTAACTAGGCTCTTAGTCCATGCGATCTCTTTCGCTGTTTCACATGCGGCTACGTATTCAGATTCAGTAGTTGACAGTGCTACTGATCGCTGCCTTTGTGAACCCTATGCTATCGCACCGGAACCGTATGTCACGACATATCCGGTCGTTGATCGCCTTGTCTCGGTGTCACCGGCATAGTCCGCATCGCTGTATGCCACCAGCTTGTTCTCCGGGTGCTTCTCGAATTCCAGGCCATAGTCAATCGTGCCCTTGATATATTTAAGAATGCGTTTCACCGCCTTCCAGTGAATCTTCTTAGGTTTCTCCAGATATCGGCTCACCCTGTTGACGGCGAATGTGATGAAAGGTACATGAGACTCCCAATCGCTTCTCGGAACGGGGCCGTCGTATCTTCGTCATCTTCCGTCGAGTGGGCTTGAGGCCTCAATTCGTCGTGTGGATCGGCCGGAGTGGCCAGGGGATTCGCATTCTTCATGTTGAACCGCTGTAGAACTCTCCTCGCATAGGCTTCCTGGTGGATGAAGATGTTTCCACCTGGGGATCGTTCGATTTGCAGCGCCAGAAACAGATTCACTTCACCGTGAATTATTTCGAACTCCCTCTGCAGTTCGCCAAGTATTTGAACGATTTGGTTTCTGTCCTCTGCAATAATGAGTCAATGTGGATTGAAAGTAACATCCCTCTCTCCTTACTGGTGAATACACAGGGATCTGCACTCGTGGCCTCCAGATTGAATCTCTGTAGGAAATCAATAAATCGTCGGTTCCAGCAGCGCGAGGCCTGCTTAAGGCCGTATAGACTGCGCTGGAGTTTGCAAACTCTTGTGGTGCCGTCCTCGTAACCTTCGGGCTGTCGAATGAATATGGTTTCATCAATTTTTCCATATAAGAAAGCCGTTTTGACATCGAATTGCTGAATGCTCTTGCTCCCACTAGCTGCAATTGCCAGAATAGTCCTTATAGAGTCGAAACGAACTACAGGGCTGTAAGTCTCGTGGTAGTCAACCCCTTCTCTCTGACGAAACCCTCGGTACAAAGCAACGAGCCTTGATTTGTAGCGCCGAATGTTGCCACTCGCATCGCGCTTTAACTTATACGTCCATTTGCAATCGATTATTGCTTGATCCTTCGGCGCTTCTGTAAGTTCCCATACTTCGTTTCGCATTAGCGACTGGTGTTCCTCGTCCATGGCCTTTTTCCAATGGTCGGAGTCGTCGGTTTTGATGGCCTCCATGAATTATACCGGTTCCTGGCTCTCGGCTAGAAATATATCATTAATATCGATATAGTCATCATACCTGCTTGGTGGCCGAATTGTCGCCCTGTCTCGGAGACGAACTCTGTTAATCGGAACTTCTTCGCATCCTCCGTTGTCAATCTCGTCTGGATTATGTTCAATCTGCTCCTCCAGCTGATTCTCCACATTGTCTTTGATTGGTTCGAACGTCTCTTTGATCATGAGTTCGCCATCTTGGTCAATCTTCTTGGGCGTCTGATTAGCTCTTCCCGTAAATATCTCGCACCGTTTGAATTATGTCATCCTCCGGGTACCATATCCTGTAACCCTTCCCTTCACCATCGTAGCCAACAAAAAAACCTCTTCTCGCCTTCGCATCCAGTTTCTGCCGTTTTTGCTTGGGTATATGGGTGAACACCTCTTCTCCGAAGATTCGCAGTTCTTTGATTTTCGGTTCCTTTTGAACCCAGAGTTCGTGCGACGTCATCTCTTCTACGCTACTTGTTCCTGTCCAGTTGAGAACACTCACAACAGTGTTCACCGCCTCTGCCCAGAATCTTGGTTCGAATTTTCTGGCGTGGAGCAATGCTCTCACCGCTTCCATTAATGTGCGGTTCTCTCTCTCTGCCGAAACGTTTTGTTCAGGCGTGTATGCCACCGTTCGTTGATGCTCGATTCCATGCCGATGAATCAGCTCTCTCATTTCTCGATTAACAAACTCGAGCCCATTGTCTGTGCGAAGTGTTCGTATTCCATTCGGGCAATGCTTCTCAGCCTTATTAATGAAGTTCTCAACACAACGCATTGTCTCAGCTTTGCTCGCGATGAAGTAAGCTGTCCTGAAGTACGAGTAGTCGTCTTTGAGAAGCAAATAATACCTTGATCCACCGATGGACTTGGTTTCTATAGGTCCACAGAGGTCGGCATGAATTAGTTCACCGATCGCATTTGCACGCGACACGCTGTTGGGAAAGGGAAACCGATGCATTTTTCCTATTGCGCAAGACTCGCAGAACATGTCTTTCTCGGGCTTGACCGGTATCTGGAAACGACCAAGAATCCTTTTAACATGTTTAAGATTTTGGTGTGCAAGTCTCTCGTGCCACTTCTCAAGCGTCCCTGTTGATGCTATATTTGCTTGTATTTCTTCATTTACTGATTTCGTTTCTCCCGGACGAATAACTTTGAATTTCATCGAGTAGAGCTTGCCTTGACGAACTCCCACTGCGACTGTATTCTTGTCTTTTGTTAGTCTACAGGTGGTTCGGGTAGACTGCATTTAGAGACCCTTGTCGAGTGCTGCGCCTACTGAAAATAGGTTATATTTTAGTTTTGGAACATAGAGCACGTTGACTAGATGATTTTTGTTCCATTGGTTTCCATCAAACATGAGCATGTTGATGTGGCCCCTTCCATGGGCTTCGATGCATCCTCCGTCGCCTATGCACACCATCGCTGGCGTGTCGAAGGCCTCGTACGTCAGGAACCATCCCCGTTGATTGCGCATGTGATCACTGGCACCAGAGTCGAGAAACCAGTCTGCTTGTGACCTTACGTTTGTTAAAGCAGACCTGAGAGCTACGCTCGCTAGCCCTGCGCCGTATGAATTCCTTCGTTGCATAGCGTTGCCTTTATCTTTCTTTGTAGCATCTTCAGCACGTTGCCTACAGTCCCTTGCATTCCGCATACATAGCATTTTCCGGGTTTTTTGTTTCGTTTGAAGTTTTTTGTCGCGATATGGCTTTTCCCGTTGAGCGTTGAGCGTTGACACTTCTATCCTGTTGCGCCGAATGCCTTGACTCTTCTATTGTCAGTCTTGACGTAAGGTTTACTAAGGTACGTTCTCCCTCTGGCGCCGATTCCCATGCGCTCACGAAATGCTTGTAATCTGCCGGCAAAGTCATAAGGATTTTAGTTATAATCATAGAATCCGATATGTTTTCACCCATTGATCGCAGTCTGTGGGCCATGTCCTCAAGTTTTGAGATGTGTGTTGCCATGTCGTCTGAGCTTTTCTTCGTTGCACTGAACCAGCTCTGTTGAAGCATGTGTATGCTAGCATCGGACCTCTGCTCATAGACTGAGGTAAGTTTGTCCCACATCTCCTTTGCAGTTGTGCAGTTTATGACATGTAGCGTTGGCTGGTCACTAATTGTTGTAAGTATTACCTTTTGTGCCAAGGCATCTGCCTTGTTCCACTTCGCTAGTGCCTTTGAGTACTCGTCGATCGCTTGCGTGTTCGACCCGGCACCAGGCACCTTCGGCTTCAATTCCTCTCCGAATACAACGCCCCAGCTGTCATTCGCCTTGAGGATCGCGCGTACTTGGAATTTCCATATTCCCCAGTTTTCTAAGTTTTTCAACTTAGATATTCTCACAAGTTCGGTTTCCATTTTGATTATGACTTCGTTATAGTTTTTCACTTCGCACAAGGCTGGAATATAACTTGACACCTCGATCAATCAAAATTATTTAAAATTATTTCTCGTGTTACTTTTCAGGGCCCATAACCTGTTAGGTTTATTCAGTTAAAGTAATCTCACTTAGGATTCACGAGTTATAAAAAGGATTTATTTTATAATAATATAAGCAGATCTATTACATTGAAAGAGAATCAACAACTTATCGTCATGGAGAATGAAAAAAAGGTTTGCCAACCTTCCGTTGGGGCAAAAGCGATGAAACTAAATTAAGCCGACATCTTCAACAATTATAATTCTAAAAACAATAACACGAAAATAGCAAACATTTTTCATATAAAAATGCCATGCAAAATTATTTATAATAATATCGAAGAAAAAATTGTCCCTAGCTCAAGAAAAAAATTAAAATGTTTTTGTACAAACGCAATTTAATAATATCAAAATGGCAATTCTGTTACTCAAGTCAGGTTTGTCAAAAAAAAGGGTAACCAGACATTCTAATATATATATAGTGATATTGCCAAATATAAATAACTTTGTTGAACGTTCTGTTTATTTTATTATACAATGTATGTAATTTAATATATTAATATATAATACTTATTGCTATTAATTAGTTCATATTTCACTAACGATGTTACGTTGTAAATTGTTATAAGTTGGTAATTTTACACATAATTAATCATAATTAATCGGTTTAAAATGCTCAAAAAGCACGCATAAAAATTTTACAAAAATAACTAAATAAAACTACGAATAAGCAAAATGAGCTTTCAGATAATTTAAACTTCTAAGAACAATAACAAAAAAATAGGTTTATTTTTATAACTTTTTTTCTTTACAATAACATTGACATTTTTGACCAGCAATTTTTAAATAATACTGATTTTTCATGCTTTGTCAGTTCGGCACGTTTTCGAAAATTGTACTTAGATATGCAAAGTAAATAAAAGCAGTTATTTTTTACTCGTAGCATGAAATCCATTGCATGTTTAATTTGTAACCAACCAAATTTATTTGTACAAGATATTCCAAATAGAATATTGTATTGTTAAAACGCAGTAGAAAAATCTAATATTACTTGCAAATAATCCAGGCTTGTTAGTCTATTAAATTCAAAATATTGACGAACAGCTTCACCTACAAACAGATCGATCTAATACTAAAAATGAGAAAAAAATAAAAAAAATTAACGTTAGTCAAAAAAATACTTCTTTCTGATGAGATTGCAATGCAGGTAGAGGCGGTTCTTTGGGATTTTTTTGAAAAATTTTACGGACAACCAAAATATAAATAAAAAGCAAAAAGGTTGGGTGAAATGAAGGAGGGAAAAGAAATAGTGATATGCATATATAATCTGAAAAGTTTGTTGCGGGGGGGGTTCCATACAAGCGCTTGCAAGTATTATTTTGGTTGTAGCCGTATCTCGACCACTAGATATAACAGGTTGCAATATATTTAAAATGTACTAAAATTGCACTATAAAATACTCACTTAGATATAGATGCACATATGAAACGAAGACAACAAATTATATCAAAAGAAGGATGAAGTATCGCGTGTTTGCATATATGCAAATTTGTACTCTTACTCACTCACATTTTCCATATCTCGATGATGGTTTCTGTTTTCGAAACACATAAAAGATTAATATATTAAAGTTTAGTATGGAGCACTGAAGATTAGTTTATTTAAAAATCGAAAATAAATTATATTAACAATTTCAATTCGTTGCAACTTAATATTGAATTAATATTACAGAATTTAAATATTAAAATATGATAACGTTGCGGTAGTGTTGGCTTGGAAAGCTCATGTATTTATTCATAACCCATAATATGCGAATAGTTTAATTTAGTTGGAAGAGATATTAGTATAAGCGTTTACTGTTTGCATTTGCAATATTCATGATGAAACCCTTCTAGTTTATTTGAGTGCATCCATCACAACCGTTTAAGTCCGGAGTGAAAACGTATATGGCATAAAAGTATGCGTTGATGCCGTGTGATGTGGCCATCTTAAAAATGTATAAATTGTCCTGGATGCGTCGTTGAATAAAATAATAGTCCCCCTTGGTCTGTCGACTAAATAATGCATAAGCCGTTTTGGATGTAATTGAAACATTCCTAGCTTCGTTGTGTTGCCAAATATTTACAAACGAAATGCAAAATGATCAAAACGTCTACGAAACGCTATCCGACATTCGCAAGGATTACATATTAAACCTAACGAAATTACTGCATTAAATGCAATCCCATGGAACAACTTCCAAAATCAATGAATATTTATTTTAGCGCAGCGCATTAACAAATAACTTGATGTGAAATCTGTAATTTATTCAATAATTAATCTTTGGAACTTGTCAGTGTTGAATTGGGGGCTCGCATTTCAATGCCGTAAACGGAATGAAACAAATTTAATGTGCATTAATTACACCACAAAAATTCACCAAATCTATTAATGAAACCAATTATACTGTTAGCTTAATTAGTAGCTTTTAAACGCAATCCCGATACCGCATTTAATTCAAGCAAAATTTTTAATGGAAAAAAACAAAAATTTAATATTAGGTTTAATTACTTTTATTTTCTTCTGAAATCGCGTTTGACTTGGCATTGGAGCCACATCCATTACTATTTATATGTCCATATATATTTATAAGAATCCAGGATCCTCGTCACTTCCAAATGTCTTAAAATAAACACCTGTCTTGTAATAAAAACAAGTCCGATGTTAAATCTATATAACATCAAATATACGTCGTTCTTATTTCAAAAATGCATCGGATTTTATTCCACGCTTAAAATATGACGCAGTTGTCGTTCCGTGTGTTACTTTTATTGGTTGTTTCAAATTTATTTCTTAACTTCGTTGCCTCATTTTTACCATGAAATGAATCCTTTGAGTATCGTGCACATATTGGTTAAAGAAATAAATCTGCCAATATTTCAACGTAATAAACCATGAAGCTCGATCAAAAGGATGCAGAGACAAGAGTAACGCAATCTTAAAATCTATCGTCACAGCCATGTGCATAATTAATCGGATAAAATCATCATATCTTTAGTGGGCATTACAAACTATTCGAAGTTTAATAATAGCTTTAGTTTGTAAGATCGATCAATAACACATAAACGTACAATACCTATAAATAATTATCAGTTGGCCAAGTCGTAAAAGTCTTATTGAGATTACGGTAGGTATCGAGACATGTGATGCAAAGGAGCCAAGAAAACTGGAAGAAAATATAGCAGAATTTATGAAAACGTGTAAGTGAGTGATAAGAAGAAACACTACATTTGGAGAAAAGTTGTGGTTGATGGACACCTTAATGAAAACTAAACACGCTGACGCTCCTAAAGGATGACAGAGAGAAATCAAAAAGAAAACAAGAAAAATAGCGAAAAAATACGCGGATAATGGTAGAAAAGTACAACAAAATCAGGATAGGCAATGAGGAGTGGGTATGGAATAAGAAACGAAATAACAAGAAATAAAAATTCAAAAAACTGAAAGGTACCATAGATACTGAATACATGACGATGGACCAGAAAAAATAGCATTGCAATAGGAACGGATGAGAAAGAGGACCAGGTCAAGCATATGTCTTACGAAGAATAAATCTCAATGATTTCTATATAAAGATTGATTGGGCGATATAAATGAAAAATAAAAACAGAAGAAGAATACACAGTGACGGAGGAAAATTTACACACATGGAGAACAATGAGAATGGAGAAAGTCTTGTAAATTACGTCCGGTAAAATTGCATAAAAAAGTACAACAAATTGAAGACACATATAAAAATAAATAATTAAGACATTATTATAAAGAAGTCAATATAAGTAAGCATAACGATAGCTATAGAAAACATCCAAAGAGGATCGTTTAGTGGGAGACAACAAAGAAGGTGAAATTGTTTGCCATATAATTTGAAATGATGTACTGATGTACAGATGTACTGAAGGGACATGAAATATTAAAAAGACCAGAAGAGGAAGAAATAAAAAGCTAGAAGGACCGAGAGGAAATAATTTGGAGGCACACATTCTGAAGACGTGCTAGATGGTTATGGTATATAGAAAGACTGGTTGGTGACGAAGGAGTACTAAAAAGATGACAGGTTACAGTGAAAAAGGACCCCTGAGAGTACATGACTGTCAAAAAGAAGCTCAGGGCAGGAAATTCATACGAAATTTTATTACAAAACAAGTTCATCAATGATTCGTACATATTAAACTGACAGAAAAAAATATTTTTATTCCTTCTCTTGACAAGCCTGGTATAAAGATACACGTTTTATAATAATAATAAATCAGCGTTTTCTCCTTCTTGTAATACCCCCCCCCCCTCATCAAGACGTGTTTAGTTGTTCTATTCTCGGCCATTCTTCCTACGTGAGTGACCGAGCCACTTATACTTGGGAGTCTATACAATTGTCGTAACTCTTCATTTGTTCTTCTCATCCATTGCTCTCCCACTTTCTTCCCGCCATATATCCCTCTTAATACTTTTCTTTCCCATATTTCCAATGCTTCTTTTTCACTTCTTTATAAAACTCTCTTGTTTGCTTCGCCATATACCTCCTTTCTAGGTTTTCCACTTGTTTCTCCAAATGTCCCCGTTTTTTCTTCCTTCCCATTTTTTATAACTTTTCCTGTTATCGGGGGATTTCGCTTTGGTCATTTCCACTCTTGCTTTTTCCCTCTTTACTACACTTTCTGTACATTCTTCGTCAAACCATGTTTTTTTATTCAGTGTAGTCCGCCTTTCAATACTTGTGCTCTTCCATTATTCTCTCAAATTCAGCCCACACCCTTTCTATATTATCCGTTGTTTCCAAATCTCTATTAATTTTATTATGGAATTCATTCCTTACATTTTCCAGTTCCAGTTTTTCCACTGCGTACTGTTCCCTGTTTTGTTATTTTTAACGATCGGTGATTTTCTATATTTTATTTTCGCTCTCACTATCAGCGTCCGCACCTCTGTAACTTCTTGCGTCTGTTGTACACTTTAGGTGCTTCCCCTCTATTACAATATGGTCAATTTGATTATCGTGTTCCCATTTGGTGCTATCCATGTACCTTTGTGTATTTCTCGATGCTGAAAGTACGTCATTGCTATTCTTAACTCCCTCCCCATTGCGAACTAATTTCTTACCGTTTTCATTAGTTTCTGAATGTTTACTATGTCTTCCAATAGTTGGTTGGTATAGTTTTTATGTCCCTATTTTGGCATTGAAGTCACCAATAATTATTTGGGGTATCCTTGTATATCTCTTCTAGTTCTTCATAAAAAGCATCATTTTCCTCTATGCCTTTTCTTCTGTTGGGCAGTGTACATTATTATACTTATTTTCCGGTATCTGCTTTTGAGTCTCATCGTACACATTCTTTCCGATAACGGTTGAAAATCCACTATCGCATATTTGATCCTTTTACTGGCTAAAAATCCCGTTGCCAATTTCCTGTCTCTTCCCCCGCTAGTAAAGAATACATAGTCTCCTATTTCCACACTAGCGCTTCCTTGTTGTTTCGTCTCTTGCATTGCCATTATATCAATACTGTAGTTTTTCATTATTTCCGTCAGCCTAATTAATGTTCCTTCATTATATGTTCCTTGCTTCTCTGTTTTGTACTTTCCTTTCTTCGTTTCCATTAGCCTGATCTACGTCCTTTTCCCTATCCTGATTATGCTGCTCTAGTTTTTGACTTGTCTTTTCAGCTTTTCTTCACTTTTACGTCACCTCCACTCTGTGCCATCTATAATAACCTTATTGTAATCTATTTTCACAACTTTTCCTTTTCCTCACTCTTCTTCTGCCCTTAATCGCATGTGCTTTTCCCTATCCATTCTCGCTAGGTCGTCATCAATATATATTCTTTCTGGTCCTATCAGATAGGACTTTTCTCCTATTCTAAATTCTGCCTTAACCTTCAGATCTATATTTAGTTTCTCCTTAATGAAGTTATTTATATTTATATATCCATTGCCAATCCCTTCATTGCCACATTGTTTTTCCTGCTGTCTTATTTTCCTTCTTAATTTCTTCGTTCTTTGTTTTTCATGATTTCGTTTTCCTTTTTTAGTTTACTCATTTCCTCCTTAAACTCTTTTTGTTCCACCCTGATTTGGTGCACTTCATTTTTTATTTCCTTCTGATCTGTCTTCATATCCTTTATCATATTCAATATTAAATCCAACTTGTCCTCTACCTTATTTTGTTGCTTTGTGGGCGTTCTTTGCGTTTTTTACTTCTCTCACAGTGCCCTTCAATTTCCTTCACTGCTCTCCTTTTCCGCTGAATCATCACCGTCCATTTATCTTTCTTTATACTTTCGGCAAAATCACGTTGCAAATTAAGATTTTCTGATCACCTTTTCATGTAGAGTAATCTTTCCCTAATTAAAAAAAATCAACTAGCATGCATAACGCCTCTTTGGTAATGTTTGTGTTCTATTCGGAGCTTTATATGCATGTAACCCTTAAATTTTAAATACTTTTAATTTTTACATCATTTAGGGAATTATTTTAAATGGCACCCCCGGGAAACCCGGGAAACCAAGCGATAACGCAGACTTTGCACTCGAGTGTAATGTAGGGCACCCTGATTATGTTTACTTACAAATTACAAGCAAATAACATAATAGTAACATAACAAACGGATTTATTTAAAATAATTATGTTTTTCGAATTCAAATGTGCGATAAAAATATAAATGAATAATAAAACTACGACGTGATCAATAAAAGCAACGACAGCAATGCTTATAATATGGAAAATGTGGAAATTACAATCTTAAATTGACATTTTTTTTAAATAAATACAATTAAATAAATAGGATGATAAACAATGTAAATAATTACGAGAAATAACATGAAAAATTGTGGTTGAAAACTATATATAAAACAAATAACAGTAACAGCTATCGGACAATCATTGGCAATTCAGCACTTTCATTTCTCACGTATAATATAAACAGTAAGTTTAAACAACCAAAAAAAAAACATAAACAAAACGAAAACATTTTGTAGTGCTGTTGTGGAATTGAATCCAAGAATAAACATTAAGTGGTTCGGTATTTTATTCTAGTTAGTACGCGAGAGCCTTGAGTTTTCAAAATTACCCTATTTTAAAGAGCTCACACTCTACGTTATTTTCTGAAAGTTCTGTTTTATTTCGAACATTTTAACAACAAAACTTACCTAGGAACGAACATTCCTAAGAGACTATAATATCTTTCTACAGTCGTATCAAGAAAATAAATATTGCTGCGTGGATTTCTATTACCTGTATATAATTCTAAATTAAGGAGAAGCGAAGCTAATAATTAAAAATATAAATTTGTTTTATACTGGAAATCAATTATGTCTGAATTTAGGTTTGGTTTGCAGTAATTTGAGTATCAGCATCAATCTATTCAATTACGCGCTGGCTTAATTATTGTTGTGGTTATTCTATTGGTAAATATTGTTTGCATGTTCACCTAATTAGTTGGATACTTGAAGCAGTAGAATTTCATTTAAGTACAAGAACTATATTAAATTTTTATTTTTGATATTTCAGCCAGGACATTTAATAAACCAGGGCAAAAAAGAAAATTAACTCCAGGATTCTGCAGCCCAGAGGCATATTAAACTAATTATAATGTTTACATAATTGATTATTTTTTGTCGTGGTTCATTGATATCTTCAACCCGAATATTTCATTTTAATTCCTACCACCCAGATTTATATGATATTCGTACATCCTAGTGTAATTCATTGAATGTATTTGTGGTGATTCATAAAAAAGTTTTAATGTTGTTTGAAGGGACAAATAAAAAGTATTGCATGTTAAATTTATGACTAGTTTACAATTAATCGTATTGTTGCAAAACCAATTTAACCCCAGCAAGATTGTGTTCACCCTCGTTTTATACACAACATAATATTAATTAGTTTCGACAAAGAAATATTTCATTCGCTGATACAAATGTAGTACAGCAAGTAACCGAAATAACTAAATCTTCATTTGGAAATTCGATCTTGATTTGCATTCGTTAATTCCGACTTTAATTCTCACCATTTTTCATTCGCGTATGCCCTATTATTTTACGCTTTGCCAACTTGTTGGCTTAGTTCACCACTTAAACGTGGTTTACGAATGAAATACTAAGCGAAATGTTGCTGTGAATTCTGTTTCATGATCATTTTCTTTGCTCTTGATTCATTACCGGTGGCATTTGGTTCCGTTAATACACTGCATATATGGGAACAAGTGTGGCAATTCAATGAGAGCTTCTCGACAAAGAGGGTGTTAGAGGAACCCAACAATGTTGCATACGCCTACTACAATAATCAGTGGAAACCCTACCTGGCTCGCCATATTTCACATTTATCTCCATGTATCATGCTTAAAGGTATAATTAAATTTTTCATACAAAACATAATATAAACTAAAATGCTAAATCACGAAATATAAAATTTAAAAAATTAAATTTGAAGCTAAATAAGATTTCTAATTAGATTCAAGATATAACGTGTTCATATAATGAAATGAAAAACGGTTTACTCTATTTATTTATAATTGTTGAAAATCTTAAATTGCCCTACAATTTAAATGACAATAATAACTTACACTTTTTTTATTTTAAATTACGATGACTATTTCAAATAGTTTTAAGCGAAACGGAGAAATGGATGCCTCCAGTTTCGTGCCAACTGATTTTAGCCTCAAGTTCAAGTAGTTATGAAGACGGTTATATTTTTTATTAATTTTCAGGTTCTATTGTTCATAACTTTATTTATTTATTGAGTTTTCAAGGCAACACTTATTTTAATTACACACCCAGGCCTAACATGTATGACGAAATCATGGAGATGCTATTTTTATATCAGTTTTTAATTAGTATCAGAACCAAAAGCCCATAAAGTTTTTAAATATTTAGTTCATAATATATTTTGTATAATTTTCGTCATTTTAAATGGGTTTTTGGTAAAATTCAAGTTAAAACTCATTATCAAATCTATTTAACTTGAAGTTTCCTTTTATTTATCTTAAGAACTGTAATTGACTAAGCGTTGAGGTACCTGTCGGTGTGAGTTTTCTTCCTGGATACTGTATGGCCGAGACTCTTGTCGCCTCTTTTCATTGCGAATACGACTAGGAACGGTAGCTGGTTGTCTGCTTCCACTTCCATGGTGCAGTTTATAGCTGGATGTTGCTTGTTGAGGTGCTCCAGAAACTCGAGTTCTTCTCTTCCGAGTGTCCAGACTACGAAAGTGTCATACACGTATCTTAGCCACACCTTTGGTTTTAACTCGGCGGTCTCTAGTGCTGTAGTTTCCAGTTCCTCCATGAATAGGTTGGCTATCACAGGTGATAGTGGTGATCCAAATGGGTGCTCCACTGGTTTGTCGGTAGCGTTGACTTATGATGCTGCTACGTTCTTGACTTATGATGCTGCTTGTTCGGCGAAAGGTTGTTGCTAGAAATTATGCCAAAGATTGGATTGGTGATCCAATTGAGTTCACTATCCGACGTAGCGGTATTTCGGGTTTGTGGATCTTCGGGCATTTTGACTTATGATGCTGCTTGTTCGGCGAAAGGTTGTAGCTGTTTTGCTAGAAATCATGCCAAAGATTGGATTGGTGATCCAATTGAGTGCATTATCCGACGTAGCGGTATTTCGGGTTTGTGCATTTTCGGGCATCTTGATGATTTTTCTCTTGGTAGTTATTTTCTTGGTCTCCTCATCCAGTGGTGAATTTTTTTTGTCGTCTTCTCCAGGTAAATCGTTAGATCTGATGCGATGGGTTTCTATGCAGGATCTTCAAGTATGGCTGTCATTTTGTTTTTGTAGTCAGCAGAGTTCATCATTACTGTAGCGTTGCCTTTGTCTGCTGGTAAAACGATAATCCTCTTGTCTCGTAGCTACCTCAGTTTAGATATGGATACCTCTTGTCGGATCATGTCGGCTTTGTTTTTCCCCAGTTTCTGTATGGCACTTTCTACACTGCAAACAATTTCTTCTACTGGAATCCGTGAAGGAGCTACAGCGAAATTGAACCCTTTGGTAAGAACTTCGGTGGTGTCCTTGTCCAGTGCTTCATCTGAAAAGTTTTATACTATTGTTTGTTTCTGTTCTTCTTTAAGTTTGTTGAATTTCTTCTTTTGTGTTTCTGTTGACAGCATGTGCTCGTTCTCTCCTCTTAGGTGTGCTAAATTGTCAATCTTCTGCCATAGGGCTGGGTGGATCTGGTTCCCACCGTTCAAATGTAGATCTAGTAATCTCTTGCTGATATCGTTAAATTGACATCTTGTCCCTTGAATGGAATTGCGTACTAAGGCTAAACTTGCCTTCCGTAGAATCTTCGCTGTTGCAAATGTAGTAATGTGATGGTTCAACATCATGCATTTCGGTGCAATGCTCTCGTCGCGGCAGCGCTGCAAAAAGGCTAAACTTCATAGTAACCGTCGTTTTCTTACTGGTAACTTCTCGAACGTCCTTGATTGATGGAAAATCTCCTCCCCGTAGAGATGTATAATGTTGGTGCGTAAGTTCTCGCGGCTGAAATCTGTGCTTCTTGGTTGTGAGGTTGTGAACCGCGTAGTGGAAATGTATCCTTAGTACATCCTTAGTACATAAAACATTGATACAACTTTCAAACCATACACGAAGATAGAAACGATGCTACGGAATCTAAAAACGAAAATTCCATTAGAGACGCAGAGTTTATTTATCACTTTCAATTAAATATTCCATGTAATTAAAAAAAATTTCTTTGTAAAAAATGTTTTTCTTTATTGAAACAAATTTTCATACTTGAACGAATTAATTAATCGTTTAAACCGGAATACTGTGTTTGCAGTAATTTTAAAATTTGACTATATAACAGTTACAACTATGTAAATATTGTAATTATTCATGAGGATTAAATATTAACTACATTATAGTGTAACACAACGCACATTTTTTATTCATCGTCGTAAATGTGGATTCTTCCATTATATCAAATTACCATTAATATTTCACGCAAAGCGATTTTTTGCATGAAGCTTTATGTCGAAGTTAATTTATTATTAGTGTACATCCGCTTAGTTTAAAGTTGGTAATAATAATAATTATGCAGTTCCTAAACTTCACATATTCATTATTAATAATGACGGTGCAATTTGAAACTGTTTTCTTAGAAATCACTCTGAAATAAACGGTTGCAGCCTGCATATTCTATGGCATAATCTGTAATTCAAATAAACTAGACGAAATTCAGCAGGGGTTCTTTCCCTAAATATGTCAACTTTTGCATTAGATAGTTAAGCAATCGCAGCAAACGTTACTCCGCATTTGCATTTCTTTACCGTAAAAAGAAAACTCCAAATCTACCTCACGTTTACGTAAGCGAACTATTTGTATGGAAGCTTTTGTATTACGTTTCTAGGCAAAATATATGTAAGTAATATGTAACTGTCTATGAGGAAAATATATTTAAAAAATAGGTGCTTGCCATAAATTTATCGCTTTGAATTTGAATTTGACTTATTCTCAGTTTAGTTATTTTATATTTCAGAAAATTATATTATTATTAATCAAAGATGTTTGGTTAAAATTTGTAAAATCAATTGTCATAAAAATTACGCAATATGGTCTAATATGGACATAACTTAATGTCATTTATATTACTACACTGACGGTTGTAATTAAAACAAAACGATTGACATTTAATGAATTATGAAAATTATTAGTAACAAAAATCGCCGGAAAATAACTAGTGGTATGCATCGAATATGACGTTATTTCTAGTGATGGGAATAATCGAGATGCGATACACGAATTAGTCGATTATTAAAATCTCTCGAGATAATCGACTATGCACTCTGAAAATTAGTAGTACTAAATTAGTAGTCGTACGTCGATCACGGAACGTGTGGCAGCGGACCGAGAAGGCCGATATCTCGATATATTTTAACCCCACCACTAAATATTAATAGTAGTTCCAGGTTCGAGATATTTTATTTTAACATTGGACTCGTTCGATTGTGGCAACTAATTAGTCGTATCGCTAAGCGAAGCTTCTCTTTCAATTATTTTTTGTAGTCTCGACCGATCGTCATTGTCGCATTGAAGAATACAATAATTTAAATAAGTACAATCGTGTTGATGATATTGCGTTAGTAAATAAAACGCATCAAAATTTACAATAATATTTATAAACTGCCACAATAATATATAAAAAATCCGCGGTCGTCCGCACGAAACTTACTTATACTTAGTTATACTACATTTTTCAAAAAAACTTTTCAAATGAAAGTTGTTTAGAATATCAATATCTATAATTTATGTAAGAATATTTTTTTCCGTAACGTGAACGGTTTTCGAGATATGGAAAAAAGTGATAAGAGTAAACCATCACTTCCGGTTGAGAGATTGCGTCCAAAATAGGACGTTTTCCTCCTTGCTACATACAAATGTTAAGTTTAAAGTTTCAGAGCTCTAGCTTTAATCGTTTGGACGCTAGAGCGCGCACAGACACACAGACACACACACACAGACACACACACAGACACACAGACGTCATTCCCAAAATAGTCAGAAACGATTCAGGGGACCTCAAAACGCGTATATCCGTTGAAATCTCGAGGTCGAAATTTTTCATGATTCCTATACTTACTTATACATAAAGTATAAGTAAGTAAAAATATGAGCAAATAACAACAAAAGTGTAATTCTCAATAAAAACAAAGGTACCTATATAATAAATTAATAACTCTAGATTAAACAATAATAATAAAAATTAATAAAAACAAATTTATAAGAATGTGGTATTAAGGAATATAATTTGATCTAAATTTTTAAACGATAGTTTGTTTCGATGTAAATTTGTAAGTTGCACGGCTTTAGAAAACACACTGTTAGTGGTATTAGAACGTTTATGTTGTACGTTGCATTAATTAGTATTAGTACGACTACTACTAATTTTAACTACTAATATTAGTCGATTATTAAATTATATCGATTACTAATAATCGATTATTGAAATATCTCGATTATGCCCATCACTAGTTATTTCAATTCGACCGAATTTTACATGGCGTGTAAATTGTTGTCTCTTACCAAAGTTATTTTCAAAACATAAGCTTCTTAAGGATTTCTCACATCAATCAACTCCACTTGTGAACAGGATGTTAGTTAACTGAAGGTCGATTCCATAGATGAAACGTTCAGAAACGAATATCCACCCCAACCCAACTCAACCCAAACGTATCTAATCATATCGAAGCCATCCAACATCGATATATTGTACTTTAGAAGTAGAAAAGGTTGGGTTGGGTTCGTTTCTGAACTTCTAAATTCTCTATATATCTATATCTATGGAGTGTCTCATTAACTTAACTTCTAACATCTTGATCGCATGTGAAGTTGGGTTGGGTTAAAATAAACATAAACATAAACAGTGGATGTAAATTGGAATAATGATGAAACAACAATGGTCAATAAATTGAATGAAGGAAAAGGATAATACTTTGTTGACTTCAATTAACCTGGCTTCCCATAAATCATCATTCAAAATAACACATGAAGTAATCTGATAATCTGGCAAAATAAGTATTATAGAAAATGTTCAAATCGAGATAGGGTATATGCAAAGCTGCAAAGGAAAATATGGAAATAAACGATTTTAGTGGCAGTTCAGATTTATTTTCTTTATTTTTGTTCAATTATTTATAATGTACTCTATACGAAAGATGGTCTAATCTTACACCTCAATGGTGTAGCGAACATTAATTAAAACAGGTCCATGAAGACTAACTGGTGGATCGCTAGACAATATTGTTTCTGGGTTATTACCCTTCGTCAGTAGCGATTACCAAGAACCTTAGTTGTTGAAATACCTTTACATGTAGTGGCCATCAAAACTTCTTGGCGCGAGCCAATCACTCCTAACGAACCACTGACAACAGAACACTGACGAGACGATACCTTGTCTAACACCTTGCGGAGACTAAACAAGAGACGACTGTCAAACGTCCAGTGTCAACATATAAAAGGATTGCTGCAATTAAGTTCAAAAACAATTCAAATTAAAAATGTATCTTGTCAAATCTGGTGATGATTTGATGGCCACTACATGTAAAGGTATTTCAACAACTAAGGTTCTTGGTAATCGCTACTGACGAAGGGTAATAACCCAGAAACAATATTGTCTAGCGATCCACCAGTTAGTCTTCATGGACCTGTTTTAATTAATGTTCGCTACACCATTGAGGTGTAAGATTAGACCATCTTTCGTGTAAATTTTACATTTTGCTGTCAGATTTGACAAGATACATTTTTAATGTACTCTATGTTTGAATCAAGTTAACGTCTCCATCTGCACCGCCGCTTTCTTCCTCACCAAGGTCTTTGGTCCTATCTGATGGTTCATCCTTATTATCCACTTGTTGCAGCTGCAGTTGCATTTTCCTTCCTGCTCATGGGAACTTTGGCTCTGTCATCGTTACTTCTTGTTAGGTTACCTTTCTTCTTTCTCTCCAGTTTATTTTACTGTCTCCATTCCACCAATTGCCTCGAATTTTATATAACATTTCTCGCTATTTGTCTTGTTCCCCCAACTTATCATGAAATTTCTACGTTGGGTTGTGTTGCGTTTAGTTTGATTGCGTTAGATTCGATTGGGTTTTAAAGGAAGAATTCATAATTTATTGTTCGAGACTTATATTCTCGTACGTACCTTTTAATAGGGCACATTATAAGAATATTGATAACAGAGTATTTAATTGGTTATGCATTGTACTCTATGTACCAGCATAAATATTATTGCACGTTAATTCAGCTAATTTCACTGAATTGAAATTTGAATCTGAAATTGAAGGTTCTATAGAACGATACACACCTTGGGAGGCGAAATTAACGACTGGTTGACTTGTGGGTATCCATTCTCTATGCGGTTCATATTTCAACTAAAATTTTCTCAGTTTTCGAAAAAAATAAATTGACGAGGAATAATATGCAATGCAACAAACTTACCCCAACTCAACCGTATAACCCAACCCGATCCAAACCATTTCCTTATTTCTAATTTAATTTATACATACATGTTCGAGGTACAGCAGGCAGTTTTGTCGATGTGCCCTTGATTAGAAAATCGAGACCGTGTATTTAGAATTTGGGGAATCCGTAACGAGCAAACAACAACAGGATGTTGCTAAATCAATTTCATATAGATGCGTAACGTAATTAGCTCGTACATATCAAATATTTACCGTAAATTACTTCGTAGCCTAATTTGTATGTGGTTAAGTTGATTACAAATGGTAAATAAAGAAATATAAAAATAATGAAAGAACGGATAGGAAAAGGCAAAAAAGGAAGTGCACTAAAGATGAAAAATGCAACGAAAGTTGAGAATTTATGCATTGAATAGAGAGGTGAAAATTCAAGAATCGTATAGATTGTGAATAAATAAGAGAATGCTTTCAAATATTTATTTTAAAAGAACCGTACATTACGAAAAGAGATGGGTTATATAGCCACTGTTCATCGATTTTAAACAGGTTTACAATTCAAGAAACCGAACCCAATTACTACAGGCAATGAATGAAGTCGGAATCACTAGAAATCTTACCCAAGTAATAAAAAGTACATTGCGAAACACTAGGAGCAGGACACAAATCCGATTTTTTTTTTGCTTGAGACAAGGTGATCATTTATCCTCGACACTGTTTACCTTAAGCCTAGAAAATTTAATGAGAAGAGGATATCTTAATAGAACAAGGTGAACGACAGGAGATACCGGTGCCCCCGTGTGCGGGGTCGACGAAGAAATCAAATACTCGCAAGAGGCCATTGGGCAGCTGAAGTATTGAATAAGTTGCTCTGGAATAAATACGTGGCAAAGAACGTGATGGGGGCGTGTACAAAAGTCCATCATTTGTATATGGAGCAGAGATTTGAATACTGACAAGACAAGAAGAGTTTCTTATGTCACAATTATTATGTGTTGTAGTATACTGGGATAGTAGACAGCTTTTGAAATGGGAAAAATAAACACTGGTATTTACGTTTCGGTCCAAACTATGTGGCCTTTTTCAAAATAACTATAAACAAGAATAAAGTCAAATTAGTACAGGAGTATAATTATAAAACAAGTATTGTGATAAAATAATTAAACAAAATACAGATATTAAGATATACATATGGTGAAACCAGTTTTGTCGATTAAACTAAATAAAAGTACGTAATCAGCAATTCATCGGGTTAAAATGTATTGCGTTAAAACAGGGTGGTCGTTTGTGATCACTGACCTTGTAAAGGTATCAAAGACATACGAGAATTTTCTAATTAAAAGTAACTTATTACGATTAAGGTTAAATATTAAACTGTAGTGTAAACATAAAATTTGATTTGATACAGACAATCTTAGATAATACAAATTGTGAACAAATAAATTAACTTACGATTGAGAGAGTTCGTTGAAGCACTGCGAAATCTTCTCACATACGGTCAAAAGTATAATGGTAAAAATCGTACGGTATGCATCACGTGGTACGTATGTATTTATTGGCGCATGAGTGGAACGTGCAAAATAAAAATTATTTCAATATAAGAATGTAAGACATTAAATTAATAATGTAAACTATAACAATACGAAATTAATAATAATAGATATAAGCTTAGAGCTAGAAAAACATTATAATAAATGATAAGTAAGTGATGGGGAAATTGTAATTCAGGGGTAAGTTATATAAGAACTAAAATAATTTGGAAAATTAGAACGCAATATTAAAATATGTAGAAGTAATACAATGAGTTAAAAAATAAAATTGTTAGATGTTTTGAAAATAAAATTGTGACAAATGTTCGCAATCTGATTTATCATTAACCGTGTTAGGTTCTTTTTGAATAATAGTATTTTGTGTATCTAGGCCAAAAAACACTTTTTGGCCGTGGTGCACACAAAATTTTTTAGGCGACCCTCATATAATTTTCAAATTTGTTGCAACATTTACTTATAATTTATTGACATAGTCATTTATGACAACTGAACAATTGTACATATTTGTGACACCTTCAGGCATGTTTATGTTTTCTTTGTCTACATTCGAAGTTATTTCGGCTTTATAAACAATAATTACCCAATAATCAGTTAAAAAGTCTATCACCAACGCGTATTTACTAATGTAAACAAGATGTACAGTTTGACACTGACGGCAATGTGGTTATTTTTATACAATTTCGGTAACTGTCGGTAGATGGCGCCACCATATTGCGGACGAAAAATGAAAGCGGACGAAAAACGATTACTTTTCGTCCGCGTTTGACGACTGAAATTTCAATTTTTCGTGTCGGTCGCCTAAAAAAAATCATTTCGAGTGCAAGTCTGGCTTTGAGGTTTCGTTCGGTTGTAAGTATGGAGGCGGCGTTGAAGTTGAATTTATGTCCGGTATCATTTTGGTGTTTTTTTAATGCAGTGTTATTGTTGCTGTATTTGCGTTCTTTTAGTCTATCGTGTAAGTGTTGCTTGGTCTGTCCGATGTAACATTTGTTGCAGTGTGTGCATGGTATTTTGTGGATACAGTGACTAATTTTGGGGGTTTTCTGTTTTAATTGAGTGAAAGTGTGTTTTTTTAGGGTATATGTGGATTTATGTGCGACGGTGAAATTGTAGGGAGAAAGTATTTTATTTATTTTTTCAGACAGTTGTGGTATGTATGGAATACTGATATATTTTGTGATAGTGTTATTATTATTATTGTTGTGGTTAAGTTGTTTTGTGCTATTGTACATTTTGTTAATGCCTTGTTTTTAAAATGGTGTTTACAAGATGTGATGGGTAATTATTATTGATAAGTGTTTGGTTTGCTTTTTTAATCGAAATATCACGGTGTAATGGGCCAGTTAATTTAATGGCATGATCGGCGAGGATTATAATAACAGATTTTTTGTGTGAGAGCGGTTGTACAGAGTTAAAATGTAAATATCTGCCTGACCATGTGGGTTTGGTATACCACATGGTGGTGATACATGTACGGTGGTGAAAGGTGGGCATGCCAAGAAAATTTATTTTGTTATCATTTTCGATTTAAAAAGTAAATTGAATATTGGGGTGGTACTCATTGAATTTATTGATCACGTAAAGGTGTTGGTTAATTGGAAGGGCAGTTATGATATCATCGACATAACGTTTGTAAAACGCTAAGTTAAATTTTAATTGGGGGATAACAGTTCTAGGTCTTCGATGACAAGTTGTGCTATGGAACTTGAGATGAGGGAACCCATGGCAAGTCCGTCAAGTTGAATATAGAAGTGATTTTTGAATTGGAAGTAGGTGGAAGTGAGTGCGATCTTAATGGCGTGCGAAAATTCGTGTAAGGGTAGGTTGGTGTGTTGTTTAATTAGGTCCCATTTCTTTTGAATAATTTCTAAAGCGAGTGAAACGGGGATGTTAGTGTACATAGAATCTATGTCAAGGGATATAAGTAAATGGTTATTTGGGATGTTTGTGTGATCAATAATTTTTTTTGAAATCCCAAGAATCTTTTATGTAATATGGACTTTTATTAATGACGAAGAATACACATTTTGAGAGGTATTTGGATAAATTGTAGGTAGGGCTTTGACATGATGCAACAATAGGTCGGAGTTGAATTTCGTGTTTATCGATTTTAGGTTGTCCATAGATTTGTGGCGTGTGTGGGTTGTTAATTTTAATTGAACCATGTTCGTCAGGTTTGAAAAGGTTGTCTTTTTTCAAGCATTTGAACATATCAGTGACTTTTTGTTGGAAAATAGGGGTCGGGTCTTTATTCACGGGTTTATATGTTGTGTTATTATTCAGAAGTTGTATTATTTTGTTATTGTAGTCGGTTGTATCCATGATAACGGTTTTGTTGCTTTTGTCAGGTTTAAGGATTGTAATTTGGGGATTGTTATGGACAAAAGTTTTAGTTTTTTTTATATTATTAAAGAGTTTCAAGGTTTCAAAACATCTAACACTTTTATTTTTTTAACTCATTGTATTGCTTCTACATATTTTAATCTTCCGTTCTAATTTTCCAAATTATTTTAGTTCTTATATAACTTACCCCTGAATTACAATTTACCATCACTTACTTTTCATTTATTATAATGTTTCGATTTCGCAGTGCTTCAACGAACTCTCTCAATCGTAAGTTAATTTATTTGTTCACAATTTGTATTATCTAAGATTGTCTGTATCAAATCAAATTTTATGTTTATACTGCCGTTTAAATTTAACCTTAATCGTAATAAGTTACTGTTACGGTTGTGTTTTATTTAAGACATTTAGGTGCATTATTCTATAGCAAAGGTTACATATTTTACGCGTATTTGCTTATAATAGGGATGAGAATATTTATGAAAACGTTGTAGAGGTTTATTGCTTTCCCCCATACCACACTAGCCCTAGCGGTGGGGTTGTTTACGGGAAGGACACACTCGTCATCGTATCGTCACCAGTTTTGCTCTCACAGTGGCGTGTGGGTACACGGCGAGGGTTGGCGCAGTAGTTGCGTTGTTAGTGTGATATTTGTGTTATGGTCATTGGTGTGAACAATGACTAGTATTGTTCGTTGGTTATCGAGATGCATTAATGACAACTGCTTTGAGTTCGTTACAGTTGCGTTAGTGATTGCCAGTGGAGTTGTGCAGACCGAATGCAGTGGTGTTGCTGTTGATGCTGTGTTGCTGTTGCCGTTGTTACGGCTGTGGTTGTTGTGGTTGTTGTTGCGAGATGCAACTGGGTTCACGGTGAAAGGTTATCTATTAGCTAGCTATCTACCTGTGTCATGGAATGCGGAGGTGATGCATTCCTGTCAGCGTTGCGAGGCAGGTCCGCACTGGGGCACATTGACACAATTCGAGGAATTGTTGGTACGCGGGCTGTCTGCTGATGGCCTGTGTGCGCAGGCATGCAAATGCAACCAATCTAGCGGTACTTAAACACGCGGGTAACGGCGTGATCGCTTGACCTGGACGCAAGTCCAGTGGTCCATTGTATCTGTTCTGGTGAGATAATGGGCGCGGGCACGCAAGTGCATCGTACGTGACTCGACTATCTGGTTGACTATGTCTATTAACTATTCTCTTTGACGCTACGAACTAACGTTAGGTGTATACGAAGATCACCGCTGGGGGAGCAATGGAGAGACGGATAAAGAAGGTGTAGGCACGATCCGAAGAGTGCTCAAGCAAGGGTGATGGAGCACCCGGTATGTTAATGCTAATTATGGTCGGTATTCATAATCACTAATTACTGTTTGTCTTTCATGTTGCTTGCCGTATTATTTGGTTACCCGAATGCACGCCCATGTGAGAGCATCATCTGTCGGTCCGCGGGCATCATTCGAGGAGAGGAGTTTGGTAACGTAAACATATACTTGACTTGCATTGGGCTGTGTGAGAGGGAAAGCAATTATATTAATAGACGCCACTTATTAAAGGTGCAGTAGTTTTGTACGACGGGCGTTTTCTGGTATTCGAGATATATTGCGCATCTTGCACTCCGTACAATTAACATGCAGTTTTATGCATCGCTCCCAATCATCGATGTATTTACTTAATATGCTCTGTTCGAAATTTTCGACACCCTCCTAACATTACTTTCAATTAGAAAATTCTCGTATGTCTTTGATACCTTTACAAGGTCAGTGATCACACACGACCACACCTGTTTTAACGCAGTACAATTTAACACGATGAATTGCTGATTACGTACTTTTATTTAGTTTAATCGACAAAACTGGTTTCACCATATGTATATCTTAATATCTGTATTTGTTTAATTATTTTATCACAATACTTACTTGTTTTATAATTATACTCCTTTACTAATTTGACTTTATTCTTGTTTATAGTTATTTTGAAAAAGGCCACATAGTTTGGACCGAAACGTAAATATATGATCTACCCACTACCAGTGTTTATGTTTCCCATTTCAAAAGCTGTCTACTATACCAGTATACTACAACATATATATATATATATATATATATATATATATATATATATATATATATATATATATATATATATATAGGAATAAGAATATATGAACAGAAGCTGCCGAGTAGAGTATATGGAGTAGTAAGGGAAGAGGATCAGTGGAAGAGAAAGAGGAAAAATAAGTAGATATTTTATGAACAAAATATCACAACACAAATAAAAATTAAGAAATTAAGATCAATAGGACATGACGGGAAAGGGGATTGGGGCAGACCAAGGAGATATTGTTTTCGGTTGGGTTGTTTTCGGTTGGGTTGTTTTCGCTTGGGTTGTTTTCGGTTGGGTTGTTTACGGTTGGGTTGTTTTCGGTTGGGTTGTTTTCGGTTGGGTTGTTTTCGGTTGGGTTGTTTCCGGTTGGGTTGTTTCCGGTTGGGTTGTTTTCGGTTGGGTTGTTTTCGGTTGGGTTGTTTTCGGTTAGGTTGGGTTGGGTTGGATTAGGTTGTTCAAATTCGGTAATTTTGATCTTTCCGACTCGTATCGATCAGGAAGGCCAACAATTTCAGACAATGATGTGTTAAGGGCGGAACTGTCAAATACTCTTAACCAACCTTGGTCGACCACCCAAAAACATTTGCATCAGACTGGTAAATTAAGCAGAGCAGGTGTTTCGCTTCCGCATAATTTGTCCGAAGAAAACAAAGCTAACCGATCCATCACATGCAAATTATTGCTTCACCGACACAATACAGAAGGATTTTTTGATCGTTCATCACTGCAGATGAAAAATGGGTTCTGTATGATAATCCAAAACGCAAAAGGCTGCAACATTTTCTAAGTGGCAAAAAATTATCAAATTTGGATGATTAGATATTTTGCGCAAAAATCAATTGACTTTTATCGATCCGGCATTGAAAATTTGCACACTAGATAGCGAAAGGTTGTTGATAACGAGGGCGATTACATCATTGATTGAAAATAAAAACTTTATAAAATTTTATGTTTTTGAATGTAATATAAAAAAACGACATTTTGGTCCCCCTATTAATTAGCTTATATAATATCCCAGGTAAATTCGACTAAATAAAGAATGCCAATATATATTCTCACACAACAATATCTGTGCGACGCACGGAATGAAACGTTCAGACGACATTGCAAATATAAATGGGTTCACATTTCACAATGACAAAAATTTGTATTTCACCATATTACCCATTTAATCTATATATTTCAAATTATTGGAAACATAAATTATTTATCACTGCGATTGTCAAACTAATGTTGCACGATAACAGCAAAAATGAAGAAACTTACGAATAAATGGTAAAAACCAAAATTCATCACGACTAAAATGTAACTGGTTTAGAAGTTTTCTGCATACATTGAAGGTAGTTGTTTTCTACGTAAAGCGCTAACGAACCACGCATGAAAACATTTATTAACATATATTCATTAACCGTTTTAGTGAAGGTTTTCAGAGGTGTTTTTATTATTACTTTTTATGAAACCGTGTATTTTTTGTGAAGTTTAAATTTTAGTATCACACGAACGCCCAATTACACCAGTCTACATTCCGCTAAATGTATTCCAAGAGTCGCTTAGTTAAAGTAAAAAAACCTGCATAACTTTAAAATCACGACCAGCGTTCGCATAGTTTAAATTAAAAAATTGCGATTTCAAACAGCGATAATAAAAAAACTGTTGGTATCCTCTTTGATTTGAAAGGAAATACGTTACACACTCGATATCTGCTTGGATGTATTTCTACATTTTTATTTCGTGCCGAAATTTTTGACCAAGATATCACACACGTAATGAATTAAAAAAGCTCGCTTCGCTGGGAAAGAATAATCCCTTTGTATATTTATACATTCCTCTATATATCCACGGCCGTTTTCTTTTTATTCCATTCTATATTTCACCTTACTATGACGCTATGCATACAAACTGATGGCGAAAATAATACATGTTTGAATTAAATTCAACTGAAGGCACACATTACTGACAACGCTAAATAATTTATGATCCAGTTTATTTTTGGCATTTGAATGAAATATAACTTAGATAATTTATGCATTTATATTTTATTTTACAGATAAAATATGCATAAAACCAGTTTGAGATAACCCTTTATTTATATAGTTTTTCATTCGAATAAATTACAAAATTATTATTCTATTTCATTTTACCAGGTGGATTTAGTTTGAATCATCAATATGCTATGTCATGTATAGGGTTAATTATTATTTGAAATGACGCATGACAATATTTTAAACGACTTTTATTTATTTTAATAGTATAACAATAATATTATAAGGGCCATAAAAATAATCTTTGACGATCCTCTTCAAACATATCGATCACTCGCCGCATTGGACCGTTATAACTGAAAATGTTCCAGTCTATTATGCTCTCCCTCTTCTGTGGAAACGTGAGGCTTAATGAGAACCTGTACTTCGGTCAAGTGCGTTAAGCTCACAAACTTCCAGAAAAGCAGCACGAATTTCTGTCGAAGATTTATTGCGTAAAGTTACAAATTTTAATATACGGCTGGTGGCCCCGTATTATATGGTACCCTTGCATTGGTTATTTTGATATTTTATTACCTTTAAATTATAGCACTAAAATGTAACAGAATCACAACCTGAAACTATCAATGGTAAATAATGAAATCTTCAGCGTAATTGCAGTGGTGTGAACGCGTATAGGTTTATGAATTATCCCTCGTGGAATATTATAGGGGCAAACATTCGGATGTGAAATTTACGTTAAAATCGTGATACGGCTTACCATCCAGCGTAATTAAAAGGGCAATCGCTGAATAAAAAGCAATGATACGACGTATGATGTTCAGTTCACATTATAAATATAAATTGCTTTTATAACATGGTGTTTAACCCTAGGATGCATGCATAGTCCTATAAATTTACGAATTTAGTTATCCCAAGCCTGAGAAGCCCATATGTTTGTAATTAAATTGCATATTTTACAACCAATTAATTTAATATTTAAATAATAAGACGAAATTTGATGGCAAAACAAGTTATAAAAAATTAGCGATCTTAATCAATTTAGTGGAAACAAGTACATAATTTTAGACTGTGCTCATTTTTATGCCACGACATTAGTTAGTAGTGTAATATCTTACCCTCAATATTGGAAACTAATTAATAATTAGTTATAAAAATGTATATCAAAAATAATTACGCGCCTCCACGTCTTATATTCAACGTCGTGAACATTAATTTCCAACGCAGTTGAAAGTCGTATCGGATTTACGCGACAATCGAAACGCCCCTTCAAGATAATAAAGAATTACAACGGCCATTTATACTCAAAAACCGTAATCGGGCAAAATGTGTTTCCTTTATAAGTGTAATTTGTTTTAATCTTTTCCCTGGCAAATTTAGCTTGATGCAATTGTTTCAACCGGATTTGAAACTTCCAAGACTGGAATTGTGTTTCGGAAATCGATTTGAAAATTTCAATACTTTTCGGTACGCCACACTGCGTAGTTTTGACGGGATATTTTTAATCAAAACTTTCCGATATAAAATCTAATCAAGCGGGGTTTTTTCTCACGTCGGTTCTATTCTAATAAAATTTAATTTCCGCCGTCATGCAAGTGATTTTATATGGGACTAGACCAATGAAATTGAGTGGAAAACGAATTTTGTTCGGCGAATTTTCTATTGCGTTGTACATAATATTGGAAATTAAATTTAATTTTTTTTTTTCTCTTTTATTAAGGCGACGTAATTAAAATATTTCGCGATGTGGAATATTAATATTAAGATTTCAAATTGCTTTGATCTTATGCATTTCCCTTGAGAAATGTTTCAGTACGAAGTATAGTCAAATTTCTTTACTGCGTTCTTTAAAATAAATCATACTTTTAAATTATACCGTGCGTTTTATTTAAGTATGGCCATAGGGATACCATGTAAATAATTGTACCCCACGTTAACTTTTGTTGCCGTTCAAATTTGAAATCTTTTGTTTTTATCAATAAATCAAACATTTTTCTACAAAATGTACATTATTTGCAGGACATAAGCGTGTTAGAATTCTGTATTTTCGCTTTCAAAGTTGAAATTAATGACACAAATAATTAAGACAAAAGATCAACTTGGCGTAAATGTCATAATGTTTATTGAAAATTTCTGTTTATAATATTAAAGAACGAGTGGAAATTGTAACTGCATACATAAAAGGCATGTTAAGCCGCGAAATTGTGGATAACTTCGCTGCGGCACATCCAAATCGTTATATTCCTCCTTTAGTTGTCAATAAGCATTATGACATTTACGCCAAGTTGATTTTTTGTCTTAATTATTTGTGTCATTAATTTCAACTTTGAAAGCGAAAATGAAGAATTCTAACACGCATATGTCCTGCAAATAATGTACATTCTGTAGAAAAATGTTTGATTTATTGATATAAAGAAAAAATTGTTTCAAATTTGTACAACAACAAAAGTTAACACGGGGTAAAATGTTTACCATGTAAATCCCTATGGCCATACTTAAATAAAACGCACTGTAGATTTGTTGGTAAAAAAGTCATACTTTTGAATATAAAATGTTCACAATGTAGAATATATTGTTTTTTATATTCATCAGGGTCAATTTAAATCTATGTAAATTGCTAATTGAGTTTTACATTAATTTATTTTCAATTTCCCTGCTACTTGTCCATACACTAATATTGTTTGTATGAATAGGGTTTTCTACCTGAAATATGAAACAACGGCGCATACTAATGTTATAAGAAGTTTATTGTTAGAAGTAATATAGTTTTAACTGTTTTAGAAATAAGTCACTCAATTTTGAACAATTTCTAAAAATAGTTTTGTTCAGATATCATATTCGGAGTGGGCGAATACACAGAAATATCGTACAACGATGACGCGACAAATAAAACAATACAAATATTTGTATAATGAACTAATAAAATTCCGATTTACTATTATAATAAAACTCATTTTTCGAAGAAGCTAACGAATCAATTCCTAACTATAAATTTGTATTTTGGAATTAAAATCGAAAGCTACATCAACATAAACAATTTGAAAATGTTAAAATGAAGGAACTTAGATTACACTATGTGCATTTATTAAAATAAACATTGGCACTCTCTATTATTTATATAATTTGCTAAAAACGCCCAATTCAAACATATCAACCGTATTCCATGTACAATAAGGGTCAAAAATTTCGAGACTAGTCTGAGCGACAACTGCATGTACGTCAGTTACAAAGCCTGTTTCGTTTGCATCGTTCCATTTCAGTTGCAATCATCATAAGATTGCAGGTATGAACACGACCCTTTGAAATGCTGGAGGGTCCGCCGATTTATTTGCATACATTGTAACGTAAAGAATATTAACAATATTGTTAATAATTGTTAATATCGTTAATTTAACAAATGTATTTTGCTAGATCACTTTTATTAGACGAAACTGAATTGGTTCTATTTCAATATGTGTAATAGATGCCTTCTTCAGCAAAAAGGTACAAATACATGAGAACATGAATGTAATAATAACAACAAAAGACATACATACTTACAACGACCCGGAAAACGAGCACGAAGAAACAGTAACGTGACTATCGTTAATATAAAATACAAGAGGGTAACATTGTAAATGTCAGATTAAAATACGAAGTAATCTTTATATAAAAATTTATAAAAACAAACCTTAACAACAACGACTATTAACATTAAAAGCTCATGAAAAATAATAGTTCGGTGAAATAAATAAAATTTGTAAAAACATTTAAACATCTTGATGGAAAAGGTATAGTATGGATAATAACTGCTTCAAACGGGAAAATCTGAAGAGATTTAGTGTTAATGATATGCGTATGCTGTACCTATTTTTGTCACATTGGTATATACATTTCGGGACGACGAAGCCTAATTAAATGTGTCAAAATGCACTCGTCAGTAGAGGTTCCTCAGAAGGTAGTAACTATTGTCGAGCAAGCAGTTGCTGCTAGCGACATAATGCAGCAGGTCAATTTATGTATTTGTTATTATTCAATTATTCACTGGAACAATTTAATAATTTTATAAAATATTTGTGTACAGAGAAAAGCGTATACGAAAGGATCAAGCGACATAGCGAAGCCAATGAGGAGCGATGTCGGAGGAAGACATCGGTCGTCTTATCGAAAACGTTTTGTGCCGGCCTTTTGCCAGCGCAAGTCTACTTTAAATGTAGGTTGCAGCCGCCATACAATACGGCGTTGTTTAATTGATAAACATAAACCGAAATAGAATTGCATTTGATCAAAATCATTTAAACAGAGATTAGTCAAATTTTATTTTTAGTGATGAGGAAGTGCTCACATCGTACAGCGACTATACGGAACCTATAAGGAGAAGGAAGAACACGTGGTTATTAAAAAAATAATAATATTCCAAATCGGCCTTATTTGGAATATTACTTATATTTTGAATAAGCAAGTAACAATTGAAATATTTTGTATAATAATTATAATAATTTTTAACAAATCGATTCGCCGTTTATCGCCAATCTGATATCATATCATCAAATAATGTCCTAGAGAGACATTCCTACATCGATTCAGCGGCAGCACCTAAAACCAGTAAAAGCACACCATGGCAAAAACAACGACAAAAACAATGGCAACAATGCCACCACATGAAAATATAAATGGCACCAATACAATACAGAGAGGTACTTACAGGACCTTTCGGGGGGGCGCTTGGTCCCACGTTGCCTCTACTAGCTATCCTTAAATCTGTCGTGTTATCAGCTTTGGACATTTTTACCATTTTCCGGATATCTTCGCATGCTAGTTCGTTGCCCCCTGTTGAGTTATGGAAAAATCAGTGGGCGCCAGCTCGACTTGAAATTTTATCCATTAAAATCGAAAAATTTTAAATTGTAAATGTATCACACTGGGTTTCTTATTTTTCAGAAAAGCAAAGTCATAGCATTAAAAGAAATGCATATTGGTAATTGGTAACAACAATAAGAATTAAATTTTATTATGAAATATAATAATAAACAATCTGAGCACGAGTATAAAATGCATTAGTGGCACTAATGGCTGCCATTTTGTTTTGTTTTTTAATACCACCCATTAAAAGGTGAACGCCTAAAGATAACAACCACAGATTCAAAATAGATCCGGGGTTGGTTTATAAAACAAAATAATCAAAGAGAAAAGAGGAATTTTAAATTTTCATTTAAACAATCTAATGCTCAACAAATGAAGTTGGAAATTTTAGTTGTGCTACAATTAATTATTCTTAACTGATATCAAAAAACGACGCAAAAAGCTTTTATAACAAGTACATGTACATGTATGTTGATAAAGATCAATCTTCAAATGTCGATTCTGTGATATTTATTTATCAAATTAAAGTATTAAAAATAATTTATTACTATGATTATATTAATCCATTTGTCAGTAAATATGGTGAGGTGGGAAGTTTTATTTTACAACGCATTAATTTTTATTAATAATTACGTTAATTAAATTAAATGTTAATCCACTAATGTACAGGATGTTATTTTATGGACGCCCATGATAACAATATATTTACGTGGGTACTTAAATTATTTAAATTAATATTTTATTTATGCTGTTTTTAATTTATTATTTCAATGACTGAATTATCGAGGGAAGCTGGAAATAAAGATGAAAACAGCAGGTTTTATTGCGGTATTGATTATAAAATCCATAAAGTATATAAAATAGCCTTTACAACAATAATTCAAAAGTCAGTATTTTGATAATTTCTGACAGCCCACCCAACCCAATCACTATAACGACGCTATAATTATCGCCCATTTCACCACATATATTATATTTTCGTTGGTCTTCTTTATTCTGGTTCCATCTTCTCTTTCAAATGTTCTTATCCTCATAAAATTCATCTTTATATTTTCCATTATACTTCCTGTTTCGAAGTATTACTAAATATTAGGTGTAAGCTGTTTTCCGAACATCGTTCAAGTATTACAAGCCTTGATGGTATTGACGACTACTAATGTTGATGAATGAGCTATTGGGGTTCGTCGACATGTATCTTTGTGTATTGGCTTCTACAATTTTTGAAGACTGCCAGTATTTATTATTTGTTTGAATCATTCTAAACATGTTATGCCAATTAATTATTATTGAAACTTTTTTTTGAACTATTTATTTTTGCATTTTGAATAACTTTTAAATTTTTTCAGAATTTTTTCAGACTCTGCCGTATTAGAATTGTTAGCAGTACGATTTACCTTGTGTAATATCCTCTATGATGCAATGAGGAAAGAAAGCATCCTCGGCATCAATTTCATCATTGCATTGTTCGTCATCATAACTATCACTTGATTCGTTCGGTAATTCATCAACATCGTCACCTCTCCTAAGTTAATTATAAATGGTTCCATAATTTCGTATATGAGGTATTCTTTATCTCTGTACGATATCTCAATTTTATCACAATGCTCAACACAAATCTTCCATATCTCCGTTGAAATGTCTTTCAAAACTTCCTGACATAAATTCAATACATCATTAATTTTAAAAGTATCATTTCTTGTTGCAACTTTATTTTTTACGTATGCTCAAATTAATTCAATTAATGCAAAAATTCGTCACATTCTATTCTTTTCTACCAGTTTTTGGTGTAAAATGATTTACTCTATCAATAAATACATTTTACAAATATTTTTCGATGCTGCCAATGTTCTTAACAGAAAATTTATATTTAGAACTTATTATTCACATCTTTTTTATTTCGATCCATATGGTCAAGTGTTTCAATATTACACACCAGTTGATGGATGTATCCAAGACCGTATCGCCCGCCGTCTAGTGGTTAATATATTCCTGCAGGTTGAACATACGGTATTAATTGCTAATAATCATCCTTTAATAAATACCATTTTTTATCTCGATTCCTATCTTTCTTCGTCTATTTACATTGTCATTGAATAATTACCAATTGAGATTTAGTTAATATAATATACTGTACTGATGTCTTCGACAATGGCGGTTGAATGGCCATCGCTGGTCTGCGGTGTTTAGTATTGATCCTCTTCACAAACAAAAGGAACGTTGAAGCCATCAACACAATTATTAACACAAGAACAGATCAGAGTGTCGCACATTGTGACCACACATCATTATGACATCAAAGACAGTATATTGTAATGATATTTGAACAAATTAAAAATCATGCTCTGCATAAACTGCAATGGAAATTGTTTGCAGTAACGACATAGAATTCGTAACGTAATGAACTGCAGTTTTCAATACTTTGAATATATTTTCGCCATCGCAATTTTGCACTAAATCACTTTTTGTACGGCACATTCGTGGAAGAAAACTTGCTATGTTGATTAAACCAGGTAGGAGTAAATTACTCCACAAAATATTTAGGTCTAATTAGTAAAAGGGGATGTGAGCTACGTATTGCCTATAAATAAGAACGGCAGCGAACAATCTTAAGCTATATTTACCAGAATTTTAGAAAATTTAACACACAATCCTTATTGATACCAAATGCAAGAGTAGTTTTCGTAGATCAGGACAACGAATTAAATTTAAACATTGGTAGAAGTAACTGAAAAAATAAATGAGAAGGCAACAATACAACAATAACTCTAAACGAATTAAAAGTAGAAAGAAATCAACATTAAAATAAATAATGAAAATTGTAGGATTAAAACGATATACGAATATCGAATAGGAAAATAAAACATTATAACACAATGGTAAATAAACATATAGAACTAAAACAATGAAATGAGAATAATGTAAATTTTATTTATTAATTATACAGCTATGATCGATGTTACTGAATATATTATTTATTATTAGAATTTTCTTGTCATAATATATCTATTTAATATTATCACTTTATAACGTGAAATTGTTTCCGTCATGCATAAACCAGCAGATGCAATTAAATTATATAATCCCATGATATGTTCCACGTTATCTTTTTAAAGAGGATTATATTTTGAACACAATATATTATATGTCATAATCTTCCACGTTGTTTCTGTTATAGTAATTCGATTATGCAGCATGCGACATTTTATATTGTTTGATTAATTTATTAAATTATTCCCATCTAACAATGACGGTATTGTATATACAATTAACACGTTATATTTTAAGAACTCAGTTTTAGTTACGACATAAAGCTATAATTTATAAGGAATACGAGTCGAAAAGAGGCATTCTTGAAATGGGTATCACATACTCGTAGTTCGGTGTGCTATATTAATTTAGTGAACTTTAATAAACTTGTTCTCAAGAAATGTATCTGGAGACTGTTCTTATTTGTTCATAAATTGCGTTACTAACTTCGTATTGTATTTTACTCCAACAAAATATTTAATGAATATTTAGTTGTGTTTAATTGAATGAGATTGCGTTCGCACCACTTTCGTCAAACAATGTGTGCAAAACAATTCATTAATTTAAAATTAGATGTTTAGTACGTAATCATTTATTTAATTATACACGCGCTCGGCGTTTTTAATAGTTCGCTTTTATAGCTTCAACCCCATAAAATCAAGCAGTCGATTTGAAGTTTTTTTTTATGTAAAGTTATATTTAGGTGAAACGAGTACACATCAATACAAAATTTTTCCATTATTAAAAAATATTTCACGGTCCGTTATTCAAAAATACATTTTTAATAACGTTTTGCGATGATTATCTCCCGAATATTAAAAAAGTTGTTTGCAGTTCCATAGTACTTTAAATTAAACGTGTACAATCACGTTTGTTAAAATTCCACAATTGTTTTACTCAATATTCAATTCATCACGCAAATAATATTCATCCATGGTAAAAACGATTCATCATTTATTTAAATAAATTGCTCAATTAAATCAGATATCGTTTCCATTGTTTTATTGTATATTTACGAAATTTATAAATCAGGCAGGTTGATATATACACAGCACGTTAAAAGAAACTCAAAATGTATTTAAGATTAGAAAATAAGTCTTCGCAGGGGTACAGACACTTATTTAGAAATACATAATTTGACAGCGTTTTTTTAGAGCTGATTTTTTCAAATTACATCATTGAGGAAAATGAATTGTTACAAATGATAAAAAATTGGAGAAATAAAATTGATTTTTTAATTTTGTAATTAAATAAAATTTCAGCAGCCAAAATTTACTTCACATTCTCTTGTTTAATTTTTGCTTAATTGCAACGTTTTGTTGTGTATTGTTGCATTCTAGTGAATCTGAAATAATTGACATTTTAATTACTATATGGAGAGCATTGAAATTTAGTTTTTTTTAGTTGTTTCTATATTTTTATTAGTAATGCAAATAGCTCTCGTGTTTCTTTCGCCAATTTTTCGACCATCTTCCCCTGTAACCCTCACGTTCCCAGTCATGAAGTCCTTGCATTCAAAACAATCCAATCTAATTTTTACCATCACCTTACTCGCCACCTCCTTCCTTTCATTTCTGTTTAGTTCTACTTCCATCACCGTCTGTCCTGCTCCTCATCTAGATAGCTCGAAAAGTGGCTTTATTATTTCCGCCATCTTTATTGTTAAAGTCATGAACTCCTTGCATTGTATTGTGTTGGTCCATTGCAGTGCATGTCCAATCTCATTTTCACCGCCTCCTTTAATTTCTGTTTATTTCTACTTCCACTACCGTCCATCCTGCTCCTCATCTGGATAGCTCGAAGAGGGGCTTCATTATTTCCGCCACGTTCGTTGTTAAGGTCACTCGGTTCTCTTTCCTTCACCGAATATTTTATAACGTTCCATCCATACCCACCTTCATCTCAATATTGTATTACCTTCTTAACCCATACTCGCCTCCATCGTCTGCTTTCATGTCCCAGATTCTTTCAATGACTGTCCAATCCCCTCTACTGAGCTCTTCCCAACCTGGGCTTCACTTTCAGTCACTACAGTTAGGTAAACTGTTACAGCACCTTTGTCTCACAATACACTTATAAACTCTTCTCCTACCAACATTGCCTTCTCGCATACACACTTTACTCATCAACATGACTATTCCTGTCCTTTATGCACCCTTATCGACCTTTCCATTCATTAATTTCTTTTAATATTTTCGCCTCCTATTATATCCATAACTTTTTAGTTTCATTTCCAGGTCCTTGATTCAAAAATCCTTTAAATCTTCTCGTCATCCCTTTTTCTGTTATAGATATTAAGAGATGGTTATTGGTCAAGGTCAGATACCACATACATACCCACTTACATATACCGTGATATCAAAAATTATCTTGGTCAAGGGTTGCCATGGAATGTAAAACGTTGTCTTAGCTTAAATCAACCTTTTGAAATAATTCTGTCATTGTCAAGCTACACTGACATTATGTAGGTTATGTTAGGTTATGTACGATGGGAGCTGCGACAATCATTTTAAAATCCATGACCACCCTTGACCAAGGCAATTTTTGATATCAAGGTATTTTGTATACAGCATGCATTCCATAGGTTCCTATTAGTTTTCTATATCATATTAATACTATTAATACTAAATCCCTCGATATCCCTATCCTTTCTAAGTTAATAAATTATGACAATGTCGTTTTGAGTCCCTATGTTGCTTTCCACTGACACTTATTGTCTATTGTCTTCTCTCTCTCTACCCCGTCTACTTCCCACATAATCTCACATTTTCCCTAATTCACCACCTCATAGAAATTTTTTTGAAATAATTGCTTTCATCCTGAGCTCCTCGCCATTCATATTTCTTCTGATGCTTATTTCTAAATCATATGTAATGAATGAGCTTTGGAATTTTGGTTTATCTCCCCGACATTTTTTATAAAATCCACCCATTTGATTCATCTAAAATTTTCGTCTTCCTGTTTATTGCCAATTTTTATTACTGCTGCATCCATATTCCTGGTCGGCTTAACAATCAAATTGTTTCCTTTATAACATTGTGTTCTGAATTTTATTCAAAACTAGAATCTTATTGCTTTGATCCTAGTCCAGTTCTCTTCACAATTGTACTTTTCTACGCTATATAAATTTTAAATTTGTGCGGTCAAGCAATTTGATTATTATTTTTGATTCCTTCATGGAATATATTTTGTACCTTTTCCCAAGTTTCGTTAAGCTGGCGTTAAGATCAAGGACTTGCTTTAAGGATTAAAAACACGAAACATCGAGCATTAGCCACACTGAAGTACGGTCACGTATTTCAACGTTCTTAAATAAATGCCTGCTAATGGAAAACTATTAACTTGAATAATACAATTAACGTTCAAAGAAAATGTAATTTGGCAAGATAAATAAATAATTCAGTGCACTCACAAAATATATATAAACCAACGAGATTAACAGAATTAATAAAAGTTAATAAAAAATAAATTTTAGGGCCTTATTCAGTTTCAGTTTTATTCTATATTCTTATCAAGAATCATAGATTTTGAATTTTTTAAATTATCATCAAGCTATTAAAATTTGACACGTCATAAAAATTATCCTTAGCTACGCAGGTCTGTGTTGTATAAAAATAAGGTAGTTGTGCTATTTCAATATTTTTGTAAAAAATGTAATAGTGACAATTAAAACGATGATACCATAAAACCACGACAAAATAAATAAGCAACTATTTAAGAATTATAATATATACCAGGGTCCAAGCAACGGTTAAAAATAATCTAAATGCTGAAAAAATTAAGTGTTGCAGTAACTTCGATTTTCAAAAATTACTTAGGAAGATAATTTACCTCGTGTCGTCAGTCAAAGGATAAATGCAAAACTTTTAGTAATAGCAGATTTATCGCAAATTTTGTTTTCTTTTATTCAATTTTTTTTAAAGTATATATCAAGACAATTCTATGTTGATTAAAAACAAGCTAACGAAAAGGATAATTAAAACTCTTTGCACGAAATAACACAGAAGCTGAAGGGGAAAAGAAATTTCAGTTACGTTTAATAAATTGAATGCCAATGACAATATTTGAGAACAAAATAAATTTATATTCTTATTGGACATTTGATCACATCCCTTGTCAATAGATATTTCATTTAACGTAAATGCCTTGGCATTTTTGTTCATATCACAATATAAATTCCACATAAACCTAAACTCAAGGGAATTAAATGCAAAAGATATGAATGAACACCTCCATTTGTTATATTACCCGTATGGTGGCACTGTGACTGACCTTAGAATCGAGCGTGTATTATATAGTACAGCAAAGGCAACGTAAGGATATAAATTTTACCGCATCAATTTTAAATCGCGTGTATGTGAATATAAACCAAACATTCGCTTTATTGCAATTCTGACCCCATTTTTTAACGAATAACAAATTGACAACACCAGCAATCCCTGTAAAAGCTTCAAGTGACCCACATTCACGGAAAATTAAACGGTAAATGTGTTATTATTCAACCGGAAATCAGAAAAAAAGGCTTCCATTTCATCATAATGCCCATAAAATGTACACATGCATTTCATTGCTTACAGAGTTGATGATAACAGTTTATCATCAAATAATTCTTAATAATAATTATGAATAAGCACATCTACGTGTCAAAATATGTTGAGACTTACCATTTAGGGAAAGCGTTCGCGTTAATAACTTTGACAGGTTATATTCTAGTGCACTTTGTGTAATATTATTATTGCATTCATTATATTAGATACTTTTGTGAATAAGGATGGGCGACTCTGTGATTTGCTGGATAGATATATAGGAAACAAATCGTGATGGAGAACGCCGCTGGGCTATAGTAGATAGTCTTCTATAGCCCTTCATATGATTAAAGGAGTAGTTTGATAATGAATGCTAGGAGGCAATCAATGCGAAGAATAAACCAAGTCTAAAGTTGATGCGAACATACCGAGAAAGTGACAAGGCTGAAAAGATATGTGGGCATACAAATATGAACATGGACAAGGACAACAAGTAGAGCAATGCAAGAGCATTTTGAGAAACGCTTAGAAATAGAATAGATCACGAGAACAGAAGGAAAACAGTAAGAGATAAATTAGGAAGGTCAAAGTGTGAGGAGGAAAACATGTGGGGGCGAACATTTGGAAAGACTATTGAATGTGGATACTGAGAGCAACAGGTGTGACAGTATAAAAAAATAATCGGTGGGTTCCGGGTGTCTAGCCTTTCCATAACTCCAGCAATATATGGGAGGTGTGCGTATCCTGCTGGTTTTTCCTCTAATTCATCCTTATTCTTCTTCTTAGATTCGGCAAGTGTACCGTTCTTCTGTAATGCATCATTCACATGTTGTATTTCTTTGCTTTTATTACTAGGGTCGCTAGAGATCTTTTATGTTGTGGATGGTGATGTGAGGCTGCGTGTATGTATCCATCCTATGCGTCTTCTTGCCGTATATTCCACGTCTCAATTTTCCACTGTCGTTGCGTTTAACTAATACGTCCAGAAAAGGTAGGCATTTATTTTCTTCTGTCTCTATTATTATGTTGACGTTGGTATGTTGTCCGTTGATACGCTCCTTGAATGCGTGTAGACTGTCCATATCACGAATATATCGTACAGCATTTCAGCTTCTTATCAGTGGAACTGATGATTTCTTCTTCAAAAGTCTCCATAAAGATGTTGGGAATGACTGGTGAGAGTGGTGAGCCCATAGCTGCACCGTCCTTCTGCTTATAGTCTCCATAGAAAGTAAGTGGTGGTTACACACAGTCTTGCCAGGTCATATATCCTCTTTGGTCCTTGTGGTATGAATCGTTGTCTGAGGAGCTCTAGGGTTTCTTCCATTGGTACGTTGGTGAAGATTCCACGTCAAAACTCACTAGAATGTCCTCGCTGGTTATTTCATGTCCATGGAAAATCCCACAAAATGTTCCGAGTTCTGCTGTTTGTCAATCCCACGTACTGATGTAGCTGCTTGACAACATATCTGGCCAGTTCACAAGTTGGAAGGTATAAATAAAAATAACAAAGGATGATATGGTAATACCAATGCCAATGCATAATGAATACTTGAACATGGTAAATAATTTAAGAAATTGTAAAACAGGGGTCAATGATGTATGTACATACGTGCACAGATGGATGGTGGATTACTAAAATACGATATTAGGTGAAACATGGGAAACAGACGATGTCTAAAGAATGGAGACAACGAATTATTATACCAATGCAGGCAAATATACGAGTAGCAAGCGCAATAGCCTATGCGGACGTCATTGTAATCAAACGTTAATCATATATTATTTTATTGGTCGTAAAATAATTAACGTCATTACATAAATTATAATGTGGGCTTCTCAGTCTATTACTAAAATACGATATTAGGTTAAACATGGGAAACAGACGATGTCTAAAGAATGGAGACAACGAATTATTATACCAATGCAGGCAATTATACGAGTAGCAAGCGCAATAGCCTATGCGGACGTCATTGTAATCAAACGTTAATCATATATTATTTAATTGGTCGTAAAATAATTAACGTCATTACATAAATTATAATATGGGCTTCTCCTCAGTCCTCGGATATGTAAATTCGTTGCGTTGTAGATGACTAGGCAGCCTAGGGTTAATATGAAACTCCTTGTACAGTCAACGCTTTTCTGGATAAGTGGACGGTTAATTCAAAGTCAGGTTTACTTTGCAATGCTAACCAGATTAGACAGCATCTACAATGCCATAATATGTTAAATAATGTACTGTAATTGCGTAATTGCAATTTTTTTAACTAAAAATTAAAAGTGCATCTACGTATTCAAGCAACTAATGGCCACTAAATAAATAAAGCTCGTGGTAAAAGTTTAATATCGTTATATTCTAAAATTAGAAAATGAGTCATTAACTGTTAGATACTGACGATAAAATAGCGTTTGAGTTGTGTAACATTAATAAAACAATTTGTGTTAAATTATGCATTTTAAAGTATTCACGCGAGGACTTCCTGAATTTTAAAGTAACTGAATAACATTGAAGCAATTTTATGGATATAACGTTGAGGTAAATAAAACGTACCTATCTATGCTAAGCATTTGTAAATACAGTATATAAAGTAAGCGATTGAAAACGGCAAGCCACTTGGCGAAACGTCAGTAGAAGTAATTGCAAAAGGAAAGTTCGCTTTCGACCCATTTAACTCAACAATTTTCGCCATATAATTAATTAAATAAACATGCAAATGAAAGCCAGCGAAAAAGGAGGGCCATAAAATTTACTTCAATGTAAAACGCTGATAAATAAGCATTATACGAATCTTTAATTTGACAAGAAAAGCAATTACATTCGGATCCTGTACACGAAACGTTACTCTGCGATGCGAATGAAAAATTAAAATTTGAAACATGATTGGCGTTTAAAACGCTTTGTCGGTAGTGGTTTTAACATTAGCGTACTCAATTGGGACCCACAAATTTAGAGTTTGTTAGTAGCAGATATTTGGAATTCGGAGCATAAATCCTTTCCACTCGTTGCACTCTGACAATTCCCATCCCTAGTTATTCTATAGACTTCCAGTTAGAATATGTTATATTGTAAAGTTAACAATTTCATTTCCCTATTCACATAATCATATATACGATAATGGGCCGTAATGCAATTTTCGAATTTTCATTATACTGCGATATTTTAATGCGCTACATTTAATACGATGAAACTTCGCTCAAATTCAATGATAGATAGTAACCGTCAATGTTAATATGTCCCGCTAGTTCTTTTTCTCTTTCCGTTTAGGTAATGTTCCATAAAACACGAAGAAGCTTTTTACAGAACAACGCAATCACAATCTTATACAATATTGACTGTCGTTTCAAGAGTTGGAAACTATATAAATTCCACTTATTCACGCAAAACACAACTATTACTTATTTTTAAAGAAATCGCTTTTCACATATTTATTAACGTCGCTGCAAATATAATGTTTCCCACGAACATGTTAACTGTATAAATTTAAAGTTTTATTAAATTATTTTTTGCTTGCTTTACTAATTATGATTAAGGTAAAACCACCAGTAGTTGACACTCTTAAGCATTTATTAGTCTGGTTATGAGCATTGCTTAAACTGAATTCACCTTAGGGACAACTTATAATTATTAATAGCTGCACGAACTATTCCCCTATTATAATCTGAGATTTTTATTAATAACATGAATGTGTTTTTATAAAAAAATAAATATATAAAATAAGTCACTGGGTCAGTAGTTGACACTCTTTATTTTCAATAGTTGACATATTAAAAAAATTAAATGAAATAAAGAAATATGTTTAAAATAAGAATTTAACTCTGACATTTTAAAGAAAACTAAATGAAATAAAGAAATTTAACTCCATGTATTTTCGAGTTCGGGGACTGAGTAAACATTTCTCGTCGTACTCATTTTTGCAGGCTTATTAATATGGAACAACACAACCTCCCAGTCATATTCCAGCTTATCCATTTTTTCTGGCCATTTCCAGAGCTTACCACATTTTTGCATTGCTGAAATAGTAGCAGCTACTTCAGAAATTGCAGTTATGACTCCTGGAAATATTTGCCCTTCCTAGGAAAACGCTACATATTCGCCCAACTTTCTCCCTACTAGCTTTTTAAGCATTCTCTCTTGCATATTTTCTCTGCCGCTCGCATCTGTAACCCCTCCATATTTGAATCAGAACTGTCTGAAGTGTCTCTGTAACTAAGCACACGCTTTCTGGCCTTTTTATTACGTTGCGGAATTTTTTCGTGTTTCGCTTTTTTCTTTGTCTCTCGGCAGCACGTTCCAATTTTTTCCTTTCTAATTCTTCATTTTTTTCAAACTTCTTTTTAAAATATTATTGGCACTGCTGTCCTGAGACGACAGAGGGCATTTTTTCCTTTACGCGTCGTTTTTTTTTCTGTTCGTTCGTTCTGATAAAAAAAAAGGCTGGGGATATCTGCGGATACTGAAGAAACAGATTGACAAAAATCGGTATTAATATTATCATCGACAGAATTTTGAGTGTTGATTTCAGCTAGAAGATTGTTGTGATCAATATTATGATTGTGAGACTCGTCAACACGCCCAAGAGTTAGCGTTGGAGGTAATAGGTCCCCATCATCGCCGATTTTATTGGCTCATTCATAGAACCGGTTGAATCTAGCAGACATTCTAATTCTAATTTTGTGCTCTGCCACAGTTCAAAAAGCGACATATCTTTTTCTTCCAACTCTTTATTTTTATTGCCGTTTATTATTATTAAATATATTGAGTTTACTTACAGGAATACTCTGTACTCTAATAACCGAAGCCCTTCTTTTAAAAACCGTATGCGTTCGTCGCCTTTTGTAACTGAATTCTCGCCTTCACTGTTAAACGGTAAAGTGATAGCCTCTGCGTTCCATGGATAGAGTCCACATTTTCTAAAACCATTTTCCAGAATACTCGTATATATTGTATCATCAATAACGTCTTTCAGAAGCATAGGGAAATGGTCTGGACTGGGGCATCTAAATTGGATAACCTCCACGCGTGCACCTTCTTCTTCCAATGCTCTTTCAGAGTCCTGAAAATCGAAACATCCATTGGTTGCAACAGATGCGTCGCATTCGGGTATAGTGCGATAAGAATGATGCAATTTGCTTCACAAAACTGGCCCACTTGTAAGCTAAGATGAGACGCGTGTATATCAACAAAAGGAATGACTGGCAAAGGAATATTTTCTTTTTCAATGTCAGCAACAAATTCAAAAAAGTCATCCAACCAGAGTCTGTTTTTCCTATACCCTACTCTGGAGGAAAGCTATCCACAATATTTGAACAAAACAGTTGGGGGAGTTACAGCGCCAGCTGCGCTACCTGTGGCAAGTACGGTTAGACATTTCTTCTCGTCTGGATTAACTTGCTGATATACCGTCGTATCACCCTTTTTCGCTAAGACTTTTCCACCCTTCGGGTTTAAAAAAAGGTTGTCTCATTAGTATTCAATATTCTTCTTGGATCTTGTAAAATGTCTTTTTGGTTAGTCTCAACCAAGAATATCTCTACCTCTTTAAACCAATTTAAAATGCTTTCCTTGGAAATATCAGACCTTGATTTGGTAAGATTTTGGGACATACAAATGTTCACCTCAGGATTTCTTCGCATAAATCCTTTCATCCATGATTTTCTATGGCAATTGTCGTTAAAAGGGTTTGGTATGTTTAATTGTTTTAAAAGTCGGTGTACACTAAAGACTAACCTTCATTGTAACAGGAAATCCTGCACGGGCCATTGAAAAAATCCAATCACGGATGGTGTCTTCCTCTTTTATACTCTATTTTTCTGAAATAGAAATTATCATCGTAGCTTGAACCATATACTTTTTATATAAAGCAGTAGTTACTAGATTTATACTGACGCTCTATTTAGGACATGAACTCATAACTTGACGACAAAAAACGTATACACAGCTGTCTTACCTGTTAATTGGGTGCTTTCCTTCGACCTTATATTTAAAGGCCATTTTTTTTGCTGCAGTTTTGTAAGGCGTTTTATGCAAACGTACATCTTCCACAGCCGCTTATAATATTAAAATCTTGGTAGTTGACACATTTTAACTCCAGTAATTGACACCCCCTGTCAACTATTGGACACGATCATTATAAAATGTTTTAGAGATTATAATGGAAGTTTCTGCTCTGTAAGCCGCAAAATAAAACTTAAATGAAACAGAATTACAAAATTATGTTGCTCCCCACAAGTTGACACACATACACAAGTTGACATGTCAACTACTAAATATGTGTCATTTAAAGTTTCCATAGTTGACATGACCCCTAAAACACCAATTTTTTAATTTTAGTTTATTTTTAATACTTTAACACTTTAAAGTCGAGCAAAAACTACTGAATGTATTTTTAATAGAATTTATAACATTATGTTTACTTTTACAGTACTTACCTTTCAGATTATTCTTAGCGATATATTTTTGTAACATTAACAATTTTAAAATAATTAAAGTAAGCTTTCGGATTGAGGATATCATCGAACTAAGACATAAGCGAATCAACAGTGTAAGAATTAGTATGAGTTTAATATTCCTACAGGCCATAGAATCTCACATTATGCACCGTAGGGTTAAGTTGTGGTGTAGATTGTCTTCATTGCAACAAATACTTTAAATGAAACAAACAAAGTATAATTATAAATACAAATGTAAATATTTTCTGGAACGTCAAATGTAATAATTAATATACTAAGTAATTACTATACAACTAATCAAAGCTAAAATTTAATATAAATTAAATTGCGAAATTAAAATTTATTTAGAAGAATAGGATAGCATAATATATCATTTATATTACAAAGCTTTCATAATTTATTTTATTTAAGGCTTGTATGATCTTTTGATACAAAATTCTACGCTAATGGGTTATTTATCATCCAACATACAACGCCAGTAAATATTCCGTAAAATCTCTGATTATGTAAACATTAATTAGAACTAACCCGGCCGAGTGGTGAAACGCTTATATTCCTGCAGGAAAAGGGAGAGTAATATGGAAAATATTTAATTAAAATGATTAACTAAATTGAAGTTTGTCGCGGTATGGTTTTACTTTCGAATTTACCACCGCATACGTATAATGTGGCCACGTCGGTGTTATTATGCAAATTCAAAACCCGCGTTTAAAAAATATATTTTACAGCCGATTGCTTTCATTTGCAAGCGTCGCGACTAAAAAATATATTTGAAATATAATGAATGCAATACGAACGACAAGGGATTCAAAGCAATTTACAGGAAATGCCAGTAAGATTCGTCACATCCGAGGGAACAAAACGAACATGAGCGGGATTATGGAAACGCTCAGGAAAAAAATGTACGAAATTGAAATATAAAGAACGAAGCAAATAACAATATCAGTAACTTTTAATGCTCCACTATACTAACAATTTCGTCGTGACGTGGCGAAAATAACAGAATTAGTACACATAAAAAAAGTTATATTTAGCTTTTTTGGCACACGGAAAGGGTCATTTCCGCAATGCATAATCTACGAACTTATATAACGGACCTGAAAAGTCCTTATTAATATATTAACATTAATGGTTTTAAGACAAATTTATTAATTATGATTAGTATTTAAATATATTAATTGAAAAGGTGATGATAAAAAGTACGTATTTCTAAAATAAAAACATACTTTAAGGATATGGACATGGAAATCGCCAGATGGAACGGATGTAAATCAAATAATGTGATTGTAAAGAAGGACGTAGAAAAGATATGCAAGGAGCTATAGAGGACCAGACGCGAATATGGTCAATTTTTTATTATGAATCAAAATGAAACAAGAAATACCATTTGAAAGAAACAGAAAAAATACAAGAATAGATAATGTAGCAATAAATCTCACCGATGAGGAAGATAAAGTAGACTACAAGCAAAAGAAGAAATAGAAGAACCGGAAATGATTATATGAAAAATGCCAAGTATATTAGATAGGAAATAGAAGGAAATTAACTTTGAATGGAATGAACATAAATGAAAATGTAAAAAAAAACATTAACCCATTTGATCCTGAAACTTTTTCGGCCTTCGCTCCACAAATCCTGATTTTTCATCCTCACTACCCCATTCGTCCTCAGATGGTATTTGAACATCCACTTCTGTCGATAACTGCGATCTAGGAAGATTATCTGGTTCAACAAGCTCCTCATCCCCAGAATCTGCAGCAGTATCCACATCTGCGTTTGCATTTTCCGGTGGAAAAATTACAATTTCACGAGGGACTTCGACATTGCCTTCATTTTCCAACTCAAAGGACAGTAGCGCTATATGGGTTAAGAAAGAAAAAGATAAAATATAACGAACAGCTCATCGATTAAATAGAAAAGGATTATACAAATAATGAGATAAAGAAATTATATTGGGGGTTAAAACGAGAATGAAACGAATTTGGCACAAAATTTGTATTTTATAAAGGTAAATATGGACAAATAATGGGGAGAGAAGATGAAATATTAGGATTGTGGAAAGGCCACTTTAGCAAATTACTAAATGGTTCATTAAGACAAGAAGGAACAAAAGGAACTATAGAAGGAGTGGAATAAGAACAGCAAAACATAGAGGAACCACCTACTAAGAAATAGAGGAACTAATTAAAATAAGAAAAATAACAAAATGGAAATGATCAGTGAACAGCGGAAGTAAATAAAGAAGAAGATGCCTTAATCAAACGAATGCATATATTATTAGAAAAAAAATAGAGACAGGAAATAACCAAAACAATGGAATGAGGTCATATTACTACCTATAGATAAAAAAAGGACAAAAAATTTCCGAATTACAGAGCAATAGTACTACTAAATATTTCAAATAAAATGCTATAGAAATGGACTTGTTATACTGTAAGAAACACTTCATTTTAACATCCGCTGATGACTTGGTTATTCTAACAAGAAATAAAAGAGAACTTCACGAATATGTTTTAAAACTGGAAGAAGCTCCTCAAAGAATGAGACTGCATATAAATGAAAACAAAACCAATAGAATAGGGAAGACATTGTTAGAGACCAATATAGATAAATGGAGAGCGAAAATCCAGGAAAGGAAAACATGGAAAAGAACAGCAGACCAAACCATGGGCCTACTTGGCCTGTAAATCTGATGAAGGTGATGTTAAAAATGATAAAAATAGATGCTATGTTAAAAATAGCATCTAATTTATTTATTTAAAAATCTTAATACAAAAAACTTAAACTCTGCTCAACAAAATAACTAATAACAAATTAAGCGAATCGAAAATTTCAAAAACATAATAATTACACAATGAAGTTAAATTCTTAACAAAAATCAAATTATCAATAAAATAGGCTTATCGGTAAAATGTTCTAATGCCGCAGATTTCGGTTATTGTGTCCACTTTTCAGTTTCAGTGTCAGTTTCAGTCTTCAACTAACCACATCTTTAATTTTCTTTTCGCTTCATTTAATGTTTTTAGTGTTCTTAAATTTTGCGGCAGTTTATTAAACAAAGTCGGTATTGTCACAGGTTGCTTTTCCCATAGTTGGTATTGTAGGCTGCTACCCTTAATTCTCTCTTGGGTCAGGTATGGATATAAAATGACACCTTACTGGCGACCACAACGTTCAAGGCTCGGATTTTCACATCACCACTTCATGATCTGGCTATTTCTTAAAAAAAACTCTATGAGTATGAGTAACACCTTTTCTGTAATCTTGGTGTTGTACTCGGAAGAATATCGTGCATAAAATATCGCAATATGAATTATGTGTCATAGCGTTTGGTTTGTCTTTTGCATGCACAAGTTGCTACCTTTGTTTCTCATGATCTAAGTCAGAACCTTGATTCATAAAAAGAATTCTGGACCAATTTGCATTCGTTAAATTCTTTGCAAATTGAAGTCGCGATAATCTATGATTTCTGGTGAGCTCTGAACCAATAGGTATACTTGAACCTGAACTGCATCTATATGGAATATAGGAATCATTAATGATATAACCAAAAACATTCAAAAAAGTAAAAGATATCATTGCAAACTCGCTTTGGACACTGTCAAACAAGAAACTAAAAAAAACAAAAGTAACCTAGAATTAATATTTCAAAATCGGTATTATTGTGGCTTGTCATTAGTTTGACAAAAAAACAAAGATTTACAGAAAATTAGAAAAAATGAAAAATTTCGTTGAATAACTTGGCATGTACTCGATAAATTTTCGGGTAAAATTAATACTCACATAGAAGTTTTGTTGAGATATTTTTATCATATCTTTATTAATATGGGATTTGTAATTATGGCAGGACCCTAAACACTAAATATTTTCATTTAAAGTTCACTTAATTTAATCACATGATTTACACGGATATAGTATTTTTATACATTTGTTATCCTTGTTATGATTAGACTAAGATTCTTATTTAGTATATTACGTTTGATGCGTCTAGTGCTTATTTATTTCCATAAAACACGATATTCATTTGATTTATTGTAATCTGTTTCATGTGTTTATATTATTTAATTTATTACGTCTAGAATCAAAATTTTTAATTTAGTAAACAAAATTATTAATTTATTACATATAATACTAATAATAAATTTTAGTTAACTGAAATCATTTCCATCTCTGTTATGGGAAGGATAAAGGTCGGCAATCCAATATGTTCAAAATATATGTAATGTAAATAGAGCTCTAAGAAAATGTGGAGCTAGGTCGAACAAGGTCGGAACGAATATAGGGTAGTGCCGCATAATTTTCACATTTCTAATTTAAGCGAGACCATTTCAGACCTGTAGTAAAAACGCAACTGTTACAATACTCTCAAATAATTCAACAATATAAAACGAACTGGAGGCACGTATAACAGGATCGTTCATATTTAAGTAACGTCAGACTTCAATTGACATCACACTATCTTAAACAGTATTTCCACTGGCGCTACTCCTCTCATATAAATTGTATCAAAATGTTGCATAAATGATGTGTATGCGCCAGAAAAGTATTTTATAGGGAACTAGTCACTTTAACTGAATTATAAGGGAGAGATTGCAGTTATGTCAACGTGCCTAGTGAATGGGCCATTATAATTTTAAACACCTGCATTCAAATGTAACTGCGTTTACATCGCATACAAATGCATTATAGTTCACACCATTCGTTTTTGGGCAACATTGTTACATCTCGTTTACTGTACACGTTTTCATATTATTATACATGTAATAGAAATTTTTTGGAAAACTATTGTTTTTTTTTAGTTCAAATTTGCAAATAGAATCATTAAAATCATTAATTCAGGCATTGGGATACAGTAAAATAATTATATTGTTAAATTGATAATGCAGTTCACTTGTCTTGGAATCACTTAATCTTTCCAAATACATCTTTTGAGTTCATTCGATTATCGATTTCCTCTTATTTTATTTTATCAGAATAACGGATTATGATCACCTGTGTTACCGTTCTCCTGAGTTTGCGAACAGGTGGACTGGAACGGGCATATGAGTAGTTTAAACATTTTTTGACTTTTTCTTTACTTGAAATCGAAACGAGTCATTTTTAAATATCGAATGCTTGATTTCTTGGTCCTTGATATTTTTTTTATATGAAAGTCTAACTACCATTTTTTATGGTTGCGGGATTGTGTACTATTCTTAAATAAATAAATACAAAATATTGAAATAAATGTAGTGGCCGTAAATCGTATGCACACCACTGGTGCCGAGTTTCAAATAGTTCTGTAAGCAACTTAATTTCATTTTCCCCAGTGTTCGCAACAGTGCGAAAAAAGAACATTTCATTGTCTGGTGACTAAACGTAGATTTGTTAATCGCTATCCTAAGAGACCACAAAACATCTTACTAAATGTTGAAGCGTTCATTTATAATGCAACGAAACCTGCATAGCGCAAACAAAAACATCTTAATGGGCTGTCTTATCTCCCAATATTTAATTGCACTGTGTGTCTAGGTGCGCTTTCGATTTGCTTAGGAAAGGAATGCACGTGTAGACTACGTTTACGTTTAATTTATCTGAGCTATTTAAACATTTAAATGATTTTCTTTAAAATATAACATCACCCATGTAACAACATTATTGAAGACACTAATATGGAAATAAAACGATTTTTAAAACTTTTTAGGAACTTCTTAATAATGTTGAGGATTATTATGATTATGATTAAAATGGCTTGTTCTAAAATTTCGAATAAAGAATAATTTGTTTCAACATTAATTCGTCATAATAAACTTGCAGGTGCAACTGTTTATCTTCTTCATCATTTGTCAGAAGCTTATTAAACTCTTCAAACAGTTTGAAACCACTCTCAGCTATATCATTAATAACTTTCACGTATTGTGTGTTTTTTACCACTAATGTGGTCTTCTTGACAATTTCCACCTTTATATCATTTGATACTTTCTCTCAGAATAAACTTAAGCCAACTAACTCATCCGAGAACTACCATGGATGAGATATTATGGCATTTTTAACCACTGCACTAATTTGAGGATCAATAACTTCATAATTGGTCATGTCTTTCATAGGGGCTTCAAACAAATATTTTACATATACAAGAACTCCAAAATTCTCAAAGCGTTCCAGCTGCGATTTTAATGGCGAACGATGTATTTTTTCAGTGCCCAAAATATCATGAAGAATCTTCCCGTCCCTGTGAACAATAATTGCATCGTCAAGAGAAACAGATTGCTTTATTTCTTCAAACACAGCTTTTCTTCCTTCTTTCCTTTTGCGCTGAATGTGATAATGGCAACGAACTAGGGCCATGCCTCAATGCTACTGCAATAGGGACCGTTAATCTTAAAGCTTCCCTATCAAAAGCCTTATTGCGATCTAATGCGCTAGTGACATGTTTAGACAATAAAGATTTTTGCAACCGGTTCAGTCTGTAAGTCTATTTGGGATTCCCTTCTTTTTAGAGATGACGATGACTTTTAGAATGTTCTGTTGATTCATCTTCCGAATCTGAATTTGAAATAGTCACAATTGGATATATCAAGGAAGAGTAACCTGACTCTTTCCCTTTTTCAAGTCTCTTTTGTTGTTTTATTTTTCTTTGAAGAATTATTTCTTGTTTCTTGTTGTATTTTTTGTCTGCTGATGAAATAATCATATTTTTCCGTCCTCTGATTACTTAAAAACTCTATGTTTTCATCTACTATGCACATCACATAGTAAGTGCATCGTTGTGAGCAATGTCAAATACCATATCTAGCTTGTTTATGAAATAGTGTTTCACGTTTCTTTTGGGTATCAGAGATTCTTCCTTTATTTTTTTTAACAGAAGCCATTTATGTTTTAAGTCTAATCAAGATAGCGGCCTTTTGCCATACTAAAATTAATTCTTCTACAGTGACTTGCATTTCGAACAGATTTTTTTCATGAAAAATGAAATCTAAGAAGAACTTAGCTTTGGTAACTGATTAAATCTAGATATTGATTCTAAATCTTTTACACCTATCAAGAATATAGTGTCCGCTTGACGTGTTGAAGCTGAGAGGCCATATTTTTAACTTTTTAATGCATTTTTTTTATATTACTTTCACAAAAGCAGCACCTGGAAAAAAACAGACATTAATATTTAAAAAATAAGAAAAAGTTATAAAATTTTGGAGACGTTGAGCTCTGCCTTCTACTCCACCTAGGACATTGAAATGTTAGCACTTTACTACTATAAACAGAAGTAAAAAAAATAGTGGGTGCCCTGGGGTATAGGGTAAGTTAAAAAATTTTGGGCCACACTAACCCTGGCGTTATAACGACTTTTCACAGGAACGAAAAGTTTTTTTGACAAATTTTAAAATAATAATCTAAATACGTAAACACAACCAACAGTTACTTTTTTATAAAAAAAATACTCTCATCAAAGTTACTACCCCAAACGTTTTTATATAAACTACCCATCACATTTGTAAAATTTTCGTCAATCGTGTCCAAAGAGCTTCGACGTGTATTTCTAGTTTTTGGCTCGGAGATGCTCCGAATTGATTAAAGGTCGATCCCGCAAGTAAACACGGCCGGTTTGTTTGTTTACGATTTGTTAAACGGTGACGATCTTCTCGTCAGGACGACAGTGTCGTCCAGCTACCTACTCGAGGACATCTCCATCGCCTTCAAGAACTTCGCCCTTTCGTGTCGTAGTTCCTGAAAGCGAGACCTAAAACTTTTTATATTTTGCAACCCCTCACTGTAAGCTTGTTATCCAATATGCGCTGCATGCTTGTTTGCGAAATACCTAATTTTGCAGCCAATTTTCTGCCACTACGCACAGCGGGTCCGATTGACGGGAATATGTTCTAAATTGAAATCGAGCAAATGTTATGCTATATAATATAACTATGTAAATTAAATTTTAATGAGTAGTCCTTCGTTGTGGTAGTGCTTTAATGATTTAATAATTTTTTAACTAAATTTTGCTAATGGGTCAAAATAAGTTAACAATTTGACACTAAATATAATTTGAATAATGAATAAGTTTTATTCATTAAAAATAACCTAATTAACCTATAAGTGCGCAAAGATCAATTTGACTACTAATTTACATACGACTTGAAATGTCCGGCCAATCGACCGGGCACGATTAATGTATAAGCGCGCAAAGTTATTCGAAATGTTGCCCAAACCGCTCGATATATGAAAACAATTAAATTGATAACGGCAAATCCGGAAAATATCTACCGTTCCTTCGTTCCTTCGTTCTTCCGTTCCGTTCGAAAGGTGTTGTAAGTAACTGTCAGTTATATTACTGAAAAACACATTTTTAATTAAAGAATTGAACAGCTATCAGTGCTACAAATCTTAGGAGAAAAACCAATGAAATCATATCCGACCTTAATGAGGAATTTAATTGAAGGCACGGTATTTGTAATGGTTTTGAAGCGGAAGACGTTTAGAGCAAAAAGTTTTCGCGGACTGCAGTTGCGAATTCGAACCCGTCCCATTTCTAAACTATGATAGATATATGCCGGGCTTTCCGTCAGGTAATTTAATTCTCTACAACTTTACTAATGAGCAATTTTGACATATTTGGTACAATTTGCGCGACATATCGGCTCTCTCCAAAGGGATGGGCATCCCGCAATTAGACTACAAGTCTCGGCCGCGCCACATATACCTTGTACCAAGCCATTTTCACAGTCCTTATGATAGCGGTAGTTTGTTATTTCTCTTGGTTACGTGATATACAACTTTTTGGAAGCCTGTTTGCCGCGACCATGGAAGGCACATATTTGGGTTTTTGCTGGGTTCGGCTTGTGGCTCTATTCAGTTCCTCTATCGTTAATGGCACGGAGCCGGTTGTTTTTCCTCATCTAGGCCCCTAAGGATCTTCTATAGACAATTTTACTATTTGATTTCCCGATTCATTGGCAAATGGAAATTGGAAATCGCCGTAGTGTTTTTCATACCTCCAGTGATAAACCTGGAACGTAGTTCATACTGCAGGCCAATGGAATTGCTACCTTTGCCCATTAATTCGACTCCACTTTCGTTTTTTTGTACTGCAATATTATTCTGGTTTCCTTTTGCCAAAAATAATCAACGATAAAAATTAAATTATATATAAGTCTAAATTTTAAGAAGATAAGGTGAATTTTAAAATAAGATTTCTAGAACTACAAAAATGAAAAAGCACAATACGAAAAATGCGTCCTGTTAACCTTTCCATACTACATGAATATTTATTGCTTGGTAAATGTGTTATATTAAAAAGGTTTTACGTAATATATGCATGGGTGAATATTACCCTTGGAAGTTTACTGAAACACGTACTTCTAACATTGAAGCTATTTCTAGTCGTACAAAATTTGGCTTCAAATTGGTTGTTCATTCATAATAAATTCATAATTAATTACAGTTTACGTGAAACACACTCTGTTGACGTCATGCAATCACTGCCAACAAAGAAATTTCAGCAACCGTTATATAAGTAATTACTTTTAGAGCGTTCAGACCTCCGAACATTTAAAACTTAATTTATTATTCAATTTTGTAGCAATCCTCCATTAACTTGAATGCAGCTATTATTCGAAAATATAAATAATGTCAACGTATTAGCATACTTCAGCGCAATTTAAAAATTTCGAATATCTTACATGAATGCTCATAAAAATTAATTAAACATATAAATACAGTCGCATTTAAAGCACGAATATATAAAATTAACGAGTTCTGTAAAAGAAAATTTCAACGGAAGTTCATTTCGTGAGCTTATTGCTGTTTTTAAAATGCCCTAATACATAAATGCAAGTTATAAAGCGTCGTTAGTGTTTAAATGAAATTTATGCTTAAATGTTTTTTAATTGGAAATGTTCTGTAGTTTCAAAGAATATGAAAATAATGACACGGTTTATAAACAACATTATCCTCGTCACTCTCAGCAGTCTACAAATTTGTTTGCTATAAAAGTAAAACCATTATCTGAAAACGATCTTAAATTTCATATTTTATTTATAGGAACATTATGATGTCGATTTATATCTACTTGTAAAATAAATCATTAACATACATGACATATTTTTAATTGCTATATGACACACAAAGGCCAACATGTGGGTGGGTATATGAGGGGGACCCAAAAAAAAAAAACGGGAAATTCGTCTTTATTTCTTAATATTTTTACACCAAATTTTGTTCACCTTCAAAGTATTCTCCGTTGATCATAACTTCAAACGATTCTTCCATTGTTCTTTATGCCTTCAAGCGATTTTTGTTTTATCTCCTCGGCAGTGGCAAAACGTTTTGCTTTCGTGTCCCATTTGAGTCTGGGGAACAGAAAGAAATCAAAGGGGGGCTAGATCCGGGGAGTGTGTGGGGGGGGGGGGGGGGGCGACAACCGATTGCATGCCGTTTTTGGTCAAAAACTGCTTTACGGAGAGGGCGGTGTAGGCCGGCACGTTGTCATGATGGAAGAACCATTCGCCTGTGCGCCAAAGATCTGCCATTTTCTTCTGGATACTCTCCCTCAATCAGGGTCCGCTTTGAGCTCATTTTGAAGCTTAAAACATACCTAAAGTCGACGCTCCCTCGCTCGTCTGCAAGAAGGCGAGGGACAAATTTAACTGCAACCCTTCTCATGTACAAATCTTGGAATAAAATCCTCTGAATTGAACTCCATAAAATTCCAGACATCTCACAGAGTTGTTCAATGGTTCGGCGACGGTCTTCACGAACGAGGGCATTAATTTTGTCGACTTTTCGTCACCTCTTGACGATGAGGGGCGTCCCAAACGGGGTTGGCTTTCAATTGACATTTCTCCATTTTTAAAACGTGAAAACTACTTAGGGCAGCATCCCTATAAGCAGTCTTAAGCATTACAAAAAATTTTAATAAAATTTGGCAGATGCGCGTTTCTCCAGACAATCAGCCATCATGTTATCGCCGAAATGGAAAAAGTTGTTTTACTAAAAAAAAAAACAATTCTCACGGGCGAACCGATGCACTCACAGCGACAAAACCTCGCACAGTAACTCAGTTAGCGTAACCGTAAGTGCACCTCACTCTCCCTCCACGCTGCAGCCCAATTTCTGTTACATTTGGGTCCCCCCTCGTATAAATGTTTTGTTTCACAAATAATATTAATATATTACACTTATTAGAACTAAAAAGGGACATCCACAAAAAAATAAAACAGTGAAAGTAAAACAAAGCTACAAGACAAATAACCTAACCAGGCAAAAATGAAGTAAGCAAGAATATAAATGTAAGTAAGAGAATAAAAATAAAACAAATAAAATAAATTAAGTTAAGATTAAGATTTTAATGAAATAAAATAAATGAAACAGCGAAATTGAAATCTTGAACAATTTACTTTGAATAATTTCGCACCAAACATTGTTCACAATTTCATAGCACACCAAATTATTCTTGGGTTCGATTTGGCATATAATTACATCAACTGCAATAAATAAATCGGCTTGGTTGTTTGACAGTTTGAACCGATGTATACAAAGTAGGCGATATTCGTATCTTTAAGTTATTGATCGTTGTGTTTGAAAGTTTGAACCAATTAGGCAATATTTTGCTTGGTCTGCACTTGACTCTCTTTTGTGATAATTTTGTTCAGGGCTGCCAAAAATTACAACGGCTTGTCGCCAATTTGCAACTAAAGTTTGTTTTGGTTCATGATTGATTCAGTAACTACGAAAAATGTATTATACCCTATTTTAAATATTCATCCTTAAAGAACTATCATAATATGGCCGTCTTCAACGTCAAGTTTAATCTTATAATTTAAAAAACGACACTTCTTCCTTTGTTTATACCGTGTTCGGTTTTCTACAGATATCTTAATATTTTTTTAGGATATAAAAGAATAACGAAAATTTAATCTAGCTAGCCAGTTGCAAATTAAAAGTCCCTTATTTACAACCGCAAACATCGTTCTTGATAAAAGCATTTCAATACGAGTACAATGTGTGCGTAAACACGTTGATGAGTAATTTATAATCAACAGGAAAAACATTGCACATTTTATTAGCATTTGCGTTGTGTAAATGCAAAATCTTTCAACCGTAAATAATACACAAAGGTTACCGCCATGTTAATATACTACAAACATTATAATTAGCTATTAGGCCGATTTATTAATGGATAATGTTGCAATAGTTGTAATTTTGTAATTTATGTAAATTTTCTCCTTAACAAAAACTATATAATAAAATTACATATTTTTAAAATTGTGGTTAAATGTGGTTTCCAGCAAATTTAGTTTGGAATTTATTGTGAAGCTAAATCTGAATACCATTTAATCTTTCTTAGTTTCCTAATTTACATGTTGTATGCACAGAAAATATTTCAAACTCTATTTATATCCTTTAATATTCGCAGGAAAAATTAACTTGTAAACGAATGCCTACAAAAAAGAATAGCACTATATATTTTACTTCTGTTTTCCAAATTGTTTTCCTTACCCTCGATCCTTTTTCAGTACGAAATATTTCACGAACGGTTGAGATTATTGATCTCTAATTTGTACGCTTTGTTAAAGTGGCCATCATATTGTTTCGTGGCAAAAATCGACCAACTGGAAACACCAATTCCTGTCTTCATTTCTTTACTGCTGCGGAAACAGGAACGGCATATTTTTTTCGTTTTCTAAAGAAGGTTTCGCCCACAGTTTTTCTACTTTTGTTTATAATACCATCTAGTTTTTTTATCTTTAATATAGATCAATATTCTCCACGAAATAATTGCATTTCACTGGCCCTTAAATTTAGCGACTCAATAATCCTGACAGCATCGATTAAAATGTCAAAGTTTAATTGTTTAAATAATTAAATTAAATAAACTAAACATGACATAATATCAAACAATAATAGAAATTAAGAAATAACGTAAACTATGATTATGAAAATTTTCCATTTCAAACGTCGAAACTCGAAGAAAAATTCGTTATAAAATTTTATAAAAGTAAAATGGTAAAAAAATACAATTTGCGAGAAATAACGAGAAATTTATTAACGAAAATATTATTAGTAATTTATTAGTAATTTTTATACTATTACATATATTGTTTTAATGCTACTTCGCAATTATTTTGTTGATCACTTTCTTCTTCTGAATTTCAGACTATATGTCTCCTTCCTTTAAATTGTGGCAATCTTTTCAGGAGATTAGACTGCCATTGTTTTTCAAAATCAACGAGCATTAATCTGCCCAATAATCGCATGAGGAAGATGTTTTCATTCAGTGTTCCCTTTCTCCTGTTTCAAGAAGTGTATTTTGACACTTAAGGCAGTAAGATGGACCAACAGTATTGTCACCACACCGACACATTCAAGAATGATTCAATGTCATTGTCTTTTCATCTTCAGATGCATCTTGTTCACATAAAGAGCAGGATGATGACAGGTGTCGCTGAAAATATCATGAATAGAAAAACTGCAACTTCTTTAGTTTGTACAACCATAGCTGGAAATATTCTGAAATCATCTTAATTGCAATTTTTTTCAAACCATCCATTTCATATTATATTTTAACTTAAGGTTCGTGGTCCCGTTTCTTTCACGTCACGAGTAGTGAAGTAAAATGCGTTATTAATATTAAGATACGAAATACCGGGCTATTTGTTAATGCCTGCAACAAAAAGAGAAATGTGTAAGTTTTAATTTTATACAACTTCATAAGACAATCCATAATGCACACCTGAAATAATTAACACAACTTAGAGAAATTAATTTTCACGATTTTCTAAAATGCTATAATCGAGATAATTACAAAAAAATGTATTAACCTTTTAGCAAAAACTTTCATTACATTATTCAATTAAAATTATTATAGGTTTGTAAATAAATATTTAATATTATTCGGTTGGTTCAGTAAACTAAAATATTAAAATAGCATATATGTTAATTTATAATAGTGTCTCTAAATATTAAATAACGTGGATTGGGAATAAAACTATGTTTTAATGTCGCAACATATACATATTTTATGCACCGTGCTTTTATACAGGTACATACGTAGAAATTTACGCAAAATTGTAAATTTATAATAAAAGCTTTACAAGTGATACCAGGACATTTTTTTCTTATTAAAGTCACGTAATAGACACGTATAGTATGAATAAAGTAATTATCAATATTAATATCTCCAACATAAATTAGGTGGTACTTAGTTATAGGACAAAATACACCTCATGCACGTATGCGACGATCTTGAATGTAGACTACGTCTTATATCTTAATTAATTGTCAATATTGACGCAAACTGTTGACAATTAATAAAGATATAACCGCTTAAAAGCTTACTTTTACCACCACATTTTTGCTATCAAGTAAAGCCGCTGGTGACTAAAGTCCAGCGTGCTTATGTAAATATATACATTTTCAAGATCAACTGCTGAAAATACATTAAAGGCTTAAATTATCGGTTAATGTTACTAAAAAATCGATACAATTCTAATTCAGTATGTTTTTGCAATTAAATCGATCATTCGTATCAGAATTGTTCTTAAGTTGTAATTGGGGTACTTAACTATATGATAAATAAAACTTCAAAAACCTACAATTTTTAAAATATAATTAATACTATTCAAGTAACAATTCTCAGAACTATAACCTGTTGAATTTGACTACGTAACTAAAATATTTAAATTTGTATTATTCAAAATAAATTAGCTTAGCTATTGACTAAGTTAGTACGGAAAAAGCAATTGTTAAACATTAAAAACATATTGAAATTCAACAATGAGGCAATCGTTTTTGGGATTATTTCTAACGGAACATAAATTGTATTATAATACAATTTGCCTGTGCTAAAATAACAACGAATAAAAACGGTAGGTAATGTAAAACAATACAGCGAATTTGTTTAAATTCGTTGACCATGTAGTTGTAATGTATTCTTCTCCATTTAAATAATCGAAAACAATAAAACGTTAATTTAATCACCAAACGTTAAATATATTACTTCCCATATAAAGTCACTTGATTATGCAACATTTTAAAAGTCGAGCAAATTTAAAATTTATACGCAACCGAATTATTATTGAATGGCACATCATTGATATTTATGTTTTATATTTTTTTCATTTATAGCGTACTTTTAGGTTCTTATACTTTGTGTATAAGGAAGTATAGTAATCATGAAAATTTTCGACATCTAGATTTTAATTGGTATACAGGTTTTGAGGTCCCTGAATCGAGTCTGATTATTTTTGGAATGATGTTTGTGTGTCTATGTGCCTGTGTGTCATAGCTCTAGCGTCCAGCTAGGTAGAGTTATGAAACTTTAAAATTAAGATTTGTATATAGCAAGGATAGTAAAATATCAAGCGGAAGTGACGGTTTACTCTTATCACCGTTTTCCTTATCTCGAAAACGGTACGAGTTATCGAAAAAAAATATTAGTTATAAAAGTTACATATATTCTATTCTAAACAACTCATTTGAAATGTTTTCTTTTTCCAAAAAATGGAGTATAACTAAGTATAAGGAAGTTCAGTGCGGATCACTGCAGATTTTTTTATTTCACTATGCTATTAAATTAATTTTCCTTTCTTTAATTTTTTTCTCTATGATACCCTTATGGTTTGTAGCTTATTTAACCCATTGACGCCCAAATTTAATTTTTTTGAAAAGTTAAGACAAATATAGAAATTCCCAAGTTATGTTGCCTCAAGTTTACTAAAAAACATCATCCCTGAATTTTTTTTCAAATAACTTGTTCACAAAAAGCTGGTCTATAAATAGATCGCTGGGCAAATAATAATAAATAAATAACTTGGGATTTTGAAAAAAATTTATTTAATTTTTTTATGATGAGTAGTACAAAGTGTGTGAAAGTGTTCTGGTGCAAGAAGGATATTGGACACGCCTTTGGTTGGATCGTTTATACAGAAAATTACCTTTTCCGTCAAGTCTAACATCGTCTGGCACATGTGTTCTAGAAGTTGAAGGAAAACTATGTGGTCTGCCTTTCAAAATACGTCGTCCATGTCCAAGCTTCGCATTGCTAATTGCAATTTGATGTCTAAAATCTATCAAAGTTATTGAATTTTTACCATTGATTCTTCTGTACAACAGAAAGGAATTTATGAGTGACATATCAATAATCCTGGTAAATAGACACCAGTACGATTTTTCACACGAATTGCTATGGAATGTTTCTCTAGAAGCCAGTCATGGTGATCTATCCCATATTTTGTTGTAGGTAAAAATCAGTCAAGGCTAAGGAACTGGCAAACGAGCTTTTTCTTTTCCATGCCATCTTGTAACTGTAGCCAATGGCTCTATACAATCGAAATGTGTGGCCATTGACACACATTTATTGTCATGCCAGTTGACAAGTAATATTTCATTTTGTGTGTCAAATCTAAAATCGTATGATCCACGATGCATTTTTTCCAATTCCTTGGTCGCCAGGACACCGCCCTGTCCGATTCTCGCTAATGGTGCCTGTGGCTCTAAACTTCATTTCCTTCAACTTGTGAAATAGGGCATGGCTGCTAAAAAATTATCAAAATACACACAGTAACTCTTCGAATTCACCGATAACATTTCTAAAACTACTCTAGTCCCTAAAAGTCCTTTGTTTTCATTATTCTCTTTTCCAGCATAAAGTGAAAAAGAGAAACAGTATCCATCTTCGCCGCATATTGCCCAAATCGAATTGGCTTTGATCTTATAAATTGTATTAACGAGTGTCGACCATAATAGCTTACTATCATTTTATCGATCGATAGGTTTTCCTGAAAAATTCCGAATTTATGACATTTTTTGTTCACTTTTTCAAACAAGGGTCCTATTTTGTAATATTTATCATTTCTGTTGTCTTTAGCTTTTGTATTATCGACAAAGTGATTACATGATTTTATTTTCAAATACGCATTTCTACTCAAAGCATTCTTTACCATTAGTTACCCCAAGTCTTCTTCATCAGACCAGTAGTCCCTGTCAGAAGGCAATGTATGGTAGCCACTGAATATGAGAAACCCGATAAAAACTTTATGTCATCTTTATTGATCGTCCATTCGTGTTTGTTTTTGTTTTTGTTTTGAGTACCAGCATAGCTATAACTTTCTTGTACGATCATCTCACATATATCTCATTGTCGAAGAAATGTTCAAATATATTCACTGGGGATGACTGATTCAAAAAAGTTTTCAAATTATTTTCTATTGCAAGAAAGTCCTGTTCTGCTACATCGCTATTATATTTAAGGTCGGTTCTAGCCCAATTGCTTATAAACTTCAGCGATTTTTCAACTTTTACATTTTACGGTTGGGAAGTAGATGGGGCAATGGCAAATTATCTTCATCTTCGGCTGTTGCCCTCACTTTCATTTGGCTCTACCTCGACATAACGAGCAACATCCGTTACGGTGGTACTCCAGTTTCTTCATCGTTGAGTATTTCCTCATCGATTACGTTATCAACGTATGGAGGGAGTGCCAAAATATCGGCTCTATTTGCTGAGAATGCAGATACTCTACAGCTTCTTCTAAACTTTTGAATATGAAGTTTTTGTTTTTTTTTATATAAAGTATCATAAAATTATATTTGTAAACCTGAGTTTCTTTCAAGTTTTACAGTAACTGCAATGTATTATGGAATTATATTGATATTAAATTTCCGTCGGGACAGCGCGAACGCTAGTACCCAACATTCCAAAAATTAGACCCTAACCAGTTGTGATATTACAAGAGTCACGGTGTTATGAATGTAGGTACTTCAACCTGAGGTATACGTGTCGAAATAGATGTGAGGTTAACGAGAAAGGAGTAGAACGCCCTCTATGAAGAAAGCGAAGAATTGCTAGTACGCATTATCCCCACAAGGCCTCATCGAATGTTACGCCATCCGTCATATTACATAAACGTTCATTCAATTTAATAGCTACGTACTGATGTCAGCTATATAAATGTTCTAATTGTATTGGTAAAAACTTCGCAATTTGATAAATAGAAGCTTTATTAATAAATTGTTGTGAAGTGTTAACTTTGAAATAATGGAGGTGCGAAGGTGTGGTATGCTTCCTCTTCTGTTACTGATTTCTACTTGGTGGCTGCTGGTATTTTAAGCTTGGTGCTGATGTTATCGTGATGATGTCCGTCATTTGTGTTGAACTCGGTTATGGCCGTTGTGCTGGGGATTCCTGGATAGGTTTCGAACTGTTTGTTATCTCTCTTTGGTTTTTTCACGGATTGTTTGTTTGCATGTTTGCTTTCTTGTGTGTTATGATTATATTCTTGGAGTTTGTTTTCATCATTCGTATCAGAATTATTCTTAAGTAGAAGTAGTAATTGGGATATTTACATTTTAGTTTAAATTTTGTTGAAGATGTCAGGAACATCTTTACCCATCAAATGATAAATATATTTAGTTACGCCACTGATACTATATGATAAGTCGATAGTCCTTAATCTGATATATGTCACCGTTTTTACAATACATGGTGGATCATAACTTACTTTAAAAACCTACAATTTTAAAAAGAGCACTTTCTTAAAGTCTGTCTCACTCTATATAGTAATAAGTCTAAAAACTATAGCCTGTTGAATTTAACAACGTATGTAAAATTTCAATTATTCAAAATAAATTATTTTAGGCTATGCGGAAGTTAGTACAGAAAAGGCAATTGTGAAACATTAAAACGATTCATCCAGTTGAATTATATTATAATACAATTTACCTGCGCTAGAATAACAACGAATAAAAATTATAGGTATTATAAAACAATACAGCGATGTTTTTTTTTTATTCGCGGACCATGTAGTTGTAATGCATTCTACCCCATTTAAATAATCGAAAACAATAAAACGTTAATTTAATCACCAAACGTTAAATATATTACTTCCCATATGAAGTCACTTCATAATGCAACATTTAAAATCTTCAATCAAAATTAAAATTTATACGCAACCGAATTATTTTTGAATGAAACATGATTGATATTTATGTTTTATATATTTTTAATCGCTCGTACCGAGTAGTATGTATCAATTGTCAACAACATTATTTTTTCGAGTGCCTTGATGCCGAAAACTTTAGATGCCGACGCAAATAGCTAGGCAGCAGATCATACCTACTAATGAGTTATTAAAAATTTATGATTGGGGAGACCGGGGTAGTTGTCACAACGTTTATATCTCTGTTGCTGGATGACAGATAGCGTCGCCAACAGTGAAAAATGCACGATAGCATCGGTCAAGCTTTTTAAAATAAACTAAAATGTATTGAAAATAATTGTGTTGATAGGAAATTTTCAATGGTTTATTTCTTTGTTATATTGACCATCTTTCTTGTTGCTATTAATAACGTAACAAAGATCGGCGAATTAAGTCTTATGGCGATGTCTTTGTGTGGAGTTGCATACGCTTGTGTAATTATACGGGTCCCTTGAATGGAATTATACCACAAAAACACTCGTACTACCATTATACATTGTACGTTTTAGTTATTTTGTCTTTATTTTACTATGCTGCCAAATTAATTTTCCTTTCTTCCATTGTTGTCTTCATGGTGTTGCCATTATGTTTTGTATCTTTCTTTCCACTCTCATTAGCGATAAAAACGTTGTTAATATATCAAAAACAATTAGCAATTATATCTTCTGCCTAGAAATCTTTCTCGCAAGGTCCTTCCATTCTTCTTTCTTATTCTACCTTTACCACACTTCCCATCCATCCACATACAAGGCTCCTCCTCCGAAGAACAGGAATGGAAGGATAACGGATGTGTGAAGGTGAGGTGTCACTTCTGCAAGGAGACCCGTAAACACGTCCCACTCATAGAGGTTGGCACAGATAACATCACCCCCATAAACCGTACAAAAATGCGACGACCAGCCCAAGATGTCATTGTATCGGCCAACTAAATTATACGGGTGTATCAAAAACAAAGAATAGTTTTAGCCCGTTTATTCTGGGCCACCCAACATCAACATAAAAATGCCAATAGGAAACTTTACCACAGTAACCCAAATAGTTCTGACATGGGTAGTACTACCCATAGTTAGGCGTCGTGCCTATTAGTGGCATACCACCATCTAGAACTATGTAGAGATCATCACTGATTGAAACTTTATTGATAAAAGGGATAATTTAGTGATCCTGGCGTATAGCAGGACAGCGATACTGGTTCTATAAAGTTTCTGCCCTACAAAAAAAATCAGCATTGGAATGTCACACGAATCAAAGAACGGTAAGAAACGTTTTTTGGCTGACAAGAGAAAATTATTATTGATAGCATTTCTTACTGGTTACTGCAATGGACACCTTTATAAAATGTGTCTGCTGGAAACACGACAGTGCAAATGCTGTGGAAGTGAAGAAGAAATAGAAATAGAATGGATATACCCATCACTATCGACGATGAGAAAATCCATCCTAAGGGACGAACTGTGGTACAGGGCTCTCTCCCTCTTTTAATTTTTGTTGGTAGTAAAATATCGCAACTTGTTGTGACGTGTTAACCTTAAAATAATGGAGATGTGCATTCTTTCTACTGAACTATTTGTAATATTTGCTAATTCATCTTTGGATTCGTTGATGCATATTCCACATATAGCTGGCGCAGTGGTCTTACAATGTAAGAATCTTCGAAATAATCTACGATTTCTGTCGGAGCAGTTGCACATTGTTGGAGGCCATACTAGAATACTCTAAATACCTAGTGTCGATAATAAATACTTATAATAGTGTGGATAACCTAAATTTGTCTTCCATCCATAGAGGCTGCTTCATTCACAAGTGTCGCCAAGATATGTACATAGCCGCCTTTTAATACCTTGATTCCCTTGCTTTCCTTTTTATTACGATTTTACCTCACCCTCATCCTCTATCTTTTATAATGAAATTATTAGTAAATATGCCCTAAACAGTTACTAGTAGGCGTTCAAAGATTTTTCTGCGTTAGGATCTTTCCCCACCGCTCTGATGTCGCATTCTGCCGCTGCTATATAATTCAGCCATTCATAGAATGTAGATCTTTCGCGTATTCCACACTTAAACATCTTTGACATTCATAGCTACCCTTCAGGTATGCCACAATGTCGTAAATTTCCTTAGCTTCCCATTATATCCAATATCATCATCTTGTTCCACCTCCCCTACAACTCAGCTGTAGCCAGCCTGCACCAATGGAAGTCAGAAATAGATTATAAATCAGCACGCATTAACCCCACTAGGTATTAACAGAAGGAATGCAATCCCTGAAAAAACATCTAAAATTTTGTGGCTGTCCTTATGAAATATGACAATTTGATAATTAACAGGTTTACTATAATAGTAATTTCGCAACTTCGTGTACAATGATGATGCAAAAATAGTCACACACGTTCCAACATCGACCTCGAAAAATTATTAAAAGTAGTGGCATGAAAGAATATGAGAACAGTCATCAAATTGTATAAACCCTAACTATAACATATTCCAGATTATGTTTATATTAAATTGCGTCGGGCAGCGCGAACGCTTGTACCCAACATTCCAAAAATTATGCATAACGTTAACAGACAGTCAGTGCACCTACAGTGTAATTGTGTGGATTTACGTGGTCCAGTCGTGTTGAAATAGGTGCGAGGTTAAGCAGGAAGGTGCAGAGAGCCCTCTATAACTGGTAGACAGAATTGTGATATCTGTACAATAAGTCGCCGACTTCATCTGTCGGATCAATTGCATCGTAACATCATTGCAAAAGAATCAACCGCACTGTGAATAACACACATATAAGCTGGCGGGTCACTACATTCTAATGCAGATATTACTGCGCTTTCTTACGTATTTTTCTTGATTCCTTACAACCGGAGTTAAGTAATTATAATCAAACAAGTTAACATGTTTTATTTGTTGAATAAATGGAATATACACCATACGTGGATTGACAATAAAGATATCTAGTGTCGATAATCGAATTCTACCTGCTATTAGATGGCGGCACCCCTTTTCTCTAGATAACCAAAACGAAATTATACTTTGTCGATCCCAACTTTTTGTTGGCACTAGCGATATATTTGTTTGTAGTTTGAAGGTTCTTGTGATTCAATTTCAATGAATGTGAGTTTTCACTTCTGATCCTGATTTATGTCATTGCACACATATTTTGACAAGGGTGCCGGGACAAAATACTACACCTGTAAGTGCGCCGCGGACTGATTAAGTTTGGGAACCCCTGCAATAATGAATAACGTCGCCTGCGTTGATTGAAAACGAGAATTTGAAAGCCTGCCAAGTAACAAAATGACCATTATGCTACTTTCTGCCACTATTCGCTCGTAGCGCTAATTATCATCTTGTGACAACTTGCAAATACAAACTAACAGCTGCGAATTATTATTTCGATTATTTTGAATTTATTGTGTTTGAACACAACGTCCTAAAAAAAACACTTTCAAAAAAACGCTAAATCCTTCTGCAGATTTTTTGTTAATTGTACCAGAGAAGACAATTAAATTAATTATAAGCTAATATTTCAATAAATCGATATTTATTTAATGGTTAAAAACGTCGGCTTAATATTACTCAATTATTTTCGGTCGATTAGTTGTACTGGTTGGTTTGTACGTTCGCTGTAACGAGGTTTTCCGCACTCATAATAGGTGACGCTTTCTATCTCTCATGGTACACGCATAGTATTTCATTACGACTAGACCTCGTGCTTTTAAATCGGCAATTCAAACCGATCGTTTACTATTGTAAACTGTAGTACTTTGGATGATGAATTCCTACCTATGGCAGTTGCACTGTGTTTTCGTTTTTCTTCAGCTGTGTATATGAGTACATAAAGTACAAAGACTATAATAAACAATACTAAAATGATTGGCTTTGAATCCACAAAATGAAATTTCAAATCACGGGGTCTTCCCATGATTTTTTGTTAACTTACTATACTCATGGGTATGTATAACCCACCCATCCAGCAACTTTTACAAACTAAATCAAACAAATCATATATTATTATTCTCCTACGATAAATAACATAATTCTTATATACGATTATGAATCGATAACGACTTTCACCAAATCTTTGAATTTAAAAAATCTACCGTGGTCGCCACGGAATTTCTTTATACTCCATTTTCCGAAAGAACTTTTCAAAAAAAAGTATCTTTAAGTTAGAGAAGGTCAAACCGTATATTTGTAAAAAGTAAAAGTAAAGTATAAATGTAAAACTCAAACATTTGCAAGCTTTAATCCGTTTTGCAAAACTAGGTTGGTAACTGTAAGTTATTCCTCTCTGTATAAATAAGTGTTAATGTTTTTGAATGTCGTTTTCGTTGATGAAAGAAAAAAGAGCTGTTGCTATAACTTTTCAAATTATTTAAATATGCCCTACAATTTATTGTGTCGTGGGTTACACAGATATGTACTTGTCGTTCCAATTTCGTTTCATGGTTCATAATATGCCACGTGGCTTTATTTTTAATATCTGAATTATGTATTTCTTGCCTATTCTGATTAATGTTTGCATTTTTAAACCTGATTTTCAGGTTTTTGTATTCGGTATCAATATAATAATAATAATAATTTATTATTCAACAGTAGAAACCAACACTACAGATTACAGGATAATATTATATTAACTTATATTGTATGCACAAGCTAACTATGACAGTAGAAAAATAAGGAGAGCAGTATAACCATGTTGTAAACAAATACCACATTTTCGGTAATATAAAGTTTTTTAAATTTTTTTGTGAACACTTTCCAAAGCACCACTATAATTTACGTAGCCACACTACAACACAGTATTCAAGCCGTCAATAGAGTAATCGCTGATTCGTTTTCAACAAATATCTTAGTGTTTCTGATCAAGAATCCTAACATCCCAAACGACTGTCTGCAAACTTCCCGTATATGAAAGTTGAAAGTCAGTCCTTCATCAAAGTATACTACAAGATCTTTGTGAACTTCTTTGCGTTGCAAAGTCTCATTGTCAATTTTGTACGAGTACTGAATAGAGATTTCTTGAGAAAAACTATACATTTTGGTAGTAATATTTAAAACTTAATTCTGTCTGCGTCCACGTTTTTCTGCATAACGATTTTGGTTTACCAACTGTGTATCTTAATATTATGCTTTCTCCCTTAGCTTTACGCGCACGGAAGTCATTTAACGTGTTGGTTTTACTATCAAGTCCTCAAGCCGTCAAATCCTTCATTTTCTTGGCATTACGCAGAACAGTTTTAACTTCACTTGCTGAGTTTAATACAACTTTGAGTGGTCTAGATTTAGCAGCTACCTTGACTTTTCCCAGTCTCAAAATTTTTACCCCCTCGGTCTGTATCATACAATCCACATGAATAAATTTTAAAATATCTCGCCCCCAGTGATTACAGGTTGTTCCCCAAATTTAAAGAAATCTTACGCGTGGAAAAAAATTCCAGTAATGATGAAGTGATGCAAGCTGTAGAGAGGTGGTTTGCAGAGGTCAGACAAAATTTTTTCCAAGAGTCTGTTGAGATGTCGGAGCACCCATGAACTAAGTGCATTAGTGTAGAGGGAGACTATGTCGAAAAATAAAAAATATAATGCCACTGTAATTTTACTGTAAGGGGGTCAAGGGTGCAGCATAGGGATCCACCCTCGTAGCGCGCAATGATAAATAGACCATGTCCTTAGTCCAGTGTCTAGTTATAGTACGATTATCAAATGATAATTAAACCCAATTTAAACGTCAGCTTTCTGTATTATTACCGCATTTGAAACAAATAAATCACGTTTATTTCCATGCGTTTTTTATCCATTTACGGTTTAAATATTCTTCTTCACCACAGACATACGAATTATCATATGACATCTCAAAGACTTTCTTTCAACATTTGCATTTTTATTAATTTAACAAGAACTAAGCCTGTCGTTCGCGACGTAACGCATCATAAATATTATTTCTTTGGTGATACTTTTGATTCGGTTATTTAATGAATTTTTATTTTTTATCGCCATTCCTAACAGTAGACTACTTGATTCTTAATCGAGTTCATATATTTATGGTGATTTAACTTATTAATACAACTTAAACCCAAATTAAATCGCGCCTTAAATGTTAAATTAGGGTAAAATACGCGAATAAATTAAAAATTAACACACAGAAATTAGGAGTACTAAAGCGATATTTTATTTTCACCCATACTGCAGTAAATGTTCCCATATTAGGCAAGCAATCTGGGGATGGGGTTAGTTAGGCCCATTGTTGAAATGTTTCTAGTCTAATTCCCCTAATTTTGGTAATTCGTTTAAGACGTTTCATCTTAATAATCCTCGTACAATAAATGCCTTAATTAGACATTGTTTCTTACAGAACAAAACAATACAATAAATGTGCATACATTAGTAGATACGTACGTATTAATAAATAATCAAAATCAATATTAATTTACATCCAAACATTTAATATATTGCTCCCTGCGTGGAGGTACTCCATGTTCAACGTTTCAAATGTCGAGTTTCAACAAAATTAAAACCACGTAACAAACGAAAAAAAAACAAATAAAACGTATTCATTTAACCCGGATGCATATTTCATTTGAACATGATTTTTTTCATCCCACCGAGTTGCTCACCGAATGAAACAAATAAATTAGATAGTGTTCAAATAATGGGGCTGCTCACGTTTAGGAAATTTACTCTGCAATGGCTGAATTGCTTTTATTTATAAAATATTTTTAATTCAGTTTGTGTGTGCGCCACAGTAAACATTAGATAGTGACCGGCGTTAGTTACGCTTTTATTTTCAAGTCCCGGCGCTAATGAGTTGGTGAAATGTTATGTGATACGTATTACAAGACAATTAAGGGTCACATGCACCTGTATAATTTTAAAGTAACCCACGTTTCAACCCCTCCGCATAATTGATGTAGGTAGGAAGGATGTTCGTTTCCATAAGGCTAAATTACAGCAGGTGACACTAACACAGTCTCCCACAATCTAATTCCACTATAATTAAAATTATACGAAAACTTGTCATTTCAAACCATTATATTAACTAAACATTTACTACAACGTAAAATCTTGTGTGTAATTATACATCAATACGCAATGTGTGCTGACGAAATATGAAAGCGTTGCACTTCAGTTGTGTCCTGAAAGGTAACTGTTTCTTTAAAATTTTTACTTGAAAATATTTATTTAAATGAGTATTTACATATATATTAACCGTGCAGCAAAAATAATTAATGGGCCAAGCTTTACAAAAAAGCGGTAATTCAGGGGTTCCTGAATATCCGATACTGCAAAAAAGGATTTAACCAGATAAGAATTTAAATCGAAACAATTTAAGAGATGTATGCGAAATTGGTTGTACACATTAAGTGCTATATGGCAGCTGGATTAGCAGCATGATATTCCTAAAATATATATTGAATGTGCCAAATCCAAATTTTATAAGGGGGGAAAAATCTTTCGATTGCTCGTTTACGGCCATCATCACTTCATTATCGTCGTAATATCTGGTCCCCCCCGAAGATATTTTTTTAATTTTGGAAATAAAACGAAATTACTAGGGGCCAGGTCTGGTTAATATGCGGAATGTTCAAACAATTCGAATCCTGCGTTCAGAATGGCACTCATGGCAACATGGCTTTTGTGGACAGGAGCGTTGTCCTAATAACAGAATTCCTTCGCTCAATTTTCATCGTCTTTTTTCCTTGACACAATCACGCCATCTTGAAATTATGTTGGGATAGTAGGAGCCTGTTATTGTATGTCAACGTTCCAACAAATCAGTTATCAAAATTCCGTCCCAAAAAATTGTGGCCATGGCCGCAAAACACGAAATTTGCGGGGCGGCGGAGATCCTCGGCGATGCCACTCCACCCTTTATTGCTTCGACTCAGGATCGAAGTGGTGACGAATCGAGAAAGAAATTCATCCGGATCTGCTTCAAACTTTGCGAAACTGGCTTCAGACTGCAATACTCTAGAACGTTTCTGATCAGATGTCAACATTCGTGTGACCCAGACAACTGTCTTAGTTAAAATATTTTCCATACGAAAAATTCAACTATTCGGCGAATGGTCCGGACCATATCGTGTATACGATTAACATTTTCTTGGGTAGTGACAGTCACTGGTCGTCCAGAACCCTTCGCATGTTCACATGTTTGTCTTCCCTGTTTAATTTAAAGAAACAGCACCCTCACCTAATACACCTACCATGTCTTCATGAATTTCTTTTGGCGACAACCCTTTCTTTTGCAAGTATTTTATAACTGCACGAACCTCTGATTCTTCCATTTTTAGAATTTCTCTAAATTTGACAAAACCACAACTGAACTAGGGTAACAACAAATGATTAATACTTTTATGTGGCAAACTGATTCAACGCACACCATGCCAGGGACGCTAAATAATGATCTCTACTCGTACATAAATTTGTGAAAAATAAATTCACAGAACTCCAACATAGTTGAAGTTTCGCACTGGTACATGTTGCGATATATCTGTATGACTCCGCTGACATTACACATTACAACCACCCGAGGTAGGAATTATTTTTTTAATCCACTATGTATACTTCAAGTAGAATACAAAGTTGATTGATTAGTTTGAATTGGCGATTCGTGTACCATGAGAGATAGAGAGCGCCACCTATTATCAGTACGGAAACCCTCGTTACATCGAGCGTACAAACCAAACTAGCGCAAGCGCAAGGTTTCATTCCCTACGGCTACATAAGGACGTTATCCTGCTCCATACCGCGGCAAATACATAAATTCAAATAATTTCGATTATTTTCGTTTGCCAAAGCATATGTGCAGTTTGTACAAGCGTTTTATTGCAAATGCTAGTATACGGTCAGGTTCCTCCCGACAATAATAGGTTTCATTATAGGGTTGGGTTGGGTTGTGACCTTGAGATTTCATTTTCAACTCTTCCACGCCTTCCGATCATAAACTATTCATTATTTACGTGATATATAGAGAACGATCTTTGGATTGCAAATTAGATCACAACTCAACCTCTTTTACGCAGTGATTTACTTCGCGAAACATCCGTCGTATATAGTAATGGCGTCCTTATGAAAACTAATGTCGCTGTATCACCTACGGTGGAATAGTCATTTGAAAGCACACCCACTAAACTAACAAAAGAACTGCATAAATAATGTGTGAACGACACAGCAAATCATAGTCTCATATCAGATCATCATAGTATTGAGACATTCACCAATTTTGATGTAGAATGAAAAGTAATTTAATAAAGATCTGAAAACATATGGATGAAAATAGTCATAAGAGGAAACAGCAGCACACATCACCAAAGATACTTATTGGAAAAATTGCGAATTGAATATAGCACGTCAGACGTGCAATAAGTTTCCTTTTTATTAAATTATTATAAATAATAGTCTAAATAAGTCAAGGTACACCTAAAAATTGCACAGTAACGTTTTTGAAACCGTCCTAATAACATATTACACATATAATTTATGACTAAAATGTATGTATGTATGACTAAGAAAAAACACTTAAAAACTAGATGGTAATTATGTTTGAATTATTATGCGCCGGGACAGCGCGAACGCTAGTCCCAGCTTTCCAAAAATTTGTTGCTAGGAAATCACACGATAGCAAGTTTGTACGTACCATCTACGCGGCTAGCTTGGTAGTATACGCTGCGATGCAGGTATACGGTTATAGTGAGCAAAAAGCAGCGACCTCTCTGATTTAAAAAGCAACTATTATTTTCGCAACTAGATTACTGTGCCATCCTCGCCCCCTATCGGACCATACGAGAACATGTTATAATTAATAATTATGTGCATCACGCAGTTTATGAAATAGTTGCATCGTGTTAAATAAACACCGGCTGTAAATGAAATTAGGATCTCTCCTAGATATACATTAATTATTAACTACGTTTAACATTTTATTACTAGTATTAGCTGTATATGGTCGTTTTTGAAATGTCCAAAGCATCACATATCACTTACTAAGTAGTGACTTCAGATATTCAACCGTCATATGGGAACATGGCTTGCCCGTTTTAAATATATGTAATACAGTCATCACTTGTTATATTCCTTTTTGAAAATCTGGATAGCGCAACATACTTACAAGTCAAACCAGCATTTTATTTATTACGTACGAGATGGCATAAAACACTTCAGTAATAAATGGAAAAAATATCAACTTATATATGGAAATTACGTATTTGAAAGTAGAGCAAAATGCAGCTCTACGTATAAATAATGCAAGGATTTTAATAAGTTGATCACATAAAAAAATAATGTACGAGTAATCGGCTTTATTTGATGTTGAATAATGTATTTCATTTAGTTTCATTTAGTTTCGTCTACCTAGCATGTACAGTTAGTATTTTTAAATATTGGTATACATAACGAAAGCTCGTGCTTTATACTTTTTGTATATATTTTTGATTTTGAATTTAATCCACATGTGTAAATGAAAAAGTATTGAGGGAATTTTTGCGTTCACTGCCTGTTGCATATTACAGAAACGAATTTTATAAAGAACTGAAAATATATGGATGAAAATAAATAATCATAAGAGAAAACAGCAGCAACACATCACCACCACAGATATTTCTACAGTAAAATATATGGCCATGTGTGAAATATTTTAGTACAAAATATGATAGAGTCATCATAGATATAGAAGTTGAAAGTTCTACAGGTGTAACAAAAAAAAACTCAAGATGGCTATTTGTGGCAGCTTGGCTATTTTGTGAAGAAACGATCTGGCAACCCTCAAGTCAAGTACCCAACCCAACCCTGAAGTCAAGTACACCTAAAAATTGTACAGTAACATTTTTGGAACCGTCCTAATAAAATATCACACATACATTTTATGACTAAATTGTACGTATCAATGACTTAAAAACTAAATGGTAATTATGTTCGAATTATTATGCGCCGGGACAGCGCGAACGCTAGTCCCACCAGCTTTCCAAAAATTAGTATTTCCATAAGAAATACATTTTAGTGCGTTGTTGAAGACGCTCTCTTCAACAACGCATTAAAATGTATTTCTTATGGAAATACTAATTTTTGGAAACCTGGTACCTTCTATCCGGCTAGCCGGGTGTATACGCTGCGATACAGGTATACGATTATAACGAGCAAAAGCAGCGACGTCTCTGATTTAAAAAGCAACTAGATTACTATGCCATCCTCGCCCCCTATCAGAGCACAGGAGAGCATGCTATAATTAATAATTATGTGCATCACGCAGTTTATTGCATCGAAACAGCCGCATGAATCGGCTTTGTTTTATGTTTCATAATTTATTTCATCTAGTTTCGTCTAAATGGCATTTTTAAATATTGATATAAATAACAAAGGCAAATCTGGTAATAACTGGGGGCTAGTTCTACACCTCTGAAATGTGTACTAAGAATAATACAGAAAACTGCCTCTCCGTGACAGGTTACATCAAGTTTCAGCCAAGTCACAAACCCATGCATGCAACCCAATGTACAACAATTCTATTAAGTATACTGGTATACTGTTATTAAGTCTTTATGTTTTTATAGGAAGACAATAAATGAGAAGTCATGGGGCGGGGTGTGCGGGTTGGTGGCAGTTTACATTAAGCCGCAGTTTTACCTTCAGCCACTATACGAAAACTGAAGATATTATCAGGGATAAAAATGTTTGCGCCCCGTGAATCAAAAAATTGCTTAGATCTGATGTTTTACCAATCATATAGCTAGAGGACCACACTGTTCTGTTCCAGTAGATTTATTAGATTATTATTATTATTATTATTATTATTATTATTATTATTATTATTATTATTATTATTATTATTTCGACTGTATTATTTAGATATAATTTTAAAATGAAGCCAGGTAGAGAAAAAAAAATATAAACTGTACTCTACAATATGACGTGACCAAGCAAATTGTTAGGGTAGTGTGCCATATCGTTTTTTTTATGACTTCATAAACAATTAACAAAATTTAGACAATCAAAGCAGGGAAATCTGTATCATAACAATTGGGATAAAATTATAATTTAAACAAAATTTAAAAAATCAACAGAACAAACCACCAAACGTCTAAAACATAAAAAAATATTTTGTTGCTAAAGCGCTGTGGAAAAATTTAATAATGCATGTGGACCAACCCGACCCGACCCGACCCGACCCGATCCGACCCGACCCGACCCGGCCCGACCCGACCCGACCCGACCCGACCCGACCCGACCCGACCCGACCCGACCCGACCCGACCCGGCCCGACCCGGCCCGACCCGGCCCGACCCGACCCGGCCCGACCCGACCCGACCCGACCCGACCCAACCCAACCCAACCCAACCCACCCCACCCCAAAGACCAGGAGAGTGATACAGTCAATGCTGCATATCTCGTAGAATTGAATTTAATGGAGGCAGTGTAATGATCTGGGTTGGTATATCTTTAGAGGCCCACACCGATTTGGTGTTTGTTGAAAACAGCTCAATGCCGGCATACAGGTCCATCCTCGAATCCTTAGAACCATATGCGCTATTTATTGGCGTGAATTTTCTTCTTATGGATCGCACATTGCGATAATAGGAATAAGTTGGTACACGACGTCTTCCCTGGCCGGCCCATAGCCCCGACTTGAATCCAATAGAGCACGTCTGGAATTTCCTTGGTAAAAGAGTGAGACGTCGCTAACTCCGACTGGAAACGTTGACTGACTTAAGAGTAGCACTGGCAGAAAAATAGGCTCGAATCCCTCAAAAATACATTGCCACACTCATTCAAAGCATGCGTAATCGTTTAAGGGAGTTATAAGATCTCGTGGTGGTTACACCCGTTATTAGTATTGAATTGGTCTGTTCTTTTGAATTGTCACTGTAGGTTCATTTATTAAATATTCTTTAATTTTTTTAATTCATATTTAAATTTTTGTTTTCTCATTACTAAGATGGGTGCTCGTTATTTTAAACACAATTAAAAAGATTTCATTATTTTTCATGCACCAGAGTTGTTGTTTTTTGAGCGGCAGTGTATATAAACTTTTACTATATTTTACAGATCGCTCATTCTGATATCCATTAGGTCTTAACTGTGGTATTGAAGAAAATGAACGGACTGTTTAATTATGATACAGTAATCCATTTTACAGGAATAGTATATCCAGTACAGTTTAGTCGAAATCGATTTAGTCGTTTTGTCGAAATTAAACAAGTTGTTTAATTGTAATATATTTAAGTTTGTGTTTAAAACTTTTACTACGATGAGACCGGAAGTAGAAATTTAATTGAAGCTCGAAAACGTCGTTTTGTAGAAAATAACTGCATCGGTAACTTCAATTACGATATTAAAGACTTCATTAAACTTCGGTTGTAATCATATAACCGCTAATCCAATATTTGTTTTTAATTCAAATTTTAAATGCGTTACGTTGTCTGATACTATTATTTCTAGCAAAAATCAAGCTCGGGTGTGTATTCATTGCGATTTTAAATTCCCAGCCGGCATTTAAAGTTTTTATTTATTTTCGACCTATTTCCTCGAACACAATCATATTTGGTTCAACCTCTAATATAATATGAACCTGTGTACAGAATAAGAATTGACGGCAACGAAAAAATAAAAGCATCCAATACAGTAAACGTGAAGCCACATCCTTGCACGTGATATTAATCCACGCCCTTACAAAAGAGTTAAATATTCAAAAATCTTACAAAAGTGGCACGGCAATAAGGAAACGGTACAAGTTTAGAATAATGAATAGTTAAATCAAGTTTAATAATGTAATTCGTTTTCAATTCGAACTGCATGGAAATCATTCGCATATAACAAAAACGCAAGAAATTCCAATTTCAAATATAACGAAAGAATACGATTACTTTCTTAATTATCAAATGAAAGATAAGTTACTGGAGTAGTACTTATAAAACAAAAACGGCGTTCGTTTTATAAGAAATTTCAATTACAGTATAAACTTCTCTTATTACTGTTTGAGCTTCATAACTTTAATTAATTCCAGGTAAAAACTTTCGAGTACATATCAATTTTTTTGACTGCAACATTTATTTATTAATCTTTGATTCTTTTCACAAAAGGAGCATTAAAGATTTAATATAGAGCGATTTAAAATCAGCGACAAATCTTGACGCAAAACACAAGGTGTCAGGACATCGCGATACAATTTAAAAATCTTGTCGCCGATTTCCGTTATAACTTTGTAACTCAAATGGCTTCAGTTATCGATTCGTTGTTTTGCATACACATTTTTATGGCCGAGCTGTAAAAAAAGCAATTGTTTGCTACAAAAAAAATCGGAATAATTATTCCGAGGGTTATTTATAACCCTTTTATTGCTTTATTAAATATACGATAACTTTTTTGATTTATAACCTTGATAGAGAATAAAGCAAATGCTGCAATGAATTAAATACGTTTTATTGATTTGATTTGATGTCATGATTGCCCGAGAAAGTATCCATACTAAAAATAAAAAATGTCTAAGTAACACAAAATAAATAAATGCAAATCAAAGAAAGTAAAATAAAGAGATCGAAAGGGACGGATTTGAAGGATAACGCAAAGGAAGATATGGAGAATTCCCACATAGAGCAACAAAATATCTTTTCTATTTCCCGACCGCTTCTGTTCGGTTTCAGTCGGCCGCTTTGCGGAGCAGATGAGGCGGAAGTGAGCTTAAGAAATGTTTGAATGGATAAAAGCAGTCCAATGCGTCAAACAGGAAATCGGTAATTATTTATCTTCAAGGAAACGGGAATGCAATGCAGACCAACGACGCACCGCCAGTAAAGTTTTTCAATTACACCATACGAATTCGAAATTCAAAATAAAAGATTTCATTCCATCAAACAAAATTTTGTAGGGACACAATTTCTATAATAATAAATAATAAAATAAAATACAAAATTAATTAATTCGCGTGAATTAATAATTGAATTGCATAACTAAACAATCGCCGAATGAATAACAAAAATTAATGTAAATTGGTTGAGTGATTGGTTATTGACGAGCTGTGCTAATGGTGGGTTTCTAACTTTAACAAAGTTTGAGTAATATACAAATATATTCAATAATTGGTTACGCAACCTCTGGGTATTTATTACTAACGTGCTCATAACGAGAACAAAATTATCGTAGTGTGTTATTTTTCAAATTAATTAAAAAGAAACATTTTAAATATAAAAATTGAATATTTTTTTAACAAAACATGAACCAAACTATTTCTCCTCATCTCGCGCAGGTGTAGATTCAATTTGTATTTTCTGCTTCATTTAAGTTTCCACAAATAAATTTTTTTTTAACAAAAAGGTGTTAAAAATTGCAAGCCATTTGCGGAATAAAAGGGTAGTAAATTACGTTAAAGAAGAAAAAAGAATTGTAGTCTGATATTCGTAATAGTTAGTGGGACCATAAAAGTACAACATTATTCATTCATAGTCTATCGCGCACCCTTTAGAAAGAAATTGCGTGGTTCTTCAGGCGTATAAATTGACCATATTTATTCTATAATCTTATTTCCAAATGTGGAATAAGGAACATTTTTACGCCCAAAACTAAATCTTTATATTTATATGCTGAGAATGTATATTTACGTTACAATCAAGTAAAAATTTAGGTGCGTTCGGTTGAAAATTTTGAATATCGCTCACACAAATCTGCATAAATTTTGCCTCCAGTCATTTTTTTTTTAAATTGGCCTATTGATGAGTAATTAACCACTGCGACGCCATTTCAACTCGAACGTTTAATACACACATACAAAGCTTCAATTCGTATATGTGCTTGAGTATATTTGTTTCCGGTGTCCTGGAGTAAAGTAAATGTAGCTTATCTTAATTAATTTAACTATACGCCAAGTTAATTATCAAAGAGCGAAACTAAATTACTAACTATTTAACATTATCAGATAACCTTTTACAAATTTCACTAACGATGAATTAAAATACAAACAACTGCGGTTATAGCTGTGGTTTAAATGCGCCAGTTACACACACATTTTTAAATACTATTGAATTAGTACCAATAAACGATGCGCATATTATGAGCTTTGAGGCAGCCTGCGTTAAAGTAGTCCCAATTATACTAATTGAAGCAGCGCGATACGTGTTTCACTTGCACTTAATATTTATGTACAGATTCTTATGAAAATCTGAAACATATTTTAAAGATGCAAACAGTTTCATGTAATGCAAATGTATACCAATTATATATTAAAAAATCCGCGGTGGTCCGCACGAAACTTACTTATACTTAGTTATACTACGTTTTTCGAAAAAACTTTTCAAATGAAAGTTGTTTAAAATATCAATATCTATAATTTATGTAAGAATATTTTTTTCCGTAACGTGTACCGTTTTCGAGATATGGAAAAAGGTGATAAGAGTAAACCATCACTTCCGGTTGAGAGATTGCGTTCAAAATAGGACGTTCTCCTCCTTGCTACATACAAATGTTAAGTTTAAAGTTTCAGAGCTCTAGCTTTAATCGTTTGGACGCTAGAGCGCGCACAGACACACAGACACAGAGACACACACGCACACACAGACACACACGCACACACAGACACACAGCCACACAGACACACAGACGTAATTCCGAAAATAGTCAGAAATGATTCAGGGGACATCAAAACGCGTATATCCGTTAAAATCTCGAGGTCGAAATTTTTCATGATTCCTATACTTATACATAAAGTATAAGTAAGTAATAACAAATATTTAATTCGGAAATGTTAGGAATGTTAGTTGTTGTGTGATTAGCAACACGCTATGCAAATGACGGTCGAAGCTGACCATTTGCATTTCACAAAAAAACACCTTATTGCAAAAAAAAGGTGTCGCAATAAACTTTAATATTGCTAATAGTGTTTTATTCAACGACTGACTGCTCATGATACAAGATAAGTACCATTTTAAGTGATTTACAGTCGAGAATTTGTACAATTATATATATATATATATACGAAAGATGGTCGAATCTTACACCTCAATGGTGCAGTGAACATTAATTAAAACAGGTCCATGAAGATTAACTGGTGGATCGCTAGACAATATTGTTTCTGGGTTATTACCCTTCGTCAGTAGTGATTACCAAGAACCTTAGTTGTTGAAATACCTTTACATGTAGTGGCCATCAAAACTTTGACGCGAGCCAATCACTCCTAACGAACCACTGACAAGGATTGCTGCAATTAAGTTCAAAAACAATTCAAATTAAAAATGCGTCGTGTCAAATCTGACAGCAAAATGTAAAATTTACACGAAAGATGGTCGAATCTTACACCTCAATGGTGCAGTGAACGAACATTAATTAAAACAGGTCCATGAAGACTAACTGGTGGATCGCTAGACAATATTGTGTTTTTTTTTAAATCCGTATATGATTTAAAATATGTATTGTATTTGTTTGGTAATTTCGACAAAATAACTGACTACAAGCAATAGGTAAAAGAAAATCAAATACCACCCTACAAAGTAATCTTCTGTATGTAAAGAATAAAAAATAATTTTTCCCTTTTCCTTGTGGCATTGTAGACAATTTTTATGCAACTTTCGCATCGTCGAATTTTTACAAATCTTAACATTTTTATATTTTTTTGCATTTTTCCATTATTTGCCTATTTGAATATTTGGTAATTTATAAAAATTTTATAACTACCATTTTTTTGAATTAAGTCAAATTATTGTAAAGTAGATTTAAGGTATATTGTTTGCAATTTTATTAAATTAAATTAAATCAACGCAAACTAACCCAGCTTAGCCACTACAACATTTTTTGATTTATTGTGAATTAAGACTATTTAAAAATATTAAGCTATTTTGCACGAAATTTTGTATCATTTTTTTTAATTTTTTTCAAATTTACCAAAAAATACAACACGTATTAAAAAAACTTATAAATTCAGTTGCATAAATACACCAAATTACATAAAATGCTAAAAATGTCTTATTTGATAGATATTTCAAATTTTTTTAAACTAAAAGATATCAAAAAAATGTAAAATAGCAACGATGACTGAATTAATATTTGCATTTTCTCCCATTCATTTTGATGAGATTGTCGACGTTTTCATAAATTAAACAACAGATTGCTTTCTAACGTTGAATTTTTATTTGTTCCATTGTCGGATGGGCATTTCCTTGTAAATTTGCCATGATTTATAAATCGTTTCAACTTGATAAGTTCTAATGTCGGTGAAAATTAAGGCATCCATAAACATCAATAAAAAATAATAAAAGCAAATAAGTGAAACCAGAACCATTTAGAATGGACTTGAGAAACAAACTTTAATTTGCTACATAAGTGGGTAAGCTATTTTTTGGTAACTACAGTAATTCAGGGTTATATTCTCAATGGTGCCCACGTTGAATTTTTATAAATGTAAATAAATAATTTCGAAAAGTTTGTTTTGTGATGTGGATGAATGAAACGTTATCACTGTCGTTTTTATTTGCGGCCTAATTATATTTAGTTCACATTTTGGTACCCAAACTATGATTTTTAAATTGCTTCAGTTTTTTTGACAAAATTTAAATTATAAATTTTGGTGTAGTTGATTCATTATGGCATCGTATGTCATAAAAATAAAACAATTAAAAGTTAACTAATATTTGAACAACGAAAATTAAAAGTAACGTAAAGAAAACTGTCGAATTGGATGTCAATGAGGATAAACTATACAAATTATAATAACATTTTTAAAACTACAACACGTAAACAATAACCAAACAAATAAAACTGAAGTATAGAAAAAAGAGATTTTATAATCAAATTTCTATGGACCAAATCTAATTTAAAAAATTGCTACGCAAAGAACAGTTTCTGTTCCACTATTAAATGTAACAATACATCTGTTATAATTCCTTCAGTAATTTCTTCTTCTTCTGACTTCATCTGATTAATGCACCAAACTATATTTAATAAACTGTGTTTGTTAAAGAAGCGTTGAGTATGTCTTCCTGGCGTGCGTCGTAACGATCATTCAAGAATCTCAGCGGAGCAGATTTAAAAAAATGACTGGAGGGTTGGGTTGGGTTGGGTTGGGTTGGGTTGGGTTGGGTAGTAAGTGGTTCAGAATATTTTAATGTCACCTGCCTTTTTAAAATTGTATTGCGTTTGATGAAATTTTAAATATTTTTCAATTTTTGTTATTTCCTGAATTTTTGAAAATTCACCATTTTGATTTAAACATATAATTGATATTGTACCGAAATATGCAACATATTTTCTGCAAGACTGACCTAACTTGAAATTAAATGCTAATTTTTTACAAGGAACTTGACTTTAATTTCATTATCGTAAAACATTTTTAGCTTCATATTAAAAAATAAGCGGCATACAATTAAATCCCAGCGAGTGATTTTTAAGGCAATGGGCGTAGGATATTCGTGCCCATGTTACGCTACATCGGTAAATACGAGCTTTCGATATAACCCGATCTTTCCAATAAACTAAACTGCGGACGCTGCCGCACATTTCGAATTTAACGACTAATTTCCACATCGATTTATTAAAAGTAACATTATCAATAATATAATATTAAACATGAAACGAATTAAGCGAATTAAAGCAATAATTAGAAAAATTAAACATTTTTTTTATTAATAGTTTATTAAGATGGTCTCTTAATAGATGAGTATTTAAGAATTCAGCTAATTATTTATTTAATGGTTTTCTGGAAAACAAATATTTTTAATGAGACGACTTAATTTTTTTGCTTAAATTGATATTGTATTAAAACTTGAATTTTTCGTCTATAAGGAATAGTATTGTTATATAAAATAATAATACGTATTATGAAATTATATATTTTCGTATTTGTGTGCACAGGGGCGACTTAACTAATCGGAAAACCAATTTTCTAGAAGGTGTTGTATTGCGTGGAAAATCGCATTACCCAAAGGACTTCTGCTTGAAAAATTTTCAAGTCCTCGAGTGCTAAGTCTTCAATATACGAGGCGGCAATATTTATAATTTAATTTCTCCCAACACATTCTACCTGCACTTGTGTCCCACATAATTTAACTTTAATTATAAAATGCGTGCATGCAAATTTACACAAATAAAAGAATTGAAAATTCCATTGTATTTGTATGTAAAAATGCTCGGCGAAGTTTTATATAAAATCGCCGACACATTCCAGTTTCCACTATACAGATTTTGGAATTATCGATCGAAATTCTCTGTTTAAGTGCCACTTCCGTTCTTTAGAAATACCGACTGAACTACTGCTTGAAGTTTATCTAAATGTATTTTGCTTATTTCTGATGAATATTTTTATAAGCAGCAAGCGTTAGTGAATTGAATAAAATATTGAAAGGAGTATAAACTTCGAAATCTACAAATATAAAGCAAACATACGTTTATTCTAGGGAGATTTATCTTAAGCAAAAATAAATGTTTGTTGCAGTTTCTCTTTTCAAACAGTTTCATTGTTGTCTGGACTCCTTTTGTTACTTTGTTTATCTCACTATTTAGTTGGTTACGTCCCACTCTTTTTTGTACACACTAGGTAAAAATCCTTTTCCCTAATTTTATAATCAGGTAACAATTACTCTATAACTTTTAACTTATTTAGTATCACTTTTATTTGTTATATACAAAAATATCAATATTTAATGATTTATTTATTTTATTTATTAATAAAATAAAATAAAAATATACTTCAAATTTGGTCCGTGAAATTATCTACGAAAGTTTTTCTTTGAGAATATTTCGTTTATATTACCCTCGTGGTTTTTATTTGTTCTTTTTCACTTATTGTAATTTAATTGTTTCATTTTCATAATAAATTTTAAATGCGAATGATTCGTTATTGTTTTAAGAAATTAGAAATATATTTTTTATATATTACACACAATTTATAAATTAGTTGTTTGTTTAAATTTGAAATAGCAATCTCTGACAATTTATTGTTAAATACAATTGGTGTAGTAAGATCTCCTTGTTATGTGCGTGTTTTAAATATTGCCACACCCTAAACCGTGGGTCATATATAACGCATTTTCATAAATTTTCGAACGTATTGACGTCATTTTCTCCCTTTTTGGCTATTAACGCGGACAATTAAATTAAAAAATGGACAGCTCATGAAATACTATTGGCAACCGAGACGTCAATTAGTGTTGCCTTGTGATATTTCAACAGCCGAAGATCATCGGCGTAACTTTGTAATTTGACCACACAATGAATTCCTCTTTCACGGAACGGATGTTTGTATTCTATCAGTTATATTTTAGTTGCGTTGCCTTTGTTCGTTTTACTGCATTCTTAGCAATTTATGTATTTTATTGTCCTTCGTCTGATTTTAGTTTATTTCATTGATCGTTGCGTTGGGTTAATCTGTTTTGACGTCTAGATGGCGTTAATACTCACACACAAACGCTTTGTCACTCGTGCATGACTTGATGTGCCTTTAGCGGATGTATGTGGTCGTCTGATGGGCTCGGAGAAAGCTACTTCTTTCTCAAAAATTCGTCAAGAGGTATCGCTGGTCCTATCGTTCAGCAAACCTCCAACAGATTCGACGGCGCATTAAAAAAAAGCAACCAAGGAAAGAATGGAAGCATCACCCATCGATCCACAGATGAAGGAACTACTCATATGCAAAGAAAATGTATAAAGCTTTCTGATCTTATCCACAAGCCGGATGTACCATTACGACCTATTGTGACCTTCCATATACTCGAATTCCAAAACAACTGCTGAAGAATCATTTAGTACGATAAGATCAACTGCTAGTAAGTTTGATGTCGTGTTTACTCAAGTAGCGATCAAGGATGCCTTAAAAGCAAACAAACAGAAGCACAAACCAGCTAAACACACCATGGCATTTCACTTATTTCATGTATGGATACTAACTTCTTGTAGGAAGGAGTACCAATGGTATCACCCCTGTCACATGAGAGTAAAGTTATTTATGAACCATCTAGAAACAATAGCACTGAATGCTGCACACTTACACCAGATGTGTATCTAAGATATGTTGACACACACGACATTGACATATGGAAGAAGAAAAACATTCCGCAAGCATATTTGCAACACAAGCAAATAAAATTCACAATGGAAGTGAAAGAAAATAGTCATCTCTCGTTCCTAAACGTTCTATTAATGAAAATAGAAGACCATCGCCTGAGCCCCACTGTATATTGAAACAAGACACACCAACCAAGTTGTACCATCCAGGACAACTCCACAATAGTAAAGACACTGAGTACAGGGTCAGAAAAGATTGCACCAATTGTACCAACAAGGCCGAAACATGGAAAATATACACAAGGCATTACAGGCTACACAAAACGAGATATACAAATAATTTATCGTAGCATTAAACAAATTCCACAAACTATTATTTTACCCTTTGGTACTTAAAACTTGTAATTATGGTTTTTACGTAATTCAGTAAGTCAAGATTGAAATGTTAATTTAATTTCATGAGGTTACAGAAAACAATACGCATTGTACGTGGTTGGGTTGGGTTGGGTTGGGTTGGGTTGTGTTGGGTTGGGTTGGGTTGGGTTGGGTTGGGTTGGGTTGGGTTGGGTTGGGTTGGGTTGGGTTGGGTTGGGTTGGGTTGGGTTGGGTTGGGTTGGGTTGGGTTGGGTTGGGTTGGGTTGGGTTGGGTTGGGTTGGGTTGGGTTGGGTTGGGTTGGGTTGGGTTGGGTTGGGTTGGGTTGGGTTGGGTTGGGTTGGGTTGGGTTGGGTTGGGTTGGGTTGGGTTGGGTTGGGTTGGGTTGGGTTGGGTTGGGTTGGGTTGGGTTGGGTTGGGTTGGGTTGGGTTGGGTTGGGTTGGGTTGGGTTGGGTTGGGTTGGGTTGGGTTGGGTTGGGTTGGGTTGGGTTGGGTCGGGTCGGGTCGGGTCGGGTCGGGTCGGGTGGGGTCGGGTCGGGTCGGGTCGGGTCGGGTCGGGTCGGGTCGGGTCGGGTCGGGTCGGGTCGGGTCGGGTCGGGTCGGGTCGGGTCGGGTCGGGTCGGGTCGGGTCGGGTCGGGTCGGGTCGGGTCGGGCCGGGTCGGGTCGGGTCGGGTTGGGTCGGGTTGGGTCGGGTTGGGTCGGGATGGGTCGGTCGGGTCGGGTCGGGTTGGGTTGAGTCGGGTTTACCATTGAATATTGTTGTGTGGCAATAAACCAAGTAACCAATAACAAGACCTATCGAGATGTATGCAACACCCACAGACCCAAAAATCTAGCTCTCAAAGAGTTACTATTATACTACTACTAATCACGAGATCTTTGCTAAATATTCGAAACCATTGTATTTATAAATATGTTTATTTTACTTCCATAGTTACTTCACTATTATATTAGAACGTTTCGTTTACATTTTATTTTCCGTTTCTTACTACTAATTCTTAATTAATATCTTAGGGTCTGTCTGGAATGTCTATAAAATTCTGTGACTGTAATTTTGGTTGTAAATCTCCAATTTTAATTTTGAAATACTTTTATTATTCTGTACCATGTATGTATTAAATGCATGACCTGTTTCGTAAAGATACGTCGGGAAATGTTTTAAACTGTATTTTCTTACTGGAACCATGCAAAATGGCCAGTATTTGTTTACGCCTTCATACGTTATCCACAATTTCTTCACCGTGATAAATTCATCATGAGGTCCTAACGCTAGATTTCTTTACTTTTTTATGTGTGTCCTAAATAGTTGTCCCACATTTACGTACCACCTTTTTTTTCAATATAGAATCCATAAGTTCCATCATCCATCTTACTGGGAGCTTCTCTGCATGTCCTGTTTTATGTCGTATATATTTTTTTAATTTCAAGATGGTTCTAAACGTTTTTTTTATTTTGAATTATGAATGGAAATAAATGCACAAACACAAACTTCCTAATCGTATTAAAAAGTCCTTTTCTAATTATTGTGATGGTGTAATTGCTCGAGAAACTCAAATATTAACAAAATGGGGTCGCATAGTCGAGTACTTATGAAACATGCAAAGCAATTCAATGGCGTTCAGAAAATCAATCTTCTTTAGAATAATTTAGTTCGAAATATACCGTCCCGAAACTTCTCTCTAACAATAATTATTACAACTGAGTTATTTCCAACGTTGCGCATTCAGTTTGCAAATTTACGCACAATCGAAAATTGAATTGACAAAGAAGTTTCGGAGCTCTTTTCGTCTTTGTTCCGCGATAAATCAAGCGAAAACGGGACTTTAAAAAACAGTTCGTTTTTTTTATATTAAATCCTAATTAGATTACAAATATAACGGAGTCGTTTTTAAAAATAAATAACGTGCAAGTTTGCACCCGACGACGAAATTTATAGGGAAGTAATATAAAATTCTTTCGCGCGAGTTCAAACGAGTTTAAACTTGTAAGAATGCAGCAACTTAATTAGAAGTAAATTAAAATATTCCACCGCGCTATTGTTGTAGCTGAAAATTTCCTGTCCAATCCCCGACTCCTGCAAGGGTACATCCTGACGTATTGATTTTATATTGAGAAAAAACTTGTATCTTTATCGCGGATTAAGAACACTTCACTAAATTACAAAAAATGTGAAGGCTTTTTCTCTAGCACCGACCGAAAACATTTCGTATTTAAGTTATTGATTATGATAACTTTTTGTCTACATACGTATAATCCCGTCGATAAATTACTTCCACGGTAATATTTCATGTTTTAATTGTTTTTTTTTTGTTTCAGGTAAGCCCAAACGTATTTCAGCCGTAAGTGATAGTCATAATTGTTTTTAATGCGAGTTGAGTTGAATCTGGAAAAAATAAAATGACAAGATTTGACAAAATAAAAACTCAATTACTTTTCAAACTATTTAATCAAATAACTTGTACATTAATCCTATAAATTTACAAATTTACATATCTCGGGCCTGAGATGCCCTCTTTTATTTTTAGTATTTAAATAATAATAAGTAATTGTATTAGTTTAATATACCTAAGGGTATATGCATCGTAGAGTTCATAATAAAAAAATTAAACAATCATTCGATATAAATTAATGGGTTCAATATATAAGCAAACTGTTTATACATTGAGTGTGCATAGTTGTGTCCATTTTTATTGAAGGCCACAGCTTGTCACATTTCTTTTCGTCCACAAATATTGACGAACTAAGATTTTTGAAACGTGCGGTTGATACATTCCGAATGCGAGAGGTTACACAATATGAGTAAACCCCACCATTACGTTTTAAGCAGAGATTAAACGCACTTTTGAAAAATAGATCAGAATCGTAAATAACTAAAACATCTAGTATAACCACGTTGACACTTAATACTTAAATTGTCCTCATGTTGACCATTGTTACATCGTTCCATTAGACCGAGCGAATCGCAGGTAAAGATTCATTTCACTACACCGCGTTTTAAGAATGTAATATTCTGAGTATTTGTTATAAATTGTATTGTAAATAAAACATTTTGTCATTAAAAATTATATAAATATCGGACAATTTCCAGTTTAGCCCTGAAACTATCACGTACCCTATATACTTCTATTCCATTTATAAAACTTCATTTATAATTTGTTTTAAAAATAATGTAATCAAATTTCTAATTAAAAGCGATTTGAATCGAATTTTTTCCGAAAGTATTCAAACGTGAATATTTTTGCAACAAAATTTACATTAAAATTCGCCATATTTCCCCAGAGGTGCCCAGATTATTATTTAATGGCAACCAAATACAAAAGCGTGCACATATCAATGGAAATTTAAACTTGCTGCATCAAAATGACCGCACTGAATTTAAGTAATCTATTTGTGGTGTTCGCATCTGTTACCACGTGAATGATTATAAAATACGTGTTGTTTTTCGCTCGCAAAAAGAAGCATTCATTGGTCATCTCGTAAATCTCCTCTGCTGCTCGAGAGAAAATCTGCAACGGTAGAACGGTAGACACCGATGTTACTAAATCAGTCAATAATCTAACTCGTATATTATGTAATCTTGAAATAAGAAAAAAACAGACGTAAGATAAAAACTCCACTTTATAAGTTAAAATGAATGTAATGGCGTTGAAATTGGACGAAAGTTTTCAAAGTAGATATAAAACACATTTAGATTTTATGGACTTCAAAAAAGTCATTACACAGATTTTATAAAATAATACAAGTTAACCGTATTTTTATAAAGTTTTGCGTTCACCTGAATTTGTAAATTTATTATAAAGCGAATTCCGAAATTTTATGAGCGCGTTTCGGGAAAGCAACGAAATGAGTTATAAATGAGATGACAGAAACTAATATAAAGTGAAATTGGATTTCTTTTAACAATAGATATATTTTCCATTGATGTAAATTTGTAGACTTTATGAAACAATCATGCACCTAAATTGTTTTTTAATTAAGCAACGAATTAACTACCATATGATCATGTTTCGAAAAGGTTAGAAAATGAGCATCTTGTTATGACTGTACGTTATCAACAGTTTCTCGATTACAAAGCATTCACCCAAAAGTTCCATACTCGTGTGTGTCTTGTAATTCTGAATAAATAAGAGGAATTCAAATAATGCATTTTTATCAAGTATTTTTAAAATTTTAAAATACGATCTTCGCTTTCTGCTACCCTAAAAGCTATTGCGTTGGTAAGGAGCCGGTCTTAAAAATAAAATATGCATATAAAATCTGCAGGTTTATGAAAATTCTTAGAAAATTATAAAACGAAGCAATTAAATCTGAGTGATTTACGACGTTTTGTTAAGCTTGGATCGTTAATCGATTTAGCAACCCTCACAAATGCTCAAATCCCATAACCGATTTGGACAGGTAGTCGGTACTTCTACGACATGACGATTTTGACTGTTGCCTTTAGTTTAAGTATTTGAAAACTCAACATACAGCAAATTTCTGAATAAGCATTTTTTATCACTTTAGAGGGTAAATTGGCTGCAGCCACAATGTGGTGGTCGCTCGTTTGCTGTTGACTCCGTTTATCTTAGATCTCCAAATTGTGCCATCTTCCTTTTGGGCTTGCCGCCCTGATGAAGACTAATAAGTCTGAAACATGTATGCTATGTGCTTCCTTGTTTGTTTGAGCCGTTATTATCCTTTTCTGTAAGTTATATAAAAAAAAATATATATATATATATATATACATATATACAATAATTATATATATATATATATATATATATATATATATATATATATATATATATATATATCGTTATAATACGTATGTATAAAGGAATAAAAACTGTAACGAAAATTTGTAGATAGTGGTAAAAACTTACATTTGTAAAAATACCTAGAACGGCAATATGTTCGCGAGTTTCGAAAACATAAATCAAAATAAACCCGAAATGGCAGCGAGCATGTATATGCCAGTGAATATGGGTTGAATTTGTTAATATAAACTCAACTCTAAATGATATATATATCGATGATTTTAACTGAAAAATCAATTAAATTGAATTGAAAGTGGATTGGCAGCAGGCGATTTATTCAATTCGACACGGAATTATGAGCTAAACAAAATAAGTTCTGGCGATTAGAAAACAGTTAATACGAAAACTGATGAAAATAATAAAACGCAGGCAGGGAGCAATGTAGCGGTTATGTAATTTAGAAATTTGACACATAAATCTCGTATACTCAACGAAACATATTATGAAAGAGGCGAAAATTTTCGGTTGGTTATCAAAATATGATATTGGTATGTAGTACAGAGCGTGGCAAAATCTTGTAAGGCTCATTATTTGAATATTGTGATAAATACAGTATCGTGCGGGTTGAGAAAAATGTCTGTGGGATCTAAATTTGATGTACAATAAAAGTTTCGGGCAACATTTCGTAGCTAGGGCGAAAATATATTCAAATAGCTATGTTTAGAGTTACGTTCACGAGGTAATATTTACGAAAAATAGTTTTGCAAGTTATAAGGCATTATTAGGACACTTCGTAAAAATTTAAAAGATTTTAAAATTCTGGACAAGAAAATTTTTAAATGTCGATAAAAATATAGTGTAAACAGATTCAGGCACGGAAGACTATAAAAGAAACGTCAGAAAACTGTGAGGGAAAGTACCAAATTGACCGCTATAGTGTCCACGACGGTTGTCATCAGAATTCAAATAAAACGTTGCTATATGAAAAACAAAGTTACCGTGTTAAGTTGACATGTTTTTCATTGTCATCGGATTATTTTCCGGTATACATTACCCATTACCTTGAACATTCAAATTATATACAACAATAGCACTCCCAGCAACAAGAAAACCAATTCAAATTACTTTAGAGCATTTTAATGATGTAATATAGATGGCAACTTGGTATTCAACCCCTACGACAATAAATAACCATACAAAAGAGACATGCTCGGAAAATTTACGAGAAAAATAGCAACAAAAATTAAATTACGAAAATAAAGGCAAACACAACAGATCACCTGAACTCAATAAATAATTATATAACGCTAGTAATGACCAAAAAAACTTGATCATTACATGTATTTGCAAAATTTTGAATAAACATAGACAGCACAATATTCTTTATGGAAGGCCTCCAAACAGTTTAAAAGATCACACGGCATGATGATGACCACATATTTGCAAAACACCAGAAATATGTATTCATACCTAGTTGCAATACTTTGAAATGTGTATGACAAAAACATTTAATATAAGCAAAATATTGTAATAATAAAACATTAATAGTAGTAAATTAACAACTTCCCTTTGTGAACTAATTTAAAATACAAAATATAACGAAAAATATTTTCCTTTTAGAAATTGGTCTATTTGGACCGGTATTTCTTGAACATTAAAATTAAATTACTATTACAATAAATTTATTTTACGCGTTTTATTTTTCCGTGCAATTTTATTTCATAAAATTAAAACAAAAGATTAGATTCCTCTTGGTTTACTACGTTCGCTAGTAATTTACTTTTTAAGTAAAATTAATCCACCAAATTGTTTTGCATTAAAAATCTCTGTTATAAATTTATCCGTAAAATAATCGATGTTACACCTACTGAAATTTTCAACAATATATTAGGTAATCCATTGCGGAATTCTGGTACATGCAACACATGTTAACCTAAATTATTATATGTATTCATCAATATAGTACAATATTCCGTTTATATGGTGTATTTTTCGAATTTACGCGTTCATTTTTAAGATATTTCATTTTAATGAAACCGCCGGGTGTATACATTACCAAATCTAATTAATCTTCGTAATTAACAGGATCTACAGTTGGCTTTGTTACATAATAATAAAGCCTGTATCACATAATAAAATTTAAACTAATTCGCCGTTATTTTGTTGAATCAACACTGCATACAATGTAATTATTGATAACTGGCATCAGAATTGCATTAATATATTAAACCTCACAATGCAGAATTTAAATAATCGCAAATGATTGCATAACGTCGTTTGAATATGTTACAATTTGATATTTCATACGCTGCGGTTCAATTAACCTACGCTAGAGGAATTTCAATTTAAGTCAATCTCTGTTGTATTTATTGCATGCAAACAATTCAAGCCAATTTGCAGGGATGGATAAAAATTCTTCAAATTTATCCATCTCGTTGCATGGAATTTTAACAAAAATGAAATAAATTGCAATTAAAATTACTAAATAATACAATTAAAAATTATAGAAATAAATGCCATAAATCCACATTACAAGTTTTGGGTAAATCAAATGAAATGTTGTAATTCAGGGATTAAAATGTGGAAATTAATAAACGTTAAGCATTATCGTAACCTAATAATTATGGAAAAAAGTTTGATTCAAATACTTACATGAAAAACCTCACAAAGCTCCATTAAACGTGAAAACGACAACAGGAACCATCAATACATATAGGAAACTTAACAATTATAATGCAACAGCAAAGCATCGCGGCCACATGCTGCAAACCGATGGTTGGGTTGGGACGATTAGGACGGACAGTTGAGCGAAAATGGACCGTAATGACACCATGCAACTTAAGAAAAATAAAAGCAAGATTTAAATTTTCGTTTCAATACGATAACTTTTTAAAATGGAATTTAATTTAGCGGAGATTGGATCAATCACGAAGAAACATCTAGTGAAGGAAATATGAAATGAAAATATTGTCTAGGTCCATTCGGAACCGTAAAATTTAATGTGGACGACTTATATATTTTTATATTTCATTCACTCCTTCACTGTCGTTAATTATACAGGTTCTTTTGTGATTGATCTGATTTTTATTTTAAAATATCAGCTTATTCCTGCTATTTTGAGTTTAACATGTGATGCCACTGAGTTCATTTCCGTTTTAAGTTGTTATTCGTTAACAGTCGTTTTGCAAAATCCAGTTTTTTACGTTTTTCTATTTTAAATTAGTTGTTAATTTTTTCGATATATAAATATGGTTGGTGTTGGTGTGACTTATCATTCGTTCCATTTTTACAAAAATTATGTGCTTATAGTAACACTCTATTGAAGACCTTTTGTTGCCGCAATTAGTTTTTCCTTGGTTGGACCTTAACAATATTTATCCAACATATTTTTATTCACCATGAATTTTGTGCCCAATATTCTCTTCGTCGTCTCAATCGATCTCTTATGGGTTACTAGGATACCTACTTTCTATTTTGAACTATCCAACTGCTTCAAATACACATATTATATATCCAAGATGGTCATTATTTTCTTTCCTGTTGTTTACGTGCTCTGATTTTCCACACTGTTGCGTGACTCGTCCTCATGTTCTTGTCTACGTTTCTCATTTGATGATTGCCTTTCATGTTCATATTGCTCCTTCAGCCATGAGCTTCTTATAATTTATTTTATTAATTTTCCTTTTGTTTCATTGTACCTTTAATTTTTTTCAAAATGTCCTCCTTTTCACTGTTATATCTTCCACATCCAATTCATCTTAATGTTCTTGAAACATTTCTTTCGTTTATTTTATATCCAGTCTTGAATACTATTTTTAAATGTTGCTGTATGAAATTGGCCATTGTTTCTTTCATGATTTCTGGATTTTGGGATTGATTATTGAGCTGATTATTAAATCTGTCCCATTCGTTCTATTTTACTTTCACTTATTCTAATCGCTGCATTTTATTTCCGCTCGATTTTAGATTTTCGATTCTGATGCATTACAATTTATATTTGAAAACTTACCCCTTTAATTTTTTTACCTAATCTGTTTCCTATAACACCAGCCTGTTTATACGGTTGCCTAGAGCGTTGTTGATTCGTACGCGTAGGTTTGGTTGCCTATATGGAATGAAGTTATCGCATCGATTTCTCGGGAACGATACTCCCTCTCTTTTCACCCGTTTCTTTTTCTGCTTATTTTGGTGCTACTTTATTGCAATTTTCCGTTTTGTCAGTACACCTATTTTCTGTTCTGTTTGAGTTTTAATCATAGTTACTACACCATTTTCCTTTGATGTGAGGTGCAGCAGTTTATTCAATGTTACCCTACCGGCACCGCCACGTCAATCTATTCTAAAGGCAAAACTTCAAGAACTTCAACGAAGTACGAGTATCAAATTATGCAAGGAAATAAAACCACAGCCAAACTTTAGATTTAACGTGATTTTCCAGAAAATGATTGGACGCTAAAAAGAATCTAGAGTTTTAAATGTATTATGCATTACAAGTTAATGGCAAAATCAACATTAATTAAATTTGATCGACTTTAACTACGATTGCAAATAAGTACAAGTGAAAGTGATGAGAGACGAGAATTAAAGATAATTTTAATTTGATCGGATCGGTCATACGAATCTGCAGTGCATGTTTGAATCATGCGATTGTTACAACCAGTGAGGCGAGAAGAGCTTTACTCCCTTCAATTAGAAAAAAATTACGAGAATCATCCCAAAGCAACAAGAATCGAAATAGAAAGAATTAGTTAACCTAATGAACTAACTATAGAAAATAATATAATGGAATAGCCAGTTGAAGAAGTCTATTCATTCAGAATTAATTTTAAAAAAAGCACCAAAAGGTTAGGCCTTATGACATGGTTAGTACTGATACAACTCCCAGGAAAAGGTATTGCCAAACTTACTACAAACCTTGAACCATGTCCCATATATCCATATACAAATGAAAACTAGCGGAAGTAATAGTGATCTTCAATGCAGATAAATCAGAGCCAACTCATACAGACTAATACCCATATTGATGTTGAAGGGGCTCAAATTAATCATAGGGAGGAAACACTAATACAAGATCACCAATTTGATTCCAACTACAATAAATTAAATTTACAGATCAGCAGACTTCATAGAAAAATTATAAGAAGTGAAAGAGGTTTTCTCTGTACTTTGCCGCGATGCCCAAAAAGCATTTGAGAAAGTATGGACTCATGAATAAGCCGCGAGCCCAAGTATTAGAATTGTATATGTAGGGGAATGTCGTTAGGGTTGGACCCTATTTTGACTCTTGCCCTACTTGAAAAATTAAAATTAAGATTATTGTTGCACATTGTTGGGGGGTCAGGATTGGAAATAACTTTTTGTTTCGCGCACTTCAAGTGCACATCTCTTTTGCATTCAATACATGCGACGGAATTGTCGCGATTCAAGTGTCGTGTCATCGCTTCTGAACATATAATACAGAAGTCCTCATCCTCATCCTCATCCTCATTTTCATCCGGAGAGGGCTCTTTCTGTATTTTTTCGGAGGGCGACCCTTTTTTTGCTGTTGGTAGAGCAGCTTGCACAGGTACAATTGAGGTCAAAAGAAGAGGAAGACTGGACTCACGAGACGTGGATGCAAATGGCTCATTGTCAGTGGAACAATTTTGGTGATTTCTTGGAGGCGTTCGTTCTACCGACAAAGAACTCCATGTACTTGATAAATTCTACTTGCTGCATCCATACAGATCCATTGGCGAATCCCGTCACCCCAGGAGAAGCATTTTCCGGAAACGTAGACATGCATGTTTTGACGTGGAAACAAAAAAAAAATGGTGGAATAGAATTTCCCTCGGCATTAACAGCTAGAGCGATAGTGACTGTAGTCCGTATTCTTGAACCGCAATTTGGCCCACTTTTCTCATGCCTCGTCACGAAATCACCTTCCCAAACTTCGTTGGCACCGTCGAAAAACCAGTTTCATCCATATTCCAGATATCTGCCGCTTGAAATGGATGCTGCGAGAAAACCAAATCCAGATTTTACGATTTTAAACGATGTGAGCACGTCTGTTCGGGCGTACGTAATGAAATTTGTCGGTTGCGCTGCATGAATCTATAATACCAATCGCGTCCACTCATTCCATCGGCATCCCACCTTGGAGGATAACCCACTTCGACTTTCTTAGCGAATTGGTATGCCATCTCTCTCAGATCGTCAATATTTAGACCGTAGCAATCGTTACTGCATTTTTTCGCATAGTTGACCAACGCGTTCTCTTGTACGACAGAAAATATCTACAAAACGCATACCAAATCAGTACTTTACATTTGATTTTTCGTCTCAGTGTAGGTACTTACTTGATTGCATTCGGAACAAGCAGCGTATGTACCTAGCCGTTTTATGGTTGCCTCTAAATTATCGTCGTGACAGTAGAAAGATCTTCATGTTCATTCAACACTTTGTCAAGATAACGCCGCAAAGTCGTTCGTGGCAAGTTGTACAACTTTGCCGCAGTTCTCAACTTACCGTTCTCCAACTTTACGGCTTTTATGACCCGAACAACATCTTTAAAATTTATGTTGCCCCGATCGGTAGTTCACCTGTAGCGAAAGATCCTGACAAAGAAGAAAGGAATATTTATATTTATTTTTTTATTCACTTATTTTTTGAAGAATTGTGAAGAACTTTTTATCTTATACAGAATTCACCTTTTTAACGTTTCATGAAATGAATATCTGAAATGGCGTTGCTATTATCTTGATTGAAGACAAAAATTACAGTGGGCCAACCCTGACTACACAAATGGCTTAACTCTGACTACAAGCGTCATAACCGCATCGCTGCACGCCACAACAAAACTAATCGCATAATCGGAAATTCCTCTTGCAAAATTGTTTCGTCAACAAAGCCACTGTATCAACGAATCCTCTAATCTCCACACTTTCGCTGGGCGCGCATGCAGATCGCGCTAGTAGTCTTATATGAAATATCGCAATGGTCCGACTCTGACGACGGTCCGACTCTGATGACATTCCCCTATATGATTCTTCAGATTGAAACAAGAAGAGGAATACCGCGAACTAAACCAAATCACAGTAGGACATTCCCCTATATGATTCTTCAGGTTGAAACAAGAAGAGGAATACCGCGAACTAAACCAAATCACAGTAGGAATACCACAAGGCACCGTGTCTACCCGCGTCTTGTATCACTTGTTCAGGTATGAATTCCAAAAAATTACAAAGTCAAAGGAAAGGTACCAAGAAACGTGCATATAGACCAAAAAGTGAAGAATGGAACTGAAGTTGTAATATAAATTTTACAAACAAATACATTCAGGAAAATTCACCTTTTGCAATGAATGGAATTCAATTATCATACGAAAATGTAGTAAGTATCAAGGAAAGTATCAAAGAAATACAACATTTGAAAATCGCAAACGCCAAACGCGTCGTGATCAAAGCAAGGAAACTGTTCGCCAGAACACAGGAACCCACCAAACCAACTATATTACATGGACGAAACAAGGACCAAACACACCAATCGAATTCAAAAGAAAACAACTTGTAAGATATAAGAATATTGGCTGACAATTAGTAATAGTTATCAGTACTAAATAAACTGCAAGTTCTGAAACGTGTTTGGACGTATGGCAGCATGCCCTGGGGCTGCGACAAACCAACAAACCTAGTCATCATCCAAAAATCCCAAAATTCTCCAGAACATTCTGGAGCCACCATAGTATGCATTGATAGTTTAAGAAGAAATCCAGAGATTTCACCAGAAATACGAAACCATATTTCACAACCAGGTATTAATATGCTCCAGCTTCTCGCCGACATGGCGTAGAAAGAAGACTGGAAAGACTGGAAAACAATTAAAGTGTTCAAACTGTGAGAAGGGTGTAAGATAGTGCGACAAAGAAGAAAAGATAATTAGATAGGAATATAAAAGAAAAGGGGGTGAAATATTGACATGGTGGTAAGAGAACATGCTGCGGCTATAAACAGAAAGGAGCAGAAGAAAGAGCGACGGTGCGAAGCGAGAGATGGTGGAAAGGTGGTAGGAGATACGAAAGAATGAGGATGGCGAGGTTTATTTCAACGTACAGCGGGATTTGTGTGGATGGAAGGAAACCAGAATATCCTAGATGGCGAATAAAGTGGAAGGAACAAATATTGAATGGATGAAGAATGTGCAATGTGTGAATTTTGTGGAAAATGATTGGATGCATGGACTATAAGAGTGTGAAGATATATGTCTGGATGAGGTTTGTGTGTGATAACGGTAAAGATTGCAAAAGATATCTAAGTGAGTTAGGGTGCGTTGAAGACCACTAAGGAAGGTGGAGAGCATGAAGGAAGGTACAGTATATGAGAATGAAAAGGATTAAAGAAAAACGACCGAAAGGAGAAAAGGGAGGGTACGGGGAAGTGGCAAATCGGATATAACATGTTGCTACATTGTGAATATGACAATAATAGTTGTTACTAATTCTTCATTTACGTTATGAAGCCGCTCAGGAAATTATTAGCAATCAAGCCGAAACACGAGATAATTTTAGACAATTAAATAATTCTTCAGAATCTATAGAATTGCTTAAATCGATAATTTAATTATTCGTCAGAGTTTAAGAACAATTCTCAGTAGACAATTGTATTAATTAAATATCCAGTAAATATAAGAAAAGTGAAATTATTTGGATGAAATATACCACACGATTATAACCAATTTAATTAAAAATCAATTCTTCGAAAAATAAACATAAAATTATCTACCCTGGATTTACACATTTTTTGCTGAAATGTATTATAAAATAAAATATATGATCTCCATTTTTTCATCCTCACGCAACTTCTGTCATGAAACTTTTTCATTTAGTTAGTTATATATTCTCAAGGTGACTCCATACATCTATCACCTTTTTATTAAATGTAGAATGCAAAGAATATGAAACGAAGAAAGAATCTGTGAAATATTATACAAATTATAATATAATGTATAAAGCATTCCTAGTCACGATGGTTTTGTTCGCATTTTTTGATAAAAATGCATGAAAACTAAACTGATTTAAAATAAAGAAATAAATTTCAATGCGTCCTTTGATTGTCTTTGAAAGGTAATGCATAAAATTTCGTGGTATCTAATAAAATTCTATATTATTTAAATATTAACAATTCATTACTCATTTCATTTCTCAGACCCGGGGGATATGTATATTTGAAGATTTATATTACTATGCTTCCTAGGGTTAAATGAAAATATTAATGCATCAATTAAACCAATCGTTCATGTTTTTGTTGTTAAATAATGTAAATTACACAGGGGACGCTCGACGAAAAATAAAAACTCAGAACAAAGCACTATTAAAATTTCTGAAGAAATTAAGAACTGTACAAGCAATTAAAGTTTCTGAATTTATTATGCAATTGTTGGAGTTTTAATTTTTGATTAGTTTCTTTTTAAATGGCTTGCTTTTAACAATCTAATTACATTTTATCTTTAGGACGATAACTTTATTTACGCAGACTAATCTAAGGGGGCGGGTTGATCGAAAATTAATACGCGTAGTTTTCGGAAAGTAATGCAATTCCAATTAGCAAAGTGAAGTTTGAATTTTAATTGATTTCTTTGGAAATTTGTTTGAAACTTGCAATTTGACAGGTATCGATATATAATTGAGATTGTGTGTATTTTAGGAAATAAGAGCATAACTAACTGTGTCTAATTATTGAAGTTTGCTACGCCGCAGGGTAAATATAATTCACCATACGTTGTAGCAAAATTATTTACCACAAACTTTTTAATTAATATAATTTACCAATTGTTAACATTCCTGTTAACTTTATTATCATTTAATTAACTTAATAATTAGTTTAGGGGAAAAAACTACTACTTAAACTGTTCAAGATATTTTCTTATAAAAAATAGCGCAAAGGAACGGTAAATTAAAATTTTAATTTTCTACCTTTAATGACAAAAGACGCGCTTATCTGGATATTTTAAATCTCTTTAATTAAAAACGATTTCTCACCCTGAATTTTTGTCTATGAGGCACGTAGGACTACTAGGTCATGGCGCTATTGATTTTACATTATTGATATTGCCAAACCTTTTATATGTATAAAACTATACATACCTAACAGATGTGTAATCGTAGTACACTTGTTATGATTTACTCAAGAACATAAATAACAACATCGTCGACCTGCGTAACAAATTCTTTGCGTTTATTAAATATTACGAATTCAAACGAATCATAATTCATTTAATTTAAGCTAAGTTACATTGATTGCCCATTTATTATAATAATAATAATAAAATTGTTCTTTGGAAATAATGAATATTGTCATAAGAATAAATGTTATAACGATTTTTAACAATAATTAAATTAATAAAAATATAAATTAATAATTTAATAATTTAACTCATATTTTTTCTAAATTCATTTGTTTTAATGGTATCATAACATCACTCGCGTGAAATAAAACATCCCTCTGGATAAATAAAAATGTTTTCCTTGCAATTTTAATGAAAAGAAAATAAAATTTTAACTTTTCCTCAAATTGAAAGTAAATAGGTGGTGTGAACATAAATGTATATAAAAAGCATATTACAAGCAATACAGTTCACAATTTTGTGTGAAAACTTTGCTAGGTAAGTGTATTTTTGTATTTTTTTTTGTTTCGGACCAGAGATGTTTCTCGCGTCTCAATACCTTAACCTGCAGTAAACTTTATTTGCGGTACACTTAATACAAAGAAGGGCACTAAGCAAGTTCCTTTTTGCTATGTGTTGTGACGATACCTTAAAAAGAATTGCACTCAATTTCATTATTATTTTTACTGTTATCGTATACAGATGCGTTATATTATATCCTGTGATACCGCCTAATGCCACGCTGTGGAGGATAGTAAAAGATATAATGCACATCTGCTCTGAATTATTACCGCTAAAGCAAACCAGTAGGAGCACATTTTACGCAAAGATAAATAATAATGCAGATTAATTACCTTAATTACTTTATCACACAAAATTACTATTATTATATTAAAGTCCTAATATTTAACGTGCAACTTGCGAGAATTATATACGGGAAACAAAAAATAATTCCAATTCATTTTATATGAATTTAATATTATTTCGTGGCCATAACCTGGAATTATACAAATTTATAATATACTTCTGTTTAATTTGTAACTTCCAAAGCTCTGAAAGGTAATTCAAAACACAAATTTTCAAAATATAATCACATTCTGAAACTTCTAATAAATCCCAGCTTCAAAAGTTTCCCTGGAATATTTGATCAGGATTTCATATACAGCATAGACACCTACGTCAAATATTGTGGAACATTTTACTCCAATTTATTTTACGTATAAGTAGGTTTAATTAGTTTTAGAATAAATCATGGCATGGGAAACCATTTGGGTGACTACTATCGATTTTTCAAAGCCTCTTACTTATTTCTCGAAAATGAAGTCTACGGACTTTGACATCGGTCAGCTTCTGTGCATGGAGTGGGGTGACGAGTAAAACGAATACACTAATTAAACAATTCATCAAAACAATGAATTGTTTTTATTTAGAGCGCATCCAAATGTGGACGATACTAAAAATATATTTATAATTGCATGATTACAGACGTAAATAATTTCACAAAGTGATTTTACCATAACTGTGGTATAAATCCAATCATTTCCAAAGTGTGCTAAGTAACGTAACGTTATGTACGTTACGCACTACCTTGTATTCGTTAATTGTGCCAATCGTTGTAAATAAATAAATACTATGGATGATTATCCAATATATTAGCATATATGACATCTATGTCTCGCCTAGAGTCAATTGACTTTTATAAAGCACAATTCTAAAAAAAAAATATCTTTTGATCATTGATATTAACCGAAAATGAATTGATAAGTCGAATCGTTAAGTTCTGAATATGAGGAAACGACTAAACCCAGATCTTGCAGAATAGGTTTTCATTAATACAAACCAACTGAAAACTGATAATAACTGAAATTCAATTATACACAATCAAGAGTTAATGTATAAATCGAATGCGCCCAATTATTTTCAAAAATAATAGTGTCCTTTTAAAACGCGCTTCCAATATATATATAATAATACTTATGTCAAAAAATTTAATGGAACAAACGAAATTTAAAAAGACAAACAAATCATGAAAAAATTGGATTATTTTCTATGGTATAGCTTGAAGCAGTCTTTTGGGTGTAACGCGATTTCACACTTTTCACATCTGAATTGAATCTCATAGCATTTTCCACAACGAGTTTGCTTTTATTGATACAATCATATGGTATAGTCTGTCGTATCTGGAAAATTCATGTGATAAACTCGAAAGTCTGGCAAAGCCTTGTGTTGACTGTTTTTTGTATGTTTCTAACAAATTCATCGCCACCGCTCTCCTAAAACTTATTTGGTCTTTAGTGCCTCTGTGAATCCTATGTAGCTGCCATGCATTTTGAAGAGCCATGTCAATGCATTGGCAGATCAATGGAAAGTACATTTTTTTCCACGAATGGATATGCGATACAAACTAATAATTTGGTCGCGTCGACCCACGCCACTCATATTACTGTTACACACTTTGATGAGACTTGGTTGTTCGATATTTACTCTGGTTTTTTCTTGATTGATTGGTTGGTTGATTTTTTTTTTCATAATATTCGAGTCGGGACCGTTCCAGTAGATTTCAATCCTCGTTCCAGTTCACTTAAAAGTGGAAGTGATGTGAAGAGGTTGTCGAAAAAAAAAAATGAAAGCTACTATTCGGTCAGCGACTCTGTAAAACATCCGCATATTGCAGAATAACGCTACATCCTAAGCCCGTCTATGGTTGAAACCAAATGATGTATCCTAATCGAGTGGTTACAGCCCAAAATTTCTAACCCCACCTTATGGGCTTAACCCTAATAAATTGTTTACAGCTATGTCTCCCATAATAGGGAATCATTGATTCATCTATGCTGTGGTTCTCTTGTAGAGGTGCGAATTCTAAGAATCGTTCATTCAGCAAATTTGTTAGTGGTCGTATTTTCGCGAATTTGTCAGCAGCATCTAGATTATTATTATCACAACAATTGATTGTTTTCATGATAAGGTTAAAACAATCGCGGGAAATTGATGAAGTAACAAGTTGATTATATTTATCATTCGCATTTTCCCAATACATCTGCCGTCGCGGTAGAACCACATATCCGCTAAAAAGTAGTACTCCTATAAAGCATCTACGTTCGTCAATGTTTACGTCATCAATCAGAATCTTTTGAGCAGCGTATGCATTTGTGTAGTTCAGAATCATATTTAACATTACTTCATCAAAGAAACACTCAAATAATTGAAAAGGTGTGACTTCATTTGTTGGCTCAGAAACATCAGCAAATTGTCCAAAAATGTTTGGACCAAGGTCTTGCTCCACCGATTTCATGGCCTCTTGCTATCTTACGTTTTCTTGTGAAAAATGTCGATAGCGGCAGAGTTTCCTCAGAATCATAATCTTCCGCAGACGTATCTACGTCGATGACGACTTCTACATTGGAGCGAAGCTGACCTCCTGTCAGATTATTCAAATCGACATTGTCTTCGTCGCCAGAATCTTCATCTGTTACGTAAGCATTCGCATCCTCAGGTGGATAAAATGCAATACCATCAGGCACTGCTACAGCTTCGTCTGTATTTTCTAATTCTTCTACAAGCTCATGGAGTTTCAAAGGTCGTCTGTAAAATATTATGAACATATATTAATGATATGATACAGATAGCCAGTTTTAGTGTTCAATTGTACATCTTCGAATGATATAAAATTTTATTAAGTAAATTAACAGGGTAGGAAATTTCTCTAAAAATATTCAAAAGGATAATTCCGTTCTTTAAACTTAAAATACAATTAATTTTCAATATTACTGGGTGATATGATTAATGGATGAAACGGTTTGATGCTATGTGTACAATGCCAATCAGCAAGTTACAACCCACAGACACCCTAGTAAGTGTCGATGTGACACAATTCCGATAAAAGAAGCGGTAACGATCGTACAAGAAAAGTGCAAACCACACACGCACTTCATCGATTTAATCAGACCCTGTCTGGATAACCCGTACTTCATATACGATGGATGAATATATAAACGAACGGAAGGAGCACCAATGAATACACACAGCCCCAAAGAAACTGAAGGTATGGGTAAGATATGTGGACGACACGTTCATAATCTGGCCATACAACAGACTCGAATTAGAATCCTTCCTCACACATCTCAACAACCAACACGACAAAATAAAGTTCACGATAGAGACAGAAAACAATAACCAGTTGGCCTTCTTGGATGTCTTGGTAACAAATGATGAGAATGGACACCTAGGAAGAAAACACACACGAACAGATACCTCAACGCTAACTCACACCACCATCCAGCACAAATCAACTCGGTAATCAAATCACTCACAACGAGATCACGCAAGTTGGCAGACCAGGAGCACACGAAAGAAGAAATAACTATAGTAAAGAACGCACTACTAGAAAACGGCTTAACGAACAAACAAATAAACAAAACGCTACACCAGAAAAGTAAAGTTACCCTACATCAAAGGAACCACCGACAGGATCAGCAGAGTACTAAAGAGACACAATATCGGAACAATTTTCACAACAGAAAAAACAATATCGCAGCTCTTACCAACACCAAAAGGCAAGATCCCATTAGAGGACCAAGGACCTTATGACATACCATGCAAGACATGTGAATACATACATCGAACAAATAAATAGATGCGTAAGCGTTAGAAAAGAAGAACATAAGAATATGATGACACACAGGGATACATACATAAAATTGACATAGAAAATATTAAAACCATCATAAAGTGTGAGAATTACCACACGTGAATAATCAGGGAAGCGGTAGAAATAGAAAAACTTCACAAAACCATGAATAAAAGAGACGACAGCTGTCGATTACCAAACAACCTGGAAAAACATGCACTAAAACTATGCACGCAATATACAGCGCCACCAAGCAAACAAGTCCATCGGAAAATATGCAAACTAATTTTAAAAATTCGTGGCGGGAAAAGTTTAAGCCAATACCTATAGCTCCTGCCGGCGTTGTACCTTCCGTGACAAAAGTGAAAGTAGCTGGCTTTATTTATTTCTTTCTCAAATCTAATACAGGTACTTGCTTACTACATTTTGTTTTAACAGTTCTAGCAAATTTATATAAGAAAGTATGTACATAATAAAAATTAATAAATTTACAAATACACATAGTTGCACGTTTAAATTTACCGCCAAATACTATTGACGCTGAGTATACCTCTAATATACAGCGACACCACGCCACGCCTACCCAAAGGACTTGTTTGCTTGGTGGCACTGTAAGTACTGCTATCAGTAAAAACTGCACACTTAATATATTGACATAATCTACGATCATTCCAAATACTGCCATGTTAAATACCAACTAATTTTCTTTATTATAATTCAAAAACATATCAAGCGAAAATGTGTCTAAACTACAAATTAAGATTTTATAGGGATGATTCCACACAAGATTTAAAATCAACAAAAAGGAAGAGCTCGAACAACGAAAATTTCACATACCGCTTCAACAATTGTAACAATGAATAATTTTCAATAACTGCAGATAAAATATTTTCGGTCCAAGAAAGGTTTTGCACATTTTATAATCCAGTGACTCCAGTCAACTTGATATTTAAGAGAAAATAGCAAGTTAAATTAATTAATTCATTGAAATAATTTTATTTCACGTCTACTCACCAAAAATTATATAATAAATAAATTGCAAAGCAAATAATTGTATTTAAATGACGGGATAACGTCGTTGATAATTATTATAAAAGATGCTATTAAGTACATGGCGATTTATAGATATTAAGCGATAAAAGGGCCACGGCCGAAGTAAGACAAAACAAATTGGACGAACATTAGGACCCTATTCATAACGACAAATGAAGATAAACGCAGAAAAAAACGGAACCAATAAAATATAACGCATCATTCATAACAGAAATATATCATCGGAATGAATGGAAAAACATTTTTGCAAAATGCTTTTATTTGTATACTTAATTCAAACCTTTTAAATATACTATTATTATTTTCTTTGCTTTGATTTTTTTTTTAATTTTTAAAGTGTAATTTGAAATAAGATCGCAAACAATTGATGTATAAATGGAAACAATCGAATGAGTTCCTAACGTTAACAAAACAGATATTAAATTGTACAAGTTTAAAAATAAACTCTGGTGTGCATAATACTACCATAAAATGTATACGTTTGGTGTCGAAAAATATAAAGTATGAAGTTATTAAATTTCGAATGGATTAATAAGAATATCGTATAAATGACAACATCCTTGGGGCATACCTTTTATACAATCGTATAGTTAAAAGCTGAGAAAAGTTTGCTTCCAGAGTTCGGATATTACTCGTTAAAAATTTATAAAGGTTTGATTAAGCCAGAGTAAATGTGTTACATAAAAAGCAGAATCTATTCGAAACAAAATGCAGTCAGACTTATAGAAGCTAGTGGAACTTGCGGCGCTTCAATGCAAAAAGTTTCCTTTTACTTCAAATAAACAAATATCAACAGACAACCATTACAATCATTAAAAAGTACGACAAACAAGATTATTATAATCGTCGTGGATATTTATTTTAAGAGAAATAATGATGGAACTTATTATTTTTTTTGAGCCACTCCAAGAAATAAACTTAAGAAATTCGAAGATTATTATTCTTCGCGTAAAAGCGGAATTTTAAAACAGATATTGAAAAACACGCCCATCTAAAAACATAATATCGGGTTATTACTTTTTTTATTGAATACAGTCACGCTTTTATTTTAACAAGTCTTCCCATCTAATTTTCATATCGAACTTCGCACAAAAAATACTTTACCTTGCTGTATACAAAAAGGCGATTTCCTAAATCGCATTCTTCACAAAATTAAATTTACTACCCTTAAATATTGCTTTCGAAAGATAAATGGTCTGGAAAATTACAAATATTTAATCCGTCCTCTCCGTTTATTTTAATATTGGTTGCTTCAACGTTTTATATTTTATTACTAACTCGTTAGAAACATTGACGATTACTGGCGAAATCTTTCTCTCTATATTAGTCGAAACGTTAATTTTATTATACAGTAGCTTATACTGTTTCTCGACTAAAGCTTAAGAAAATAAATTAACATACAAATGGTAAACTAAGTTTAACTTTATTAGTTCAAGACTTAGGTATGAAAAACAACTAAAGTTGCCTAATCAAAGCTTTAGTCACATAATGAAATACAGTTTTTATGGTTATTCTACAATAAATTATATTAAAATATTTTGAATATAATTTCATATTTATTTACGCCATGGCGATGGTGTATTAATTTGTATTAATTGCGCATTATATATACAAAGTGTAACCGAAATAAGTACTACCTACCGATACTACCTTTCTACCCCTTTTTCACTCTTTGTCTAGGCCATGCTGGTTAGCAACATGTCTAATAGACAACCCGATTCTAATTTAGAGAGGATTAGAATGTTATCGTTTTCTGTCAGTTTTTGCATGTTGATTGACTGACAAAATTGAGGACCTATTCAATATAGCAACAAATTTCTGTACGCGATTTGTATGACTGTCAGTGTAAGTCAGTTGGTTGCAACCCCACAAGTATTCTATTATCATGTCGATTTTTAAAAATTAAAATATAAACTTAAAACAATAAATTCTAACCTTAAAGAAGGTAATAACCACATAACATATATAATAACAGAAACAAATAAATAGCATTATTAATAATTTAAATACAAATATTGGTCAAAAAATAAGTTTCTTTTTCAATTCCCCCTTCGTCTCTACGCGCGACAACCTGAAGGTTTTCCTATTTAATTTTACCCCCTTCTTCATAACTTATATCCTGAGTCCATCTATTTAACTCAAATTTAACCATCATGTTTCCTTTTATTATTTCCGTCTCTAAGATACTTTTATTTCCTCCAATTTTCCAACTATCGTCTCAACTATCATTCAGGAAGGATTTCGTTATTTAAATTTCTGCTTCTCCTACACTTTGCTTATTTCGGCGAAGCCTTGACTTTGTAATCGATTACTGATTTAAGTTTTCTTGTTGGTTGTGTCCACGTATAAGTGTGGATATCTTTACGTGGGAAAAATCCATTCATAATTTTGAGATCATTTTGGCTGAAATATCTATAAGCCTATGTTCATTTTCATTCCTTGTTTCTTCCCCAAATTTTCCAACGACCCGGTTCTCGTTCCTTCTTCCCGTCCTAGCATTCATGTCTCCTAGAATAATTACTTCTCGTTGGTTTCCCATTCTGTGTATAGTCTCATTCAGTACATCTTCGTATTGTTCTTTCTCGTTATCTGGGGCGTATACTACGATGATGGAGATCTTAGTTCCGTGGTAAATGAGATTCATTGTGACAATTCTCTTATTAACTGTTTCTCAGTTTGTTATACCGGCTTTAAATTTAGTATGTACTAGCAAAGATACTCCCATTTTCGCGCGTATTTTCCACATTCTTCCATGCCATTACTCTTCTTTTTCGTTTCTGTTAGTGCTATAATGTCTATTTTGACAAGTTTCAAAGACTGCTGGTCGATGTAGACCTGTAGTTACGGCACTGACTTCATCACATCTTGGTGAGAAGTATGAAAAATTACTTGATCTTCGTGTGAAAATTGCAGAGGTAGAAGTTGAAAGAGAAAACTCGCTGAGAACTTTGTTTTCCAAAAATATTTGTATTTTAGTTAAAAAATATCCCTTTCGGTTCCAAAATATTTCGCCATCTTCACCCCCATGAAACTGTATACGTATGTGGGTACCATCAATGGCACCTACAGCTCTTGGAAAACGAACAATGCGAAAAAAAATTGTGTTCTTGGTATTTCATCATTTGCCGGCATCCTAATAAATCGCGGAGGTAATTCAGCTATGGCTTCCAACACATGCTTTATAATTCTAGATGATGATGGGTGCACTCCTACAATATATACCAGGGTGAATCCCTATGCTCCGCAGTGGTTGCTTGATTAATGTTTTTGACAGTTAGTTAGCTGACATTTGTCGATCATATCTACAAAATATCAATTTTGTATCTCAAAGCGTCGTTGAACTGTGTGTCGTGATTGTTCATAAAATGAATCATGTAGAACAATGAGCCGTAATAAAATACCTCCAGAAAAAGGGCATGACGCCAACTCAAATTCATGAAGACATTGTGGCAACTATTGGGGAGTCTGCAGTTTCTTATGACATAGTCAAACGCTGGTGTCGAGATTTTAACTACGGAAGAACAGCATGTGAAAACCAACTCATCCTCACTCCTCTCATAACGGTGACAACAGACAAAAACATTAAAAAAGTACACGATGTCGTACTGCAAGACCGACGAGTACCATCAGAGACAATGTGGAAGATACTGGCTTATCATATCATGTGGTGCACCACATACTGACGTTAAGGAATGGTGTGCTGTTCCATCAGGATAATGCTCCCAGCCACACATCTTGTATTGCCATGACTTCTATACACCAAGAAGGCTTTGCATTAGTGGAGCACCCACCATATTCGCCAGATCTCGCCTCCAGTGATTACAGGTTGTTCCCCAAATTAAAAGAAAACTTACGCGGGAATTTTTTTTCCAGTAATGATGAAGTGATGCAAGATGTAGAGAGGTGATTTGCAGCGGTCGGACAAAAATGTTTCCAGACGGCTGTTGAGATGTTGGAGCTCATCGGTGCTCAACCACCAAGTGCATTAGTGTACTATGTCGAAAAATAAAAAATATAATGCCACTGTAGTTTTACTGTAAGGGGGTCAAAGGTGCAGCATAGGGATCCACCTTCGTATGCCACTTCTGAGAGGTGACCATTAAAAGCAAAAAAATTCAACGTAAGAAGGAATTGATTCATGGGCGAAACGCTATCGTTCCTGAATGCAATGATAAGGTATGTGGAAATTTATGTTATGTTTCTTACATATCATTGGGAAATTCAAAAAATTCTTATATTTCAATCAAAAAATATAAACAAGTTTGTTTAGTTAACCGAAATCTTCTGTAAAACGTAAATTCATCCATGTCAGTTGATCCGACCTTGGATGTCGCAACCGAAGAAATCCATAGTCAATAACTTCTAATATGTCTAAATCATCTTCAGAAATGCCAGCATCATCAAATATGTTCATTCTTGCGAAGTTATAACCAAAATCTGATAATATTCGCCACAACTTTAATTTAATTTAATTTAATTTCATTTAATAAAACATGTTTAAGGTGCGGTGCGTTAAGAAATTCGATTTTAAGTGGTATTAACAATTAATATTCATTAAAATATTTAAAAAAGTGCAGTGCAACAGCACGTAAGTTACTCATTTGCATATCAACATACATTTCACAAAACGAACAAACTATTTTGTCGTTCATTGTAAACACCAACAGAGTAAAATGAATGAGTTCAATAAGATCAAGATCGTAATTAATTTATTGTAGACAAACAAAGTAAAACGCATTCGCTCACGAGAATCAATAAATTGCAATTTTTTAAAAGGGCAACGTTCGAACGTATGTTTAATTAAATATTGCATTAAGTCGTTCAACAAGTTTGAAATCGAAACATTAGAAATCTTTGCAGAAAAAATCAATAACAGTTATTTGTAATTACTAATTACTCACTTGTATATCGATACAGATTTCACCAAATGAATAAACGCATTTTAATAAATTACCGTAACATTAATCGATTGCACAGTTTTAATTGCGTTTTCCAAATAATTGTGGACATGAAAAGTGCAATTTCCGCTGTCAAGCATCTCACAGGTACCGTCCAGTGGAGAGGATCGAGAACTACTAAGCAACAAAGTTCAAATTGAAATTAATTTTGAATAATAATTAATTTCAGTTGCAACGAACAAATAAACGAGTTATTTACAAATGTTTTAATATCCTGCAATTTATATTAAACTTGTTGCAATATGAAACACAGCAAAACATGTTTTTAAATAGACCATAGGTGTACGTATTATACTATGTTTCAGTTCTATTGTGTGATGTATTATATTGTCGGTACATCGCATGTTGACGTTATAGTATTACTGTATGAATTACTGATTTTCTGTATTAGACACTCAATCTAAAACCAATCAAATTTTCATGTGTTACTCCACCACATGAAATAAATGTAAATAAAGTCCTATATACTCTATTTAAAACTATGGTTGATGATCACATTTTGTGAAAAAATACGTTTGCAAAAACGAACCAGTAACCGTGACAAATAACAAAAATAAATTACATAAAAATATGAATAAAGCAGCACTGCTCAACTTAATTAGAAAGCCACGTACTTTTAATAAAAATGAAATTATTATGCGTTTTTTGTGGATTCCCAGTACGATCGACTCATCGAATTACATCGAATTACAAGTCATTCGCAGGAGTCTTTTATGACTTCTTCATTATGATCGCGCTTTAAAAGTCACACGAGAGTGGAGACTTATTACATCGTTAAACCTATTTAGACGATAGTTCTCGGTTTGTTACATAAGTTCACGAGTCATCCACCAGAGTCTGGAATGTATACTGGATACATCACCAATGTTTAATATTTCCTGATAAGTTAGGTGAATAAGGGGAATCTTAATAAAGTTGTGTTTTAAGCTGACTCTGGATTTCTTGGTGCGAATTCTAATAAAATGGATTGTATTTCTGGCGGAGTGAATTGCACGTTTCACACCTGAGAAAACCAGGCGTAACTTAATATATTTTTCTCAGCAGGTCACAAAGCAATTGTTAATTTAAACACTTTAAAATGAATTGTATCAAAATGAAGTCAAATGAAAAACGTACATCGCAAATAAGATTTAATGGAAATAAAACAAAGACTAATTTGAAATACAGCCTTTTTTATATATAACGCGTAAATAAGTAATATATAACATTAATCAATATGAAATCAATTCGCATATTTATCGAAATAGGAAATTAAGCCATATTTTGCGACATTTCTGGGACTGTTTGGAATTTATTTCAATGACAGCTTCCTGCATAGAAACCATTGTAACATTGTAAGTCTGCAAAACTTGATATTGCTTAAAGAGGCTGTGATTTAAAATCGCAGAATCGTATCGAATTTTAATAGACAAGAATCCGTTCGCGTGCACCAGCAATTGAGGCGAACATTAAACGGTTTATTTCGTCTTTAGAAGTATCGGGTTATTTAAGCGTTTGATGTGTTGAAAATTTAATATAATGAAAAACTTTGTCATCCTTGGTTATTTCTGAACAGTTGCAGTAATTTTTTTCTAAACCAATAAAAATATAAGTGGATAATAGTTTCCTTTTTTGATTTAACAATGGAGGCAGATGAAAAAATATCCTGAATTGTTTAAGATTAACGTTTCTTTTTCAGTCCACTGTTAAAAGTAAGATTTGGTTTAATTTCAGAATTTATTAATTTTATTTTCAAAAAAAAATAAAAAAACTATTTTAATTTTTTTTTATTTTAAAGAGAAATATTCGGGGATTGTAAATTTTTATACCTGTTTTCTGCATTACAAATATTTAATTTCTTTGGTAAACCGAACGATCGTCCTATAAATATAAACGCACAAATAGAGAATCTGTGAACGTACGAGTCGATCGAAGGGGAGATCTTTGGGTAAAAGTCGTAGTTTCCATTTTGGAGTCGAAATGCTCGTATATGTGAGGTGATAATGATCCTTGAATGTTGTGGCATTGCATTCCCCGTCTTGTGTATGGATTAAGAAAACAGAAACAGTTAGCCACACGATATTTGCGGCCACACCTTAGATCCAGGGAAACCCCTACGCTGTTCTCCGCAGTCACGAAACTTCTTCGAGTATGTGGCGGGGGGCGATGCACTTATGTAGCATGGAGTTGCTGCAAGTGTGGTGTGGGCGATGCGAAAATATTGCGTGGCTAAGCAAGCACTCAATCGGTTTTCTTAATCCGTAGACAATACACGGAACATAATACCACAGCCAGGTATTCAACATCCAATTATCACATTCATGTAATTTAACGTGTTGTCGTGCATATGACAAGGGGAGTTGTTTTGGTGAAACGGTATTTTCAGTATCTTATATCTTATATTTTACATGCAAATAATATGGAACAAAAGTTTCCCAGGAATTATTTAGATCAAAAATAAATTTGTTATTATTTTTGGACAAAACATTCTTAGTTTTAAAGGGAAAACGGTGGCTAAAAATAATTACAAATATTTATTAAAATGTGAGTCAAAAAAGAATTATAAAGTTTCTTTTTTGACTCCCATATAAACATAAATTTTAATTATCTTGTAATAACTAATAAAATATTATGTGTGTGCCAAATAATATTTCTATTGATTTCAACAACATGCACGTAATGAACGGCTGAAAACTAGAAAATAAATAAAAGTTATCTAAAAACACGAAAAACAAACATTTTTATCGTTTTTCAACTGCAATGCGAACCTTGGATAAAACTTTTTTGGGTTTTATCCACGGTTCGCATTGCAGTTGAAAAACGATAAAAATGTTTGTTTTTCGTGTTTTTAGATAACTTTTATTTATTGTTTTCAGCCGTTCATTACGTGCATGTTGTTGAAATCAATAGAAATATTATTTGGCACACACATAATATTTTATTAGTTATTACAAGATAATTAAAATTTATGTTTATATGTGAGTCAAAAAAGAAACTTTATAATTCTTTTTTGACTCACATTTTAATAAATATTTGTAATTATTTTTAGCCACCGTTTTCCCTTTAAAACTAAGAATGTTTTGTCCAAAAATAATAACAAATTTATTTTTGATCTAAATAATTCCTGGGAAACTTTTGTTCCATATTATTTGCATGTAAAATATAAGATATAAGATACTGAAAATACCGTTTCACCAAAACAACTCCCCTTGTCATATGCACGACAACACGTTAAATTACATGAATGTGATAATTGGATGTTGAATACCTGGCTGTGGTATTATGTTCCGTGTATTGTCTACGGATTAAGAAAACCGATTGAGTGCTTGCTTAGCCACGCAATATTTTCGCATCGCCCACACCACACTTGCAGCAACTCCATGCTACATAAGTGCATCGCCCCCCGCCACATACTCGAAGAAGTTTCGTGACTGCGGAGAACAGCGTAGGGGTTTCCCTGGATCTAAGGTGTGGCCGCAAATATCGTGTGGCTAACTGTTTCTGTTTTCTTAATCCATACACAAGACGGGGAATGCAATGCCACAACATTCAAGGATCATTATCACCTCACATATACGAGCATTTCGACTCCAAAATGGAAACTACGACTTTTACCCAAAGATCTCCCCTTCGATCGACTCGTACGTTTACAGATTCTCTATTTGTGCGTTTATATTTATAGGACGATCGTTCGGTTTACCAAAGAAATTAAATATTTGTAATGCAGAAAACAGGTATAAAAATTTACAATCCCCGAATATTTCTCTTTAAAATAAAAAAAAAAATTAAAATAGTTTTTTTATTTTTTTGGGTTGCGTCCTCTGTATCTAAAAACGTGACAGATTTGACAGACATCAAAACGTTAAATTCGCCTACGAAACTTTAGCAATTCCATGCTTCTGTCCGCTTTAATGTTTTGATATTTATTTCTAAATCCCTTTTGCTCCTTTTACAAGCGTTTCAAATTTATTAGTTACGATAATAATTATGAAGGCGAAGCATTGTAATCGGAATTCCGTTTGATACAAACGAAAAATAAGACACCGGCGTGAAATAAGATCGTGGAATTTATAGAGCGTTATCGATTTGCTACAAAATACATACAAGCCACTTGATCTTATCTTCCGGATAATTGGTTTAACTAACACTTCAAGTAACCCTAAAAGATGACACCGGATATAGAAACAGCGGAAAAAGAAACAATAACAAGTTGGAGGCTCAGAGGACAAGTATAAAAGAATGAAACGTATTGGGTATATTTCCGAGCGTATTATATAAATACCACGTCTCAAAATGTAGGGTATAATTAAATTATTTTACTTAAAATAATGAATTGTTTATTTTTACAACATACATTTTTATTGATTCCGAGGTATTAACAGTTTTAAATGAACATAATATTTAAAACAATGATGTTATTTTGTTTATTTTAATTAGCTTCCACTATATTGACGTTGATCAGGGGTTAAAATGCTACGAAACAGCTTTCTCATTCTCAGACAATGGTTTTGATTAGCACAAAACAACCAGTGGTTAGATTTGACCTAAATTCTTAAATAAATATTGTACATAATAGATTCACACTGATTGTCAAATACCAAGTTGTAGGATGGAGGTGGAACGACCAAAATCATTTTCCAAGAATTGCTTTTTTTAATAGATTACATCCCTAAAAAGAAATACTGTTTCACAGGAAATAAACAACTTGTAACCACCAGAAGAGCATATCCTTCAAAAGTTACAGAATTCTTTTATTAATAGATTATAGTCCTGAAAATAAATAATCAAAGCAAATAAATAATTCATATCCACAACATGGGCATATCCTTCAAAAATACAGAATTGTTTAAGTTAATAGATTATATTCCCGAAAAGAATTCCATGCAATAAACCATTCGTAACCGCCAGAAGGGCCTATCCTTCCAAATGGAATGAGCTTGAGATAAAACTTTACGTTGTAGAGGAAAGTAATGGGAGGTACAAACAGATAGAAGGGAAAATTAAAAATGATATAAATAAACAAACAGAACTAATGAAGAATTTGAAAAATTAAAATGGGTTGTATTAGCGATAACCAAGGCAAAAAAAAGATAATGGATTACCAGTAAGGAACTCAAATCGCATTACGGACTAGGCAGGGAATAACGAAAGAACTAGAGTTTGAATGAGACAAGGAAAAGAACTCAACTGCTTGTCACTGAATGAAGGTTAAAGAGAGAAAGAATATTTTAATTCTAATTTTTCTATTAGAAAATCTGCCCTTATCTACTAAAATTAATAATGGAAAACTTTATAACAAACAAATCGCAGAGAAGGTTTGTAAATGTGTAAGAAAAAGAGATAGCTAAATCCGACGCAAATTACCTGGTGCCTACGACAAATAAGAAGAAAGAAGGAGAACAAACACACTAGTGGAATGTGAGGTTAAGGTGCGAGGGTTATATTGTGTTGGGAATGTTTTTCATGAATTTTGCTATTTATTTCCTATGTTTATTCATTGTATATCTGATTGTATTAGTTTCAAATTAAATGTCACCTATTAACTGTCATTTGATTAGTAGGATTGACTCTTCCTTGATAAACTAGGTTAAATTTTCACAAAAATTTGCTATTCCTAACAAAATAATTTAATGTGTTATGGTTTGATTAAAAACAGAAGCTCCACTCATTGGGTGCCAATTATTATAATGGAATAAGGTTGAATTTATGGACAACCTGGAACGTTGGAAGTAGAAATGAGATAAGATAATAGATTATAAAAATAATAATTTTTATTTTATTTCTTAAAACAGAATATTATGATCGAACATAGACTTTTGCCGGGCGTTGTCTGCTGTGGGAAGAATTAATGAAGGTAAAGGGTAAATTGAAAAGGGGGAAGGCAGCGGGGGAGGACATGATAGATACCGAGGGATGGATAAATGCAAACCCCAAGCATGTGAATCACTAGCGATTATGAGTCTTTCTATATATCACCCCATGAGATAAAAAATAAAATAGTGGAAATAATACGATGGGTACTAAGAGCAAAAAAGTAGTGAACACGGAATGAATTCCATCATAAACTAGTGAAACATTTTAAGAAAAATAGCTCGTTATAAAAATTTTTTTTTATAGAACAATAAAAATATGTGCCATTGAATATAAGAGAACATTTTGAATGATCCCTAGAGGAAAGCAAGACATAAGGGAGAATGAAGAAATGGAGGAATTAGAATCAGAGAAATAGCAAACATTGTAAAACAAAAAGGGAAAGCACCAATAAATAATGACTAAAATATGGGACCTAGAAAAAAAATCCGCGGTGGTCCGCACGAAACTTTCTTATACTTTATTGCTGAAAGAACTTTTCAAACAAATGTTTTTTTTTTAATTCCAGTATATAACCTTTATACGAAAAATTGCTATAACGCGAACCGTTCACGAGATATAGAAAACGTCGATTTGATTAAATCATCAGTTTGAGATATAGCTTTCAAAATGTGTCATAGTGTGACCTTCAATAGTTAGGCGCTGGAACGCGCACAGCCACACGTATGTTTAGCCGCCCGATCCCAATATTATAAAATCCGCGGTGGTCCGCACGAAACTTTATTATACTCAGTTATACTACGTTTTTCGAAAAAACTTTTCAAATCAAAGTTGTTTAAAATATCAATATCTATAATTTATGTGAGAATATTTTTTTCCGTAACGTAAACCATCACTTCTGGTTGAGAGATTGCGTTCAAAATAGGACGTTTTCCTCCTTGCTACATACAAATGTTAAGTTTAAAGTTTCAGAGCTCTACCTATAATCGTTTGGACGCTAGAGCGCGCACAGACACACACACAGACACACAGACGCCATTCCGAAAATAGCCAGAAACGATTCAGGGGACCTCAAAACGTGTATATCCGTTGAAATCTCGAGTTCGAAAATTTTCATGATTCCTATACTTACTTATACATAATGTATAAGAAAGTAATTAATAACTGCAAAATGGGATCTAGGAAAAATGCTTAGCATTACTTCAAAAAATGACTAATGCAACTAATAAGGACATATATGCAACTACATACAACCTTTGTGCGCATTAAACCCGGTTCTCTCCATTATAGTTTTGAATGAGGGGATCATGGAACGTGACACAATTACATGGAGTAAAAATGACATGAACACAAATGTAAGACTGGACACGTACCAATCAATCATCCTATTGTGTGAACAGGAGGATGCTGATAGAAATTAAAAGAATGATTTAAAATTAAATTTTAAACATGTTTACCAAAAGAATATTGTACAATTGAAATCAATCATTTTATTGCATAAACCGGAAGACACGCGTAACAATAAAAGCATTCTTTAATACAACTGTCGATGGGAGCTGGGCGAGCTAAGGTATTACAATTCAGTTGGGTTGGATTGGATTATGTAGGGTTGGGTTGAGTTATATTGGGTTGTGTTAAGTTGCAGAATAGAAGCAGAATACAAGTTGGAAATGTTTTTCATGAGATTTGCTCTTTCTTTCCTATGTTGGTTCATTGTATCTTTGATGTATTCCTTTCAAACTAAAGCCTAAATTTTACTTTGTTTTAGTATTTTGTTTTTGTTGCCATTTTTCTTCGCCGTTTTAGATTTTCTTCACATATTAGCTAGTTGTTTATGTGTTTCCTGGTTGTATTATTTTTATGTTTCAATCTGCATTTTCACTGGTTCCTTTCGTTATTGCACATTGTACATTATAAAATTTGTAAATTTATTGTTTTATGTATACTTTTTAAATTGAAAATGTGTCTTTGATATATAATTAGTTGAAAGATAAAGCTAAGTTTTAGTTATTTTATTTCTAGAGCATAGAGCTTTTATTAAAAGGGAGGATCTAATAAAGTAGAGTAATTTTGTAAAATGTGCGACATGGAGAACGGAGATTATATATATTATTTTAGAAAAGTGTTATAAAAGCTGCACTGTGAAACGAAATCTGTTAAGTAAAATGGGGAGAACGAATTTTAGAAAATCCGTATTTGACTTGAGATAATAATATGTATATTGCGCTTTCGCTGCTCTGAGCTGTTTAATTGCTAGGGTGGCCCGTTTTAAATATTTTCAAACATCTTACTTTCATTATTAAATTGTTTATCTTGGTAGATCAACGTCTTTGGTCAATTGGCGGACCAGAAATTTATTAATTTTTGTCGTATATCCGCCGGAAATAAATTGCAGAGCATAATACGTTAACTTGCTTTAAAGTAGGGAATTCTGTTATATGGACGTAATTGCTAAAATACATTACACAATTACCTTGAATTTAACAACGTCTACAAAGTACACTTTTATGTTCAGCTTTAATATTGCTGCTTCTATTAAATTTATTTAATAATATCAAAACTTGGGGATATGAAATGGAACGATAGTCCACCCAGTTTTAAAAGTATCAAAAATTGATTGTACGTCAACATAAAATCTTATGACATTTTAAAAAATGTAAACTCAATTGTCACCCACAAAGAAATAAGAAAGTCCAAAGATAATAAATGTTCAACGTGCACGTTGCACTTTAATAAATGACACATTAAATAAAGCTACGGTTGCTTGACTGTTCGCAATTAATTACTTCATTAAAATAAAAGAACGGCTACGTATATAGCTATTAATAAGAGCGACTAGTTCCTGGAAAGCAATAATTACACCTTTTAAGGATTCGATCAATAAGTGCCTTTTGTATTTCCCTCTATATTGTTTTAAAAAAAAATTCTCGTAATAGAAAATCATGAAAATCAATTCTTGCGGTATAAAAGTAAAATATCACGAAAATTAAACAATTTACATAACTTTTTACTTACTTATACTTTATGTATAAGTAAGTATAGGAATCATGAAAAATTTCGACCTCGAGATTTTAACGGATATACGCGTTTTGAGGTGCCCTGAATCGTTTCTAAGTATTTTCGGAATGACGTCTGTGTGAGTGTCTGTCTGTGTGTCTGTGCGCGCTCTAGCGTCCAAACGATTATAGCTAGAGCTCTGAAACTTTAAACTTAACATTTGTGTGTAGCAAGGAGGAAAACGTCCTATTTTGAACGCAATCTCTCAACCGGAAGTGATGGTTTACTCAAAACACTATTTCTATTTTTGTTGGATGATCAAATGACATTGATAAATGCGTTGACTCAAATTCTATGTTAATATTGAAGAATGAGATTGACATGTTTCTAGATTCACTAGCTAATATCGAATCTGATGTTTACATTCTGCAAATACCTCTTCGTCATGACAAACGGTACTACAATTGTATGATTAAACATATTAATAATTACTTAGAACGGAAAATTAATTTAAAGTGTAACAGGAACGTTACTTGTGTTCACGTCAATGAAATTTTGCTGCGTTCTGATTATACGATACATGGTCAACATCTTAATATAAGAGGAAAGAAGAAAATATGTGACCTTCTGATGTCCTCTATGTCCGTTCATGATGAAGTTGTCGTCTTGGGTGAAACTACATCGGCCGACAAATCAACAGAGAGCAGTAATTGTGAAGAGGCTTTTTTATAAGTGTTGCTCAGTGTAGTTCGTTGCGAAATAATAATAATTTGTCACCTAACTTAGAATTTACCTTGATTCACCAAAATATCCAAAGTCTTTTTTATAAGATAAATTTTCTTGATGTTTTTCTTCAAGAACATAATTCAATGATTTTTTGTGTCACCGAGCACTGGTTAAATTGTACACAAGCAGATATAATTAATATTTACGGTTACAAATCTATTGCAATGTATTGCCGCAGATCTCACATTCATGGAGGTACTGCTATATTTGCCAGGTCGGATATTGCTCAGTTTTGTAGGCCAATAAATTGTATGTATCATATGGAGGAGCTTTCTTTTGAGTTCTCTGCCATATCCTTTAACGGCGATACGTGCATTATTGTTATCTATAGACCCCCCGCTGGGGAACACGACATATTTTTTAACCATCTCGAGTCTGTGCTCTTGTTTTGTGCAAGCAAATATGGAAGTGTAGTTTTATGTGGAGATTTCAACCTCAATGCATTAGTCTTTACGACAAAATTAAAAATGTTACTTGACTTATTGGCCTCGTTTGAACTTGTATCACTTATAAATGTTCCAACGCGTATCACATCTAGTAGTCCACTGCAATAGACTACATCATTGCTGATAAGAATTTGAAATGCATGGTTGGTGTTATTGATTCTTCCTTATCTGATCACACCGCACAGCTATTTAAATGTGTTATAGATGATGAAACTCTAACTTTAAAAAATAAAACTATTAACACGGCTAGCTACAAATCTGACATTAATCGGCTAAATGTTTCAACGTTTACAAATTGTTTTGCAGACTATAGTGTTTGTTTTTCATTGAACATTAACATAATTTTTGATAAGTTTTTAAACTTATTTGCATATGCAACTGATCTGAGCTGTCCTAAAATCAAAATAAACAGTAATCAGACATACTTAATAAGTCTGAATATTTGAAATATTTGAATAAAATGAAAAAAATTATTAACTGCAACAATTTAACAACACAATACAAACAAGCTAAAAAGGAATTAAACAAACTAATTTCTGCAGAAAATCAAAAATATTACGCGAATAAAATACATAACGCCAATTCGAATAAGATACTATGGAATACTGTTAATGAAAACTTAGGCAGAAAGAAAAAAAATCATGAATACAGACTAAATATAGATAACAATTTAATAACAGATCATTTAAAACTCTCGAACATATTTGCCAACTATTTCACTACTATTGTAGCTGAAAATCTTAATCAACATTTTGGTACTTCATTATCTGAAAAATGTACTTTATCGTCACATCAAAGAAAACATCATTCAATGTTTTTAATGCCTTTTACTATGAATGAAGTCGCATCTATAATTCTTAAATTGCCAAATAAAAACTCAACTGGTAATGATAATGTTTCAGCGAAGTTAATAAAACTATGTATAGATGTGATATCGAAACACCTAACGATTATACTGAATCGTTCAATAGAAGTTGCAAAGTTTCCGGATGTGTTAAAAATTGCGTCTGTGACACCGTTATTTAAAAAAGGGGACGTCAATATTATTGGTAATTACCGGCCTATTGCAATTCTTAGCACTTTTTCAAAAATTTTTGAAAAGGCAGTTGCTGGTCGGATCGTGCAATATATAAATGTCAATAACTTGTTTTCTAAGTCCCAACATGGTTTTAGAAAAGGTTACTCTACAGAAACTGCGTGTATTGATTTTATACAGTGCATAAATGATAGTTTAAATAGGAAACAAAAAGTTGCTGCTTTATTCTTTGATCTGACTAAAGCATTTGATTCCATAAATTTCCTTTTTTTACTTGATAAGCTGAACACGTTGGGCCTCAGAGGAAATGTCAATGATTGGATACGGTCATATTTGACTGATCGTAAGATAAATGTTAAAATTGGTGCTGCAAGCTCTAATGATTACGACCTACATTTGGGTGTACCTCAGGGCTCCGTACTAGGCCCTCTCCTTTTCATATTGTTCATAAATGACTTACCCGAAGCTATCATTGATGGCATAGTTTTCTTGTACGCGGATGACACTTCCATAGTTGTAAGTTCAAATAACGCAGATGAATTGACCATTAAACTTAATTCAGTTTTGCACGCATTTGCAAAATGGTGCGATCAAAATAGATTAATGATTAATATTAGTAAAACAACACTTATGTTTTTCACTCATAAAATCAACAACAAAACGTTTGACCATTCAATGATCAAATTAAACTACAAAAACTGCGAGATATTGTGTACTAAATCGTGTAAATTTTTGGGTACTTTTATTGACTTCAATCTGGATTGGCATGTTCAGATTGATGATACTTGCACACGTTTAAATCGCGCATTTTTCGCAATTTGTAATTTAAAGAAAAATTGCTTCTTAGATCTTAATTCACTTTTAAATGTATACTATGCACTGGCATATTCTGTATTATCCTATAATATAGTAATGTGGGGACAAGCCAAAGACTGGGAACGTGTTTTCATAATTCAAAAGAGAATAATTAGATTGATGTTCGATTTAGGTAAATTGGACTCTTGTCGTGAAATTTTTAAGAAATATTCAATATTAACTTTCGTTGGCATTTACATGTATAAACTTCTTACGCATATTTTTTCACATAAGAGTCAATATAACACAGTAAGTACTGTGCATAATCACAATACTAGGAATAAAAATGATTTAATTCTGGATAATTTTTCATTATGTTTATTTAAAAATCTCCTAAATATGCGGGCTGTCACATATTTAATTCACTGCCGGAACACATAAAATCATTGAGTGATAGGGTTAATTTACGAAAAGAATTAAAAACATATTTATTATCAAAGACATTCTATACGCTTGGTGAATTCTATCTCAGTCGTGGGTAGCTTATGTATTTTTCTGTCTTATAGTTCCATATGTATACTGTGTGTCTTGTTTCTATCGATTTTATTTATTTATTTGTTTGACACTGATGAATTTTTTTATTGTTATTTTAGTATTTAATGTATTGACTTTTCACATCCAGTTGATACTGGCATACGTGATGAATAAAGATCTTATCTTATCTTATCTTATCTTATCACCTTTTTCCATATCTCGAAAAAGGTACACGTTACGGAAAAAAATATTCTTAGATAAATTATAGATATTGATATTTTAAACTTTTATTTAAAAGTTTTTTCGAAAAACGTAGTATAACTAAGTATAAGTAAGTTTCGTGCGGACCACCGCGGATTTTTTCTTTAGTTGTTAATTAAAACATAAATATTAAAAAAGAAATGCTAGGCAATGGTTTTGAATAAAACAATTACCAATTATTAATTTTGAGTTGAACTGAATAAAATACAAAAACCTAAAGATTCATTTAATGTGAATCATTTTATTTAGTTCGTCTTGGATTTCAATGGAAATAATTCCATTCTTACTCGAAAAATCCCATACTTGCAGCTAGTCCATTTCGTTGGTTTGTAATTGTTTGCGTCCACTTTTCTATAATGTGGACCCTTAGTAAATTTTAACGAGTCGTTGCATTGACAAAAAAATAGTCGGATAGAAATTATTTAGCCGCCATTAAAAGCACAATGCTTATTCCCAATTTATCTGAAGTTCGCTTTTACTGATCAAGTACGAGGGAACCTGGATAATATATCAGTAAGATTTAGTTCCAACAAAGGAGGAAAGTTCTATTCATTGGTCAACATTTTCCTGAACAAGTTATAACGATGCGAAATCGCTATCTACTTAGATTTAAAATAATTACGCTACGTTAGCTGTTTATGTGGTTTCGAACGGAAAATATCCAATTTAATTAAAAAAAATATTTATGAAGACTATTAGATACTTTTTTAGACAAAAATGAAGCAATGTAAAAAACGTTGATACTTCAATTTGTAAATATTCAGTAAAATTCCAGTTTTCTTAACTATAGAAATTTCACGAACCCAAATTGACTAAAACTTATCAAATTTCTATTTAAAATTACATGAAATATTTTTGAAATTTCAATAACATTTATTTTATAGCCACCATTGAAATGCATTGTTCATTACAAGACATATTTGTGAATATTGAAATTTTAACAATAACGGTTGTAATTTTTATGTTAATGTGTTTGGAATTATAATTAAAATTTGAGAATTTCCGATTTGCCTGCGTGCAACCTAAAATAATTGATGTGATGTGCATCTGCAATAATTACTGTATTCAAGATTAGACTAAATTACTTAATTATGTTCATTTATTAACCAAAATGTAAAGCTTTTTTTTCTAGAAACCGCGAAATATTGTGTGATTTTCTAGAAACCGCCGAATATTATACAATTAGCGTTGCAGGGACTGAAATCGTGTATTCTGACTATTAGAAGTAAGAAAAAAATAAATATCATTATTTTTTTGACTGTCGAAAACTGCGTTTTTTTTAAGGGTGCCCCCTTTGTACAGAAAATGTAATTTTTTCAAAAAAAAAATTTAGAAACCGCGAAATATTATACAATTAGCGTTGCAGGGACCGAAATAGTGTGTTCTGACTATTAGAAGTAAGAAAAAAAATATCATTGTTTTTTTGACTGTCGAAAACTGCGTTTCTTCCAAAGGGTACCCCCTTTGTAAAAAAAGTGATTTTTTTTTTAAATTTCTAGAAACCGCGAAATATTATACAATTAGCGTTGCAGGGACTGAAATAGTGTATTATGACTATTAGAAGTAAGAAAAAAAATTAAGATCATTGTTTTTTTGACTGTAGAAAAATGCATTTTTTCCAAAGGGTACCCCCTTTGTACAAAAAAGAGATTTTTTCAAAAAAAAATTCTAGAAACCGCGAAATATTATACAATTAGCGTTGCAGGGACTGAAATAGTGTATTGTGACTATTAGAAGTAAAAAAAAATAAATAGTGTTTTTTTGATTGTCGAAAACTGCGTTTTTTCCAAACGGTACCATTTGTACAAAAAAAGTGATTTTTTCAAAAAAAAATTTCTAGAAACCGCGAAATATTATACAATTAGCGTTGCAGAGACTGAAATAGTGTATTCTGACTATTAGGACAATCTGACTATCTGACAATGTATTCGCCTCTTTTCAGTTATTCATAAAAAACTTAGAACGATACTAGATTCTCGAGACTCCAATAAATAGCATTTAATGATCAACAAATTTTCATTTCTGACCAATTCGTTTCAAAAACTACATTTTTCTCGATATTATTAATATTTGTTATAAATGAACTAATTAAGTTCTTTTAAAATATAATAAATTAATAACTCTTATATTGCCGATTTATATTTCCATCTTAAATTTGTAATTGCATCTTGTCCATATGAATTATTGATTAGACGTCCTATCATAGAGGTTGCATCGGACAGAAACTTCGAAAACAAAGCTATTGTGCTGATATAGACATTGACAAGTTCACCCCACGTTGGACGACATAAATATTGTATTTTACTATCCTTTTTGTGGTTTTATTTTGCCTGTCCCACTTTTATTATATTAAACAAAACATGTTAACTATAATGATGCGCTAATTGTATTCAGTTCACTACTTTCGATTATTTGATTTTTTTACTTAATCATTATTTATTTTTTATTATTGTTCCGCTAATTTTTAAACCAGTGTAAATTATAATTGGTGCTTATGAATTAATTTCGAAGTTTAAATCTAAAATTAGTTTTAATTAGTAATAAAAGGAAATTTCCCGCTTAATAATGCGGTGAGTTTTTCATATTAAGATTTTTTCTCTAATTAATGAGCGTTCTTATCTTATTATCTTTCATTTAGTACTTTGTCTTCAACACTGGGTTTCAAATACTCCACTGCTTTGCTGTTTTCTCGGTTTGCGTCCGCACACCTTTTTACCGTCGCACTGAATTTTATTCAATCTCCAAAACATTTCCCTCCCTCTTAAAAAATATCGAGTTTTATACATTTTTGAGAAGTGGGAAAAATTCAAACATCGATTTAACAGTAGTAAATAGCAAAATTCGCAGATGTATAAAACACGAAAGCAGGCGTTGTTTATTAACGAATTAAAGGCATAACTAAAGATTATCAAGTGCGACAAATCGATTTTAGGAAACGGAATAAATTCGAATAAATTCTACTTATTAATTTTTACATCCTTTTTGATCTTTATTTATTTACTGGAATTTTTGTGCTCGGCACAAAAAATGAAATAAATAAAGATAAATTTCAAAGATTTCACAGTGGTTTATAATTGCAATTAATCTTGTTCTTAGTAACTGTATTGGCAGTGCTGTGTAAGCGGCAAGTCCTTCGATTTTATTCTGGTTTCACGGTCTTCTTCTTAACGCCCCCTACTGCTTCGTAATTAATATAATTCAAACTGCATTATTTTTACAATTTCACCCTAATTTGTAATTGCAATATTTTATGCATGATATTTTTTTTTAAGTTATACGTACGATTCGTTACTAGATTCTTATATAAATTATTTTACCTTGTCGATTTCGCGGCTCGTATAGTCTACATTTATTTAAAACTGGTCGTTATTATTAACTAACCCTAACGATTTACAGAGTCGACCATTTAGCTTAATAATAAAAAACACTTATTAAATAATCACAGAAATAAATTGGGAAATGAATCACAAAACCTCGGAGCAGATTTCCCATTAATGATTACTACTTCGATCTTACGCACATCGATTATACAAAATATTAGCTTATTTTGAACAGGATTAATTATGTTCATTAATATTTATCGTATATTATAGGATGAATTAAAATTATGTATTCTTGACAATAAAAAAAATAATTCACGTATAGATATAGGTGTAACAACAAATCAAGTTCTCGCGTTTAATCCAAATATGGAACGCGACAAATTGTATGGCACATGAAACATTTTATGATGCGTATTACTCGCCGGTAGATATACAATACATACATTACAATACAAAATATAAACATTTATTTATGTTTGATATATATATATATTGTATATTAAATATCCGTACTCACATTAAATCAATATTTACCTAAAAATTCCAGCATCTGCTTTATTTGAGGCTGTATTTATCATAAATTATAGAAACAACGCGGTAAACATACCCGATATAATTTCAAACTTTCTCTACATATTAAGGTAATTAACAATGTATAACTGTTTTCTGAACGTGTAGGCTAAATATGGCTAATTAAACACAATGAGAAAAATCTGAATGTAAATATCATTAGTCGTGCAATCTCTATTCCCCACATTTTCTTCCCGAAGCAGTTATTTATCTGTTCAACATTTTCAGTCGCCCACCTGATTCATAAATTTCCTTTCTAGCTTCCACCAATTACATGAGTCCACCCACTTCATCACCACGCAAAATAGTCATGTCGCTTGTATCCCACTATTTATAAGGAAGCAGAAGCTGTCTAAAAGCCACCAATTGTCAGTGAACGTTTGATTGTTTGATTGAGGTCTTTAAGGCGTTTCCAATTTGTTTGATTTTTCATGTCGGAATATATAATATATAATGCCTTCCTTCAAGAAAGTTCAAAATATGACAATGAGTACATATGCAAAGAGTTTCATAAAGGTGAGAAAGGCTATCTTGCCCCATCTATAGAGATATAGCTTTTATGCACCAATGTAAAGGTTCGCATTTCTGAAAAAAGGGATCATATAGATATGACGCAGTACATAGGAATAAACTAAATAGCATAATGCAGAAATTTCTAATCCCAGAGGAGTTGATCAGACTTGTTCAGGCCAACATTAAGTGAAATTTCTAAATCATTTTGCAAGAGATCTAAAATCTAAAATCATTTTGTCTTAGGTATGTACCGTAGCACATTTTATGATCCATTTTCCACTTTAAGTCACACCTGATTTAACTCATCGACGTCGTCGTTTTTCAACCATAACAAGTTTTAAAACCTTGTCATGTAAAATTAATAATTGCATGTACAAGACGAAAATTGTAAAAAAATCAAAATGAAATAATACATTTTCATAAAAATTATAACACGTTTTATAAACTGTTTGTAATTGCACATTTAAAATTTTCCGAAATTATACTTCGGGTTGTAAACTGATGATTGATTACTTAAATCCAATGTGTCAATGTAAAGATTATTTTTCGTTTATATTTGCCAGTTATATTAAACTATTAAATTTATCGCTAAAATACAATCAAAATTAAAATAAGTTTCATGTCTGAAATCTGCTTCTATTAAATTGATAATATAAATCAAGTGTGTAGCTTCTATTTTATGATTTTTATAATTTTGAGAGCGTTAAGCGACAAAAAGCTCAGTATATTATAGTTCACATATTTTATGATATATCAACAAAAAGGTTTCTTATTACCGTAATATTTTAGTTCTCACGTGCTTACGTAACATAAATCTCAACTACTGCCTCTGGTGGGTTTTACAAAAAAATCTCGAGAGTTTCCAAGCGCTTCTTTCAATTTTGTATACAGGAACACCGTGACGTTGAAAGTATTGTGTAGTGGAAAAATATAGATGGCACGCTTGTTCTCGAAAGGTAAATGCACCCTGCAGTGCATTGCGTTGATTGTCTTAACCATCTCCGTCATATATTAAGCCATTACGCAACATTCTCATCAAATGCTCTATTATATTAGAAGGTTCGGAGTCATATACCAGCACACTGTGATTTAACCGGTATATAAGGGTCTATTCATGCTGGCTACTCTTTAATTAAGGATTTGGAGCATTCGTGTAATAGAAAGTGCAACTTCTTAATAGCAAGTTGATTACAATTCAAGCAATCCGTACGTTATGCTATGGATAATTATTACAACCAAATCTTAATTAATTTTATTTAATTAAAAATTTCGTAATTCACTTGATACCAATAAAGTTTGGAAATGCTTTTTTTTATAAACGATAGATCCATTACATCGTTGTTTGTTCTTCTTCTTGTTCCCTCTCTGTTGATTTATTCCCTCCAAAAATTATTTCGTATGATCTTTATTTCCCATCTTTCGAGTTTCTCCTCCTCTTTCTTATTTATGATCCATACTTTGTATGTATACGTTACCGATTGCCGTATTACTGTCTGGTACATTTCTTCATTTATTTGTTAATGTCGCCCCAAATGCTCCACTCGTTCAGCTTTTTTTAAGATATATTGTTCCCCATCACTTATCCCTTCCCCATTGGTATAGCTTCCCCCTTATTCATTTTGACGTGTCTTCTAATAGTTCAAATATCCTCAGTAAGTATTTTCGTTCTTGCCATCAGTGCCAAATGGTCGGTTGTTGTAGATCAGCCCTGTCCCCCCAAATTGAATCCCCTAAGTCCATTTCTTATTTTAAATTCTCTTGGTGACCCCATCCAACAACTCTTTATTGTTTGTATTGTTTATTGATATCTCTATTAATTTTCTTAGTTTCCTTTCTTTTAATATGCTTTGTATTTATGTGAAAGTTTTCGCAGTCTGATTTATCATTAACGGTATAGGATTCTTTTTGAATGTAAATCATTTCTAGTATGAGTCTAGCCTTGAGGTTTCGTTCAGTCGTGAGTATGGAGGTACCGTTGGAATTAAATTTGTGTTCGGTTTCATTTTGGTGTTTTTTAATGCAGTATTATTAATCTTTCGTGTAAGTGTTGCATGGTTTGTCCGATGTAGCATTTGATGCAGTGTGTACATGGTATTTTGTAGATGCAGTGAGTAGGGGGGTTTTTGATTGGGGTTTTTTGTTTCAATTGTGTGAATATGTGTTTTTCAGGGTATATGTGGATTTGTGTGCAATGGTGAAATTATAAGGTGTAAGTATTGGGCTTGTTAAATTAATGGCATGGTCGGCGAGGCTTATAATAACAGATTTTTTGTGTGAGAGAGGTTGAAGTGTAAATATTGACCTGACCATGTGGGTTTGGTGTACCAGATGGCAGTGATGCTGTTATGGTGGCGAAAGAGGGGATAACAGTTGATTCTAGGTATTCGATGACAAGTTGCGCTATGGTACTTGAGATGGGGGAAACCATAGCAAGTCCATCAATTTGGATATAGAAGCGATTTTTAAATTGAAAATAGGTGAAAGTGAGTTCAATCTTAATGGCATGTGTAAATTCGTGTAAGGGTAGTTTGGTGTGTTGTTTAATGAGGTCCCATTTCTTTTGGATAATTTCTAAAGCAAGTAATACGGGGATGTTGGTGAACATTGATTCGATGTCTAGGGATATAAGTAAAAGGGTATTTGGGTTAATTTTGTTATTAATAAATTTTTTAAACTCCCAAGAATCTTTTATGTAGTATGGACTTTTATTAATGAAAAAAGATAAATATTTTGAGAGACATTTTGACAGATTATATGTAGGACTTTGACATGATGCAACGATAGGACGGAGTTGAATTTTCTTGGTTATGGATTTTAGGTTGTCCTCGTATCACTGGTGTTTAATTTTTCCCATTCAAAACTCTCTACTATCCCAGTAAAACGACCACAAATATATAAATTTAACAACAAAAGCGTTCAATAAAATAACAGATTTAACAGCAACGAAATACGACTAGTAGAGTAGAATTTTTAGAACGAACCGCGTAGAGAGATTCGGTATCGTAATATTGCTCCGAATAATAAATCCATGTAAATAATTGAATAAATAAGGATGTTTGTCGTAGAATTAAGTTAGATAAAGTATGTAGAATATTAGAATAGAATTTAGAATTTAGAACCTGCTTGGCAACTGCGGTCCGTTTTAAACAACCAATAGCTACTCTGGATGACTTTAATTATTTCGAGTCTCAATTTGTATTGTGTAGTTTTGTAATTTTTAAACTGAGTTTTATTAGTAATACTTGCATTCTTATATTCAAATAAATGAAGCTTTGATTTATTTTATTTGTGTTTTCTTTTCACGACAGTGAAACTTTGGTATTTAGACACATTTGCGATCGACTTTGAGATTTGTATTTATTTTTCTATGCTTTATTTAAAGATTCAGTTTAACTAAATATTAGTACCATTACAATATATATATATATATATATATATATATATATATATATATATATATGTGTGTGTGTATATTTGTATTAAACACTATACAAATAATTATAAGTTTCTATTCCTGATATACCTAATATAATAATAGTTTCACATAAAATAGCCTCAAGTTATGGTTCGCCGAAAACATTTCTTTAGCGGAGGTCTTTTCTTCACTTCAACGAAAACCAATGCCGTAGACAATGTGAGTTAGCGTTCTAGGTAACTGCAAGAGTAAACGAAAAACACTATACGAATCGCGTATTAATCACAATCAATAATTCAACCGCCGGGAGAGCCGCAGAAATGCCGTAAGTTGTAACGTACGTTGAAGAAAAGAAATTTTAGTGAAAGTCCCATGGCACTATCGTGAGGGAAATGTTGAAATGAAGTCCAAAGCACGGCGAGCTTAATTGTCAATTTTGAACGTTAATCTATAATTGTTTATTCAATAGTTTTTATTTTCATTAACTGGTTGGGTTGAGTTAGTTATTTAAGTATCTTATTCATTCCATATAATTTTATTTAAATTTCATTTATTTTCATTTAATAACTTCAACATCATTTTTATTTAGTTTATAATTTGTTAAAGAGTAAAATATAAATCGATTAGCATATTGATTAATGTATTTAGGCGAATTAAAGCGATTATTTCGATATATGCAATGTTATAGTTTGAACATTGAACGGACATTTTCATTTACGGTCAATCAGAGTCGAGCATTTTGAATTTAGCGAGTTATGAGAGCGATTCAGCAATTAACTATTGCATACATGCATGTGAAGGGAACATTTTTAACTCGGGGGAAACTATGGAAAACACACATTTTACTCGTAAAATCAGTTATGTAATTCGCAGAACTGATACGGATAGCATGATAAATATTGATCATGATATATTAAACTTTTATAACAATTAAATCAATAATTTTGTCGATGAGAGTGGAGAAATTTAGGACTTCAAAATTTCAATTTCACACAAGGATGCAATTAAATTAATTATTATTAATAAATTATTATTATTACTATGCATGTAAATGCTCCAGTGCATTCGTTCTAACATTGATACTGCACTGTTGGTTATATTTTCAATTCACAATTTCCATGATTTTATTCACTGTGGGCGCAAAAATACTTGCGTTCTCTTTGCAAGAAATTTTACACCTGGTTAACAACCCAAAGTCAGATCATTCTTTATTTTGAAGCGAATACAATGCGAGAGAATTAAATGCATTTCTCGTTAGTCTCATTAGTCACATATTAACCCCCCCCACGCTCCACAACTAAATTTCGTAATAAGTGGTTGCTCCTTGATATTTTGATGCACAGATATCTGTATATGTTTGGTACATTTGCAATACAACACATTCAATATGTGGCCAGGAACGTGTTGCATGCCCAACCTTGTGTATCCAACAAACTGTACGTAAACAAATTTTCTCGTACGTTTTGCAACACTCCTGTCACATTGGGTTTTCGTTTACAGTTTATCTGCCTGGTACCTATTTATAGCATTAAAGGATCGAAAAGTAGATTGAAAGGATTTCTCTGCACCTGTCGAATTAAATTTTATTCAAATATTATAACTATAAAAATCAAAGCTTGTGAACGCAATTCTAAGAGAAAATAAATGCATTTATTTGTTTGTAATTAAAAGTTGTACAGTTTAAGGCAAATTGATTCTAACAACATCGGTGTGGAAGCAATAAAACGAAGTTAGTTATTATTCAAAGTTTTGTTTGTGCTTTAAAGATGTTCTAATGAGGATTTGAATATTTCAGGCAAGTCGTTTTTAGCTTTAAATTTCCAATTTGATATATTTTAATTAGGAGTAAATGCGTTTCTTTCTAAATGTCTTGTTGAATATAACCTGTTGGAAGAAAAAGATCAATTTTTAACATTTAACTTCACCGTTATCGAACGATAAATGAATTCCAAACTATTTCCCGTAAGTTAGAGACCATTATCACAGTTTACCCATTTGAACAAACTGAACCGTACCGGGCAAAATTTATCCCCGTGAAAAATGTCATCTTTTAAATTTATACATTGAGTCGCATTTGTAATTATGATACAACGCACGCAATTTAATCGCAGTTTCTAATAGCCTTTTGTGCTTTTCATTTAATTTTGAATGAAAATTCCAAAATAATAACCGTACAATGCCGTTGTGATTTTTTAAAATTAATTGAAAGATTGTTATATCCGCAACTTCGTTCGGAATCCCAATATGACATTTAAATTGAAAATCATACCCGGATGTACGATAAAGTAATTAAATGGTGCACATAATAAATTTCATATTTGTCTGCTGGGACGAGTAAGTATCAAAAAATTGAAATGCAGCGAATTTTATACATGTTTCATGTATGATGTGTAAAAAGTTATTGCATTGCACGTTTAATTATGTAATTGTCGTTGTTTGTAAATGTTTCGTTCGTTTCATTTCAATAAAAAATTAAATGAACTGAAAGTAAACATTAAAATATTGAAATAAATGAACGTGTATAATGAAAACCATATATAAGTTGTGCAAATAGAGCTGAAATAAAAAAACATGATATTAAAATAAGCCAAATGGAAGAGAAATAAATTAAAAAAAAATTAATTTAATTTCAATGCAAACTAAAATTAGAAATTGCACTTTCCACTTTCGAAAATAAAATAGCATTTATATAATTCGAAATGTGTAAACGTGTCAAAATTTTCATTAATTAGTTTTGGTGCAATTAAATATGTCCGTGCACCCACCCTTTGGTTCAGTAGCGAACGCGGAATGTAGGCCATGGATTTATATTTGAAATTTCGTTAATTACACATAAAGAATAATATATTTGGTATATTCAATAGGTAATTTATCGTGCGTTGTTAAAACTTGACGCTTTTTACATATACGCATCTTTCTTCATTACTGGTTATTACAAAAAGCGAAAACTAATAACGTATAGATTTATAGAACTATTGTAATCATTAATCGATGGAAACATAAAAAATGCATCTATTACTAATGCACCATGGAAAATTGTACAAATATTTTTTGTCTACCACTTTTAATATATTACACTATAATTACTCTAAATATAATTGTTATGAGGTGTATTGTGGTCTATTTGTAAAGCGCCATTTTGCAATAATAAATGTAAATGATGTAAAATCGAACAATTTGTTCAAGCTGACGTTTCCCTTCTTTCTTGAAGCATTTTCAAAGCCTAGAGAATATACTATACTATGAAAATTTGTTTAAATAATTTACAAGACAAAAATGAAATTGAAAGTGATAAATAACTCATACTAACTACATTTAATAAGAAAACATAAATCACATTTCACATGAGATGCGTCCAAAAACAGCAACGCATTAAGTGAAAACGTTGAAGAATTTTATGCGCGTAAAAAACGAACGTTCAAAAAACATCGAAAATGAACCATATGATACCTGCCAAACTTAAAGTGATAAAAATCAACCAGCATTGGACAAGTTACGAGGGGGAGTTGAAAAGTTAAAATGTGTATTTATTTAGTCAATGAATTAAAAATTGAAAAACAGTCAAAATTAACGTTAAAAAGAGGGGGTCTTTATTAGACCTATCAGAGAGAAATTATATTCTTTAAAAGCTATGGATTGGATATCAGACACGAATTTGAATAAATATTTGGTAGGTCCTTGTAGTTTGCGATGTCAATGAAACTCCATTAGATACTTTTCCAATAATTCATAATTTAATTATTGCTTCTTCAGGACAAATAGTTCCACTTAACAACAGACAATTTGTGTTCGACGAAAGTTAAGATTAAAACAATAAAAATCAGATAAACTCTCTAATAGTAGTTAAGCGTAAACATTATTTTGTCAGGTTAAAATAATTTAATGAGAATACCAAATAAAGCAACATGAAATGGCAACCAGTAATTAGTGAACACTGACCGTAATTTGTATTAATATACCGGGTGACTCCAGCACCCTAGTGTTCTTTTCGGATTGTTCCTACATCTTTATCTATCTCTCAAGTGCTCCTCCATCTCTAGTCTTCGCGTATATCTAAACGTCAGTACGTAACAGCAATTGAAATATATAATTATAATAACGATTGCGATTCAGTCTAGAATGTTTTCGTAAACAACCTCATTACACGGCCAGGAAAATGTGAATTGAAATCACTAAAAACAACCAGTTCATTTTCAAGTATTTACTGAGCTAAATCATAGTATAAGTAAATCCGGGCTAAATATGTAATATTTGATATAGACTAAATACATAAACGTCATAAATAAAACACCGTAACATTAAGTGATATACATACAATGGAAACGAATGCATTAATAATAATTTCAATTTATTTTCTCTTTAACAGGATATCGATTCCATTTTTCAAATCAATTTCTCCACTCTCATTGACGTAATTCTCGATTTAATTCATTATGTTTATGAATGTTTAATTCTTTGCCGTATAGAATAAAAATAAATGTTAACTTTTCTTGAACACTGATTTATATTAAATAGCACTATGCCTTCCTTCCAACATGTGCTATATAAACAACCAGCACAATATGTAACAGTGGACATTGTAAACTATAGATGTCAGATTATGTCCTTGTTAAACATAACTTTGACAGTTCTGGAATGTGGTTTGATATTTACATTTGTTGTCGCAAATTATAAATCTTATTTTAAACTCTAAATAATTTGACGGTTGTTGAGACATAGTTTGACGGCGGTTGAAATGTTGACTAGGTGGTGTTTTATTCCAATACGTTAGTGAAACATAGATTAACAACGTGAAGGTACCGTAAAAACTATTTCATATAGTTTGACAGCTGTCAATGTCGTTGGAAACCATTTACGTATGTTTCTAACACTTACAGCAAACTATGACAACTGACAGCATGCTACTTATAACTAGCTGTCAAATTAGCGTTTTTAAATAAAACAGAACGGCGACAGTTGCCAAAACATCTGTCAAAATTTCGTACCAAATTATAGTTGCCAACTTATATAATTTTAAATATAGCTCGAAACTTCTTTTGCAAATCACAGCTGCTAAATTATGAACTTTATTTTAAATTGTGAAGACGTTAACAGCTGTTTTGAGGATAGATAGTTTTGATAGCTGACCCAATCTATCTCGACCTAGCCCAACATCAGCTTGTTTGCTATTTTTTGTTTCGTGGAGTTTTATAGTAAAGATAGCTCTCTCTACGCATGAAGTATAGTTGGTTTTTAATTGTTTTGGATATAATTTTGTAATTAGTGCATTGCAGTTATTAGAACAATTTGAGATTTATCTAAATGCGACGTCAAGTCGTGGCTGTCAAATTGCGTATCTTATTTTGACAGGTGTCGAAATATAGTTTGACATTTATCCATCCCAACGTTTCTTATTGTTTTAAACAGAACCTCGACAGTTATTGAAACATAGTTTGGACACCGCTTGAAATGTCGCTGTCGCTGTAATTTAAAAAAAAAATTAAGCAAGATTTTGACACTTGTCGAAACATAATTTTTCAGCTGGCCAATTTATCGCCCAGCATAAAATTCACTTGTTTACTATATTCTTGTTTCGTGAAGCTTAATAGAGCTTTGATCTACACAATTTATTCGGTTTTCAACTGTTTTGGATAACTTTCTAATTACTAAACTACAGATATTTGAAAAGTGTCGCATCTGTCAAAGTTGCATCATTATTTTTTCTTTCGTTATTTGAAAATTACCACTGCTAAATAACGCATAAAAATACCCGCAATACCCTCACATTCTTGGTCCAACATAATTGTAGAGGTCTTGGTCGACCGACTAAGTCGGTACTGTCCAGACTTACAATGACTTCGCAGCCGTTGACATTAAAGTAAATTTCACCTAATATATTAAGTTGGGTTGGGTTGGGTTGGTTTTGTGCTAGGCTGGGCTGGGCTGGGCTGGGGTGGGGTGGGCTGGGCTGGGCTGGGCTGGGCTGGGCTGGGCTGGGCTGGGCTGGGCTGGGCTGGGCTGGGCTGGGCTGGGCTGGGTTGGGCTGGGCTGGGCTGGGCTGGGTTGGGCAGGGTTGGGTTGGGTCGGGTCGGGTCGGGTCGGGTCGGGTCGGGTCGGGTCGGGTCGGGTCGGGTCGGGTCGGGTCGGGTCGGGTCGGGTCGGGCCGGGCCGGGCCGGGTCGGGTCGGGTCGGGTCGGGTCGGGTCGGGTGGGGTCGGGTTGGGTTGGGTTGGGCTGGGCTCGGCTGGGCTTTCTATAAGCTCGTCAGACGACCATACATAGTAATTGCAAGGACGGAGTCTTAGTCAGTGGACAAAGACCAATGGAATAACATAGCAGCAAGAATGTGGGAGCGTTATCGTCTATTAGGCGCTAATGCTTAAACACAAACTCTTTTGTCACCTTCAGTGGATAAATGTGTGGTGATTCGACAAGCTTAGAAAGAGCGAAACATCTGTCATCGCCTTAATACATTCGCTCAAATTTACTTTCATTGTAAATGGGAGTAAAAATAAAGAATGTAGAAAGCGGCAACAAAATGAAAATTAGGAAAATATGAATTTTATTGAATGAATGTCTTTTTATCATAGAAATTATAATTTAATTTTGTATTCTCAAAAAATAAAACATATTTTTGTATGGGAAGTTCTTTGCTATTATGCTGTAGAAAACAAATAAGAATCAAAGTAAAATAACAGCAAGACAAAACAATAATCACATAAATAATAATAAAAACCAGAAAAAAAGAACATAAAATACAAGCTTAGAAAATAATATCAAAAACAATTAATATATTATTATTAAAGAAATTGCATTGAATGTAATAGTACATAACAAGTTGTATTATGTGTGAACTGATTTAGGACGGATTGATTGGGCATCTTATTAAAATATCAGTGACGCAAAAACTAAGTTCATATAATTCATGTAGGTGTGTATTCAATTTTAATTTTCACAACGATGTACACTAAATTCATTTCCAATTACAGATTTTTGCCAAAAAGATATTAATTATAAAACTGTTATTCGTAAAAATCATTCAACGTGCATATTCAATTATAAATTTTAACGTTTTAAACCATATCAAATGTAAATTTAACATCAATAATAGCATAATCGCCGTTGCGGTTTTAATTAAAAAACAAAAAATGCGTACCTACGATGTGAACAAATTTATCAAATTGAATTAAAAATTGTATATATAAAATCACTTTCACAACAACAAACAATTTAAACCCGAACAGAAACAATTATGTATGACACATATTTTCAATAACGCTGTACCAACGTATAATAACCGATTTTTACGCGGTATTTCATAGTTAGACACCCGCCACTTGAACATCGGTTGAAAAACAAAAAATCCTCCACGAAAGCTTTCTTAGCTGCGCCTTTAACGTTTTATAAGGGGTGAAGGCAAAAAATAAACAATGAATGAAAATATAATAAAGAAAATACACCAATATTTTCATTATATTTTCAAGCGTGGTTAGGAGTGTGTTTTAATTGACTCGATCGCACGCAACGATACTTTTCAAGCTAACGATTTTTTAATGTGTAATTAACCTACAACGATTACGCATAATTGTATTACATATACGTTTATATACCATTACATATTAGGGAACTCAGATATCGATTTTAATTAAGGCGAATATGTGACATGAATTACCAATCAGATATACAATCAAGTATGTAATTAATATTGCCACATCAGCACATATCGTTATTAACGGATTACTTTTAATTTACATAAATCGTGTATTTGTTTTCATTCAAATTTGATACGTTCAAATAAAACTTATTAACATTTATTGTCACAACCTTTTTAGCAATAAGGCGTTTCTCAAACAATGAAGAATAATACGATAGATGACACAAAATAAATCCTTTCAGCATTTATGGTATAAGTAATGTAATTGCGGGCTATTTGAACAAAATTACTTTGGCATATGAAAATTTTTGTTGTCACTTTCTATTGATGTACATATTTTCGTAAGGTTACCCAATCTACCCTTGTACTCGCATGCCAAATTGCACGAAAATAATTCTTTTTCAATTTAAATTGATGTTTTTTTTTGTAACACATTTTTTTTGTGTTACATTTTGTAAATGTAACACAAAGCACCTTACTGTATATACTATTGTTGAATACCATAATTAATCGTGCATAAATAAATATTGATGTGCATGTCACTGTGGAAAAACTTCACTTGCCTTAAATATTGATTAATTTCCAGATATTGAAATTGGGTGCATGTCACTGTGATGTGCATGTCACTGTGGAAAAACTTCACTTGCCTTAAATATTGATTAATTTCCAGATATTGAAATTGGGTCAATTTTATGTAGGGTAATATCTTTGTGGATAAAAATTTCATACTAATATTTTTCTAAGTTGATTTTAAATATGTACATCGGTGAGATCCTACTCAAGCAAGCTTTCAAAAAGCGATTTATATAAATTGCTTCTCTATACTTAGAAGTTTATAAAAATAGTAATTTTAACCCAATTCCAGTTAAATGTACTGTTGGCAAATATGTTGGTATTATCGATAATTTATAACGAATAAGATCACCTTTTCTAGATGCCATGATCTGAAATGTTTAACAAATTATCCATTATTAATTCAAAATTAAATTAATTTATGAAAATATCTTGAAATATAATATGAGCTTTGTGGCTTAAGTGCAGTTTGAGAAAAAAATTGCCCAAATCAATGCAAGTCAACCTAAACCAATATAAACTCAAACTATACTCAACCGAACTTATTTGAAATTCTAATAAATGAAACTGAAACTTAGTTGGGTTAAATACGATTTGAGAAAATGTATATAAATGTAACCCAACTTAAAAAAAATCATTTAAAACCAATTTGCTCCAACGGGTTTGGGTTGGGTTGGAACTAAAATTGCCAAAATAAATACAACTCAACATTTAATTAACTCTGACAATGGACCCCAGTCCAGCTTATTTGAATTACTGGATTGATGTTTGTACTTTTTAATTTCATCTCATCTTAAAAGGTAACTTCTAAACTAAAATAACAAAATTTAACAATATGCATTTTATTGCATATTTGAGCATTAAAAAAAATATGTCGAGAGAAAAATATTTAAACGGAACCGATTTTTATGCATATTTGTGCAACACCTTTCAATTGCAATTTACAATCGGTGGGAAAGATGTAGCCCGTAATTTTTGTCTGAAACAAAAAAAAAACCAAAGAAAATGGTAATTCTCATATATTTTCTTCTATGTGAACTTCGTTTGTCCGAGCGTTCATGCGTTCGTATATTTTTTGCTCGACACCTCACTGTGTTTAGTGCTGTATCTTTCAAAATATTGCGAATTAGCCGCTATAACTTTTTATACATATTCTTAGATATATTAGGCATAGATTTGAGGAATAAAAAACAAATCGATTTTTTGAGCCTTCTAAAGCAGGATCTCCCTTAATTGAAAACAACTTGATTTATTTAAGTCGTAGAAATCACCCGATTAGTCCAATGCTACAGTTACTTATTACATCGCGCTTTTAGAGTACAGGTACTTCCCAGATGTGTGTCGGAGACTGCTTAAAGGCATCCGCATGTCGAATAATTAAGAAAGTGTAAAATTTATTGCCTGAATTACGCCCTCATATTATTCGGCTACCTCAGAGCAAAACAGAAGCAAATAAAATTGCAAACAATTTTTATGATGTAGCAGGATTTCTTAATGTTCTTGGTGCCATCTATTGTACACATATTAAAATGCAGTCCCCAGGAGGGGAACATGGGGAGTTGTACCGCAATAGAAAAACTTGGTTTTCTAACACTCAAGCGGTTTGTGATACCAATTTCAAATTCATTGATGTTGTTGCGCAATGGCCGGGATCTGTTCACGATTCCACGATTTTCAACGATTCCAGATTAAGAATGGGCCTGGAGGCAAATGATTTTCCTAACAAATATCTGCTGGGTGACAGTGGTTATGCCTGCAAAAAATATTTACTCACACCGCTGTTAACAGAGTAAACAAAGCGGAAGAAAGGTACAACAATGCTCATAAAGCTACAAGAAATACATCGAAATACAATTGAAAGAGCTTTTGCGGTACTTAAAAAAAGATATCCATACCTCTCGATTGGAATGGGGCTGACGATGGGGAAAACTCTTTCAGACAATGGTTTTGCACAACATTACAATCGAGTTGAACGACGAGGAACCTGATGATGGTGAAATAGTTGTCCACAGCTTAGAGCAACCAGAGAACATTTTCGATCAAAGAATGGCAAATAAAAATGTGGTTATTAGAAAAGCACTGATTAATATCGTTTTTAATAGGTAGGAGGCAGTTGAAATTTTCTTCGAATAAAATTATTACTTAAGTATATAAGTTTTTATTACTTACACCATACACAAAATTAATTATTTTAACTTTATAACAACTTATTTTTGGTTATGTATTTGTTTCTGCAAGAGTATTGTATGTATTTTTATTTTATTTACTTTATTTTCAAATCGAGACTCGCGTTTTTTTTAATTATTTCTATAATCTCCATTTTTTCATGCCTTTTTTTAGTTAAAGCAATTTTCGTCGATATCTTCACGTCTCTTTCGTTTAGCACGTTGACCACACAAAAAAAATGATATCCTTCTGTTTTACAGGAGGTGATGGCAGTACTAGGCCCAGCAACGTCTTCTTCAGAAGACAATTCATAACGACTTGAATTCTCCTAAGGAACTGGATCACGTTGAAAGCAATCTTGAAATTTGTTGTGTTCGGTAATATCTAATAAATTGGAATTAGGGCGCGCCGCGTTATGTTGGAAAAGTTCTTGGGTGAATTCTTGTTCGGTTTCTAAAAATATGTTTTTATTAAAATACTGTTATGTTCAGAACTTACCATTGCCATCAAAAGGATTATTATGAGGCTCTATGGTTGGTCCTAAAATGTCCATAATCATATTTTCTGAGGTGGAATTTTTTTTCCTCTGGGAATTTGTTCCGTCTCCCGTTTTGTAGCTTTACATCTAAAAGTACCTATTCGTTTTAAGATTAACATCGTCTTTATAAATAATGAAGTGGGTACCTTTTCGTTTGCTCTTTTTTTCTTGACCGATTTCTTTAAGTTATTACACAGCAGCTTCAGTTGTTGCACATTGCGGATGCCCGTTTTAGACGTGCTATTAAACCGTCTTGTAATTGAAGACCAGGCATGGTCCTTCTCTTTTGAAGTGACACCATCAGTAGTCTTGTTTTCTAATATATGGCTGTATTCTTCAGCTATCATAACCACTATCTGCTTCTCCTCTCCCAGAATTTTTATTGCTCTTTCTCTCTTGTTCCTTCGATTTTCCTCATCGCAACCCATTTTGAGTAACCAAATTCACAAGTGCAGAAAAACGCAATACGTAATGACAGTGAATGACAGCTTTTAAACCGATGCTTCTGTCACCACCATGGCACTACATGGGTACACTCAGGGTACTCTATGCAAATCCCTAATAAATATATTTATTCGTGAAATAGCAAACCAAAATGCTAAATAGTTTGGTGAAACGCTTTAATTTTTAACCAACGAATAAAATTTATTAATCGAATAGTAAACTATAAATTTATTTGCTGTTGGTGAAATCCACCCTTAAGCTTTTAAATAGTCAACATATCTCCAATTATAATCCTATACAGAAATTCAATTTCAAACATTTATAAATATAAAAACGTATTTTGATAATAATAACAATATGATATGTTATTATTTTAAGTTATTCAGATTTAAAAAAATTCAATTCACTGCTATTAACGAAACTAGTAATGCCCGGTAATGTTTTCCACGTCTCAATATCGAAGTGAGTGTTAAAAAGGAAATAAAAACCTGCGTTGAACATCTGCAGACCTGCAGTGTGTAAATCTTCGCGATTCGAAGTAGAAAACGGACCTTTTAAAAACAAAAAATGTGTATATCACTCAACGATAAAAAATCGTTCTCATTGTTCCCTTTTTAACTTTAGCTTTGAATATAATCACACTTCGAATTTTACTTCTTTTGACTATTCCCTTTCATCTTTTCCGCTTAATGACGACTAATTCGATGTTTTAACTGTTCGGTGAAAGGCACAATAAATCTACATAACTGAAACGGATATTGTAATATTGCTCTGCGTTTCAAAGTTGGTAAAAACGGACGCTTAGAATTTTGAAGCCTAAGTATGGGAAAGGAATATTGGAGAACGATTTATTGAATACTTTGTGAACTTAAACAATTCTAACCGGCGCTCTATGAGAAAAGTTTACACCGGTTGTAATTTATGTAAGTTTTAAATTTGTAATGCGTAAAATTAAATGATTTTGGTGGTATTAAGTATTCTTACAAAACGGGGAATTATTAAAATTATTATTAAAATTAAGATTTTTAAAAGCAACGTTTTAAATATTAAATATACGATGTTCGTTTATAAATAATTTACGTCGGGAAAATAATATCAAACCTTTGATGTAAAATGTCTTGTCAGTTGCAGTTTATCGAAATATACGTGGTATCGTTTTATACGCCACTTCTATAACAGTTGCCTTTTGTTAATTTTTTTTGTGCTATTAATTATAATATGAGCCAATGGCGTATTAAGTTAACGGGGCTTTCTTTTTAATGCTGCAAATGTAAACTAACTACACCTTTATTAAATTTACATAATACGATGAGTTATAATTTATTCCTCTTGTTATAAATGAAACATTCTAGTAGTTTTATATTGTCATATAAATAGTTTTTGAGTTCGTGAAACCAAGAAACTTTCCCAGTCGACTTTGTACTGTTTGCTAACTTTGTTTCTTTAGAAGTGTTTACGATAAAATTTCTTTCTTCAACTGTTCAATTTACTTATGTATCTACACATGTATGTAACGAATAATTTGAATTAAAATATTTCTTGTGCAATGTAATTTATATCAATATTGTTTTACATGTTTAGAAGAAAAATATTAGATTTAACTTTGGATTAATTTTGTTAAATTATGTAATGAAAGTGAAATGACGTTATTACATATTTTTTCCTGCAGTAAATATTTGAAATCATGTTAACTAAAGTCACTATCGTATCGTTTGAATTGCTGTTTTTGTTTTTTTTTTATTTTCGTGTGATTTAGCAATTACATTAATTTGTGCATGGTTCGTTTAACTATTGATTTTTACTTTTGTTAATAAAAAAATACCGTTCATTATAATCGTTTACTTTTCTAAATGAGGTGATTTAACTTTAATAACGATAACAATTTACAAATTGTATACGTTAAAGGGCGTATGTTATTACGACTGTAATACACGAGCATAAAATGTGGCAGGTAAGCAGTGATTCAACAACATGATTGCAACAGTACCTAATGTATTTGGATTTAGTTTGAATGTATTCAAGGATATGAGAGAAGTTAGAAACACTCATCATAGCCACAAGTATTTACCTGCAACTGAAACAAATTAGAGCTAACTTAATTTCGTATACCCAACCAATTCAAACTTACCATGCAGTAGCCTAGGCATTATATTAAATTGAAATGTTTAATCAGCTGTAATATAAATACACTCTATCATCTTAATAAGAAAGACTTAAAACGATAATGTTAATATCTAGTTAGTGTATTGATCCTGAGCGAAGTGTCTGTGAGAGCTTTCTGAAGGAAGTTTCGAGTGCCATATTTCCATCATTAGAGAAAATTTGATGACACTTGTAACAAAGAAACTGTTGAGCAGTTCGATAACTATATTAAATCGCCTGTCAATAAATTTTATGCATTAGATATTTCACGATTTGCATAAAAACGCGAAATGGCCAAAGAAAATTTAACTACAATATTTTTGTATTAAATACTAGTATATTCTATTATATTACATGTAAAATTTGCCCTCGACGAAATTTCTGAGTAAATATGAACGAATGTTAAATTCCTTCGGGGAATTTCTACTAAACAGTTTATACGTCAGGTACATTACCAGTCTCTTGACGATAAAAACGAGCAATAAAGAACAGAAATTTTATTTTTACCCTGTATACGGGAATTAATTACTATTTTAAATTATTACATTAGTTATTTATATTATATTTTTAATGATTCGTAAAGAAGACATTATTTTTTTTAATCTTTAAAACATCGTTTTTTATCAGCTTAAAAAATGGTATCGACAGTTTTTGCAATTAAATGCGAAATTAAATTGACTTATTATCATTGATGTGTCATTGGAGGAAGAATTGTTGAATAGTTAGAAGTTACGTGAAAAAGTTTGCAATAAGAAATACCAAGATGAAGTTGGTCTACTGCGACCGCTATTGCCGGAGAGGAGATGCGAAAGGAAGAAGACAATCGAATAGGTGATATGACTTTAAATAAATTTTGAATTCAACGAAAATGTAAAAAAATGCTTACCTGATTCATCGTAATGTACTTTATTTGGGTAAAATGTGTTATTTATTTTAATTCTTTAAAATAAAGTGAGCAAATTAATTTGCTAATTTAGTTGAATAATTTATGACTGACAGCCACTGGAAAAAAATACGTCAGGGTAGCACTTACAAGGAAAGTTAGGCTAAATGCCAATATCATCAGCGCATATAAAACGAAGATAATATGTGGAGCAATCTAAATTGTATGTGATCGTCCCAACGAATTGAGCGGCGAATCGCACAAGCAACAAAAGAGAATAATCGACAGCGGAATGTTTTCGCGTTTAGCAGCGAGACATTAATATAAATAATATTGTTTTATTATTCTATTAATTTATAAGTATTTCCCGTGCTTCGTATTTTTGTAAAAGATTTTTCCATAAAACAGTATATGTGAGTTATTTAATTGGCGTTGTAGTTTCCAAGTAACATTTCATTTATTATAAAATAGCATTTTCAAAAATGACGATATTTACGTATTATTCGGTAACTTTTCTTCCTTCTTAACAATAGAAGTGCATTTCATGTTAACGCGAGATTCAATCCAAAGAATATTTTAAACCTTGCCAGGGATTCAAATCTTATTTCCATAGATGCGCTTCACTACATAATAGAATGACTACAAATGCTCACACACCATAACAAATATATATTTTATATTGTGATTTTAACGGTACGTGTGCATTTAAAAGCGAAAAGGGAATTTTAAATTGGATTATATTTTGGAAAGTAATGTTCAATATTAATAGTTTTGCATACACGTGGACATCCAATACAATCAAGGAGTAAAAAAAGCTTGGTTTTTCAAAAATGCCAACTAACAATGAATCTTTCGTAAACGAAGTAAATATTGTGAAGTATAATGAACTTGTAGTTTTATTAACTAACTTTTTTTGTAGTGATGAAAAAGTTGACTATCATACATGAAAAGTTTTCAAAAAGTGTATATTTTCTAGCATCAGTTGATAATATATTTACAGCCATTTAATTTATTGTATAGCTCATTAAAGCCTAATGGTAATATTAATTCAAACTTCAGATTAGTTGTCATGGAAATGCTATTTTCAAATCCGTAATTACAATCATTCGTTGTATAGTGTTTTACAATCCGAAATGAAAGCTATTTGAACAGATAAAACGTTTTGAATCTATGCCAAGTTTTTTACATCCAAAAATTATCAACATGTTATCGTTTGGATAGTCGAATTTAGCATGAATATTAAAACCGAGCGAAATTTAATTATTTCGATTCTTCTTTTATTATAATGAATGCGTTTTGAATTAAATGTACGTATTTATAATCTTTTATTGTTTTCAATTGAATTATTGATTACTGCATTATGTATAAATGTCGGGTATTTGTGTTTTTAATTCAGCACTGCAATTTCATCAATTGCATATTATGTATCGTCGTTTATGAACTAAAGAATTAATATAATTTTGTCTGTAATGTTTAATAATTAATTAATATGAAATGTTTATCATAGCATGTCTTGGACTTACAATGTGGACTATAGTTGTAACAGTAGATATGGGAGAGGAAATAAGCATAGTCCAAATATATAGGCCAGTAGAATGTACTGATGAAAACATAATGACGGAATTCTATGTAAAATGACAGAATACGTTAGATAAAGTGAGGTAAGACAACAAAATAATCGTAATGGAAGACTGGAATCCCAGAATATGTATAGACATGCATAAGGGACTTGGCTGCAGAGACCCATATGAAGAAAGGAAAATAAATACTACAATTCTATTTAGCAAACGAATAATAGTTGGAAACTCTTTCTGAAAGCAAAAACAAGAAGACAGACCCACTTTCGACAAGCAAGTAAGATCATAGACTACATAGTATACAGAACAGAATCAGAAGATGTTATAAAGGTAATAAAAGTGGAACCAGATGTAGAAATTGCCACTCATACACAGATAGCCACATAGAGGATAAAACAATATAATCAAATAAATAATAATATAATATAATATACTCTTTACAATTTACATATAATATGGTATGTACATATTAACAATTTCGGTATCTCTAGCACTCTTGCCCCCTCCTCCTGTTTCCTGGTCCCCTTCCGCTTCTTCTCTGCGCCTCACTTCTGCTCCTTCTTGTCCTCTCCCACCTTTCCACCAACTCACGCCTAGGCCTCTTATCTGCAACATAATTACCTTTCTACCTCCCTCCTTCTCATGCCCTCTTCCCCTTTAACTTCTCTAGCAACTCAGCCCCCTCTCCCTTCTCTCCTAATATCCTTCTGCAATCTCTACCCATTTCCTTGCTCCACCCTATTTGCTCGCATTCCCCCCACCAGTGCTTCCATGCGTCTCTTCCTCTTCCACATGCTATGCACGTCTTGTATTCTTCCTCCATCCAAAGCTTGTTCTTCCTCTCCTCGTTCCAGCATCTGTACCCAGCTACTATCTTTTCCTTTTCTACCGTTTTGCTTCGTCCTAGGTATCTTGGCCTCCTCCTTGCATGTCTCCTTGTATCTCGCTTTCCTTATTTTCCCTTCTCTCTCCTGCGCTTCCACCTCTGACCATCGCTCCATCATTATCATCATTATGAAAAAAGCCAAACAAATTAAATGAAAGTTACAGATATACGAGGGGAGATCAGTATTTACGGTCCGTAACATAGAAGGAAACAAATTGAAGGAATATCAAACGTTTATTTTTCTACATAATCTCTCTGAACGTCGAAGTTCCAAACCTTTGTTTCCTTTGAAAAAGAAAATCTTTCGGTTGCTCTTGCCAGTCGAAAATAACAACTAAAAATTCTTGGATCTCGGTTTCGTTGTAATTTATTTGATGGCCATTACCAGAGGCACAAGATTTAGGGTTGAGCAAGTATGACTTTGTGTAATACGTTGTTGAAGACGTCGAGTGGTTTGGTTATGCACTTGGTTACATTCATCACAAGGAATTTGGAAAATGACGTTACTTTGCAAAAGCGTTAGGGTTTTGTCCTTCGTAATTTGCCAACAAGTGTAGCAATCTTGTCGGCGATTGCAATGCTAGTGCCATGAAACAATTTTTAAAGCATGGGGATAGTTGGTGTATGTATGGAAAACTTTTATAAATTTTTACCGTTTGTTGGGAATTTCAGTTTGTTGTCTGGGACGAATCTTTGAGAGAAGTAATTTACCAAGACGTAATGGAGGGTAGTTATTTTCAATTAAAATTTTATCTAGTAAATGTAAAGTTGATTTATGAAATTCTCTTCATGAGCAATATGCTTAAGGCTTAAAATAACGTTGAATTAAAATGAAGATATCTCTCAAAACTCTTGGGTTTTTGATACCAGTTAAGTTAGATGATACCATCCCCGTTCTCGTGACCAGCGTGTGAAGAAATTGTACTTTCTGATCTAGTTCTATTTCCATGAAAGGAATTAAACACTTCCAAGACAGTCTCCTTGGAATCCTTGGAATAGGAATACATGGTACTTTGCACGTTATGTTGGAATTTCTCATGTGGATCCTTGTACTTGAAATTCATTAAGGGGGGATCCTGCTTTAGGCGGACTTAAAATAGCGTTTTTGGGGGAATTTTTAGGACAGAAAAAAATGAGCAAGTCTAGTGAACTTTTTAGAGCATTTTATTACATATTTGAGCATTAAAAAAAATATTTCGAGAGAAAAATAAAACGGAACCGATTTTTATGCACATTTGTGCAACACCTTTCAATTGCAGTCTACAATCGGTGGGAAAGATGTAGCTCGTAATTTTTGTCTGAAACAAAAAAAAAACAAAGAAAATTGTAATTCTTATATATTTTCTTCTAGGTGAACTAAAAAAACCCAAACTTTTGAAATTCAAGACTTTTCTCAGGTTTGAAAATAAATGTGCTCTTTGCAGGAAGAGAAAATCATTTCAACTTGCTAAAAAAGTTGTTTAGAATTTTTTTTCATTAATCTTTTTAGTTCAAATTAAATAGAGTGCTACTGAAGCTAACAAAAGTTTTCTTTCGTTTTGATTGCTTGTCTAGTTTTCTCGCAATCACGCCCACCAGTTTAGAAAAATCGTAGAAACGAAAACTCGAGAAAGTTTACGATCAGGAAAAATGTTAATTTTCGATTACTTACGGAATATCTCGTTATAATCCTACTATAGCTCTTACGAATTCAAAATATTATTGTTTCGAACGACCGATTGAACTTTTTTCAGTACATAGTTCGGTGTTATGTGACTGCGGGAAGGGGCGCGCGTTTCGTTTATCCGAGCATTCGTGCGTTCGTATATTTTTTCTCGACACTTCACTGTGTTTAGTGCTGTATCTTTCAAAATATTGCGAATTAGCCGCTATAACTTTTTAGACATACTCTTAGATATATTAGGCATAGATTTGAGCAATAAAAAAAAGCCTTCTAAAGCAGGATCTAACGAAAGTTCATTGCCCCATTTGAATTTTGTGATAAATTTGCCTGCGTTTAAATATTTACCAGTTACCTGATGTTTATATCGAATAATTTCCCAAATCCGATTTGAAAAGTCTTACTCAATGATACAGTTTTAATTCCTGTTTTGCTTTATCCCCTAACTAAGTGGTAAACACAATATCAATCGTGATTTGAACACATATTTTCGAATTACTATTTGTGGGAATTAAAGGAAGCTTTTGTTGTAATTAATGTGTCCTACGTCATTTAATTAAAATGATTTAATTCGTTAAAATGAAATATGCATGAATCCTCAAATATACTTTTATTATAATTAAATATTGGCTTCTGTATTGTTTCATGTCGTACTATTGTGTTATATAATAATTCCTGCGTTTCACCTTGATTTTCGTATCCTTTTATTTTTTTATCATTAGAATACAGGATCAACTATTGTTGCCGGAAGGGCAGAGTGGGGGTGGCGACACACGTTTGAAAATCACTTAGTAATTAGAGATTTGTTGCACGTTTCTAATCTAATTTTCTGGGGTAGTATAATTCATTTTATATCTGTGCTATTTTGATGCAGTTTATAAACAAAATATTGATATAATTCACTGTGAAATTTTGCTTCGGTGACAATTTTCAAGTGTTTACTAATATTTAACAGCGATACTGAAATCCTCAAGAGTCGTAGTTAATAGTTGACTTTGCATATCCCCGTGTGGATACAAGAGGTAAAAGCTTGTTTTCATTAGATTATCTAAGAAATAAAACACATTAAACGACGCAATTACAATTATTATGATGCTAATTATATGGGATTATAATAATTATAACGAAATAGTTTTTCTACGTAGAATATAGTTAATTATACGCCATTAGGCCGATTAAGGTTAATTTCTATTTATTTGAGGTGTTCAATTAATTTATGTTAAATTATGGAAGCAGAAAACCTAACGAATTAATTATTAGCACTTCTTAACATAAAGTTTGCCAGTCGCTTAATGGACTCTATAAGTTTGAGATTGGTTCTTTCTTTTGCTTTTTTCAATTAAGGACACTGTGGAAGTGATCGTGTCGTGAACATTCTTGTTGTGTTAGTTTAATAACACCGCCTGGAGCTTGCTCGAGTCAAGCGGTGCAGAAGTGGTTTGTTTGCTCTACTCATGAGTGGGCGTTTATTGCACCTATTGACCTAAAATTTTCGAAGATCTCAAATTATGCGACTTTAGACTACCGACGTATTTAATTACTACATACTACAAATGAAAGTACTTTTGGAAGGGTTCTCGACGTTGCCTTTAATTTCACCAATGCACATTTTTATAAGATCTACATTTATCATAAATGTGAGGAACTGTACAATACAATGTAAAGTTTAATCAATATCGCGTTTTAGTTTTATTTATTTATGAAAAGAGGTTCAATTTTTTGTGATTTTTTTTATTCTGCCTTTTTGACAATTTGATACCAAATGTGTCTGGGAAGAAAATCACTTTAAAAAATGTAAAGGAATTTTAAAACGGGTTGAAATGTATCAAATGTGTAACTACAAATGATTAATACTTTAATGTGTCAAATTGATTCAACGTTACTCAACGCCTACTGTGTCAGGGACGCTACATAATGATCTCCCCTCGTATTTATTTACTTTACGCTTTAATTATAAGACATAATTTCCATGACATTGGCGCAGACGGTGTCCGGCTTATCTAAAAACAAATACTTGTCACCGCAATAAATTGTTTTATATTAATAATAAAAATAGATTAAAAGACTAATTTATCTATTTTTACTTTAAGCACGTTACAAAGATTGTTCTACATATTCTAGAAACAATTGTATCCACATGAAATTAGTTTTGCAATAATTTCTCAGATTTTTATTTTTATTTTCGTTTTTATTGTTCAATAATTCATTCCTGATAAATGAAAGCACACAACCATCAGCAGTCGAGCAATGGACGAAATTGTTCAGTACTTTAATGAGTCCACTAGAAAAAACAAAGGGACCAACGTCAACTAATTGAAAGCCAAGCAAGGTATTTAAAAGGAAAACATTCCTGCTGCAAAGTTGACTTTAGTCTAACCGATTCTATGGATGAAAATTAACTGCCACGATTGTGTTACTTATTTAATAAAGTTTCCAATTAAAAAATGAATGTACGAACGTATGAATGTATGTACGTATGCAGGTAAATAGTCGATTCATAAATAATGAAAGATGAAACACTATTTAAACAACTTTTATAATTTTCATTAATCCAAACTTAATAATTAATAATATAATAATTTTAAAAATGTTTTATTCATACTTTAAAAGAATTTGCATACAGCCGTTGTAATGAACTTTAACAATTTATTTGGTATTTATAATTTACGTTCAATCATCACTGTACATAATTACACAGCCTTGACATAATAATTTGTCGCACAACGTATGTGTCTTTGACAAACCTTTTAAAATGTTGTAAAGTTGACATACATGTTTTAACCAGTCATAACATAATGATGTAAGTATGTAATTGTATAAACAATTAGATGTACTTGCGATGCAATAATAAGCGGATAACGTAAATTTTTTTAAAGTGAAATTACATTAAAAAAGTGCCGTGTTCAAAAATAAAATAAAATTAAAAGTAACCTAACAAAAATTCTTACAAAACTAAGAAAGAGCTAAGCGTTTCTGATTTGTAGAACGACGATTAATGTACGAATTTGGGTCATAAATCATTCTCTATTTTGTGTTAACCGGGTGGGTTCATTTGGCGGTGAATTTTATCCACAATTATTGTAATTTTTGTACAATTACTGCATAATTCAATCGGTATGTCACGGGAAAAAATAGAGGGGCGGTAAGGGAAAAGGACGGATGATAAGAACAGATAAGAAAGTACAATGAGAACCAAATATAACAGAAAATGCCAGAAAACAAATAAATTTATAACACTAGTGACATGAGAAATAAGAAGCATAAACCTAAACGTGAAACAAATTTTAGAAGAAATGATGAAAGACAATATAGACATTTTTGGAAACAAAGAAATAAGGAAAAGGTATGAAAGAACACAACGAACACATAGGAACGAGATAGAAACCACAAGTAATATTGACAATAACGCCAAGTAGATTGGGAGCTGTAATAAAAAAGAATGTAAGCAAAGATTACTTGTAGTACAAATCAAAAATTCAAATTCAAATAAAATAGACCACAACGAACCATTAAAATACCTAGTACACGTAGAAAAACAAATGATTACATTTTTAAGAAAAACTGATAACATTTAATGATTAAAAAGTTAATAATTAGTTACATCCCCACATACTCTTATGCACTCAGCTATCCTTCTGGGCATTAAAAATTAGATTACTGATATCCTCTCGAGGTACCTCATCCCAGGCTATCTGTAACTGTTGACGCAACTCCTCTCAGGTATAGGGAGGATGGGGTAAATGCCACAATCTTCTTTCCATCATATCCCAGACATGTTCAATGGGGTGTGATCGAGTGATCTTGGAGGCCAAGATCATATTGATGTTGTTTTCTTATAGGAAGGCTGACGTTACATGAGCAGTATGAGGCCACGCATTATCTTGCTGGAAGGCTGCTCTTGGAAGATTTTGTATCTCACGGAAAGTTAAATCAGTCTCACACATCACGACAATTCGTCCTCGTTCAAAAGGCGTAATTTGATTAAAATTAGCACTCGACCTCGTGGCATTCTAAAGGTCCTAACAGTTACATCAAGCAAGAAGAAACTCCTAACAAATGCGACAAATCAACGAAACTATGGTCAAACTAAAGGCACAGGCAACTGTTGCTAACGAGATAATTTCTGTCAGAAGTGACAGATTGGCTTCAAAACTTAATAATTTGTTTTTCTACGTGCACTAGATATTTTCACCAAGTGTATAATCGAAGAAACATATACACACATAATAGGTATAAACGAGGATGAAAAGAAAAATAAAATATTTTTATGATTTTTTCCAAATCTTATGTCAGAGTTGAACAACGAAAATGATAAAATAATTTAAAATGGTGTCATGTGTTATAAAATATTTTACTCGGTAATATTTTGTGTGAAACGTATTTATCTTCCTTTAAAGTAAATTAAAAAAAAAGTTGGCGTGAACTACTAAATTAAAAATATATATTCCAAAGATTCTTAGTAACCACGTTTGTGAATATTATGTTTATTACTTTTATCCGTCCGTATTCACTGAAGCAGTTTGTATACCAGAGATCTCGAATCCTTAAAGCCCTATGAGTACCGAAACTTTACTTAGACTATTAGTTACAAGTTTTCCTCGCTTTAGAGAAACTATTTCTAAAGGCTTTTATAACCAACAAATATTTACAAGATACATGCAATGATTGATTTAATCCCAGCATAGATATTTTAAAAATATCTTCGAATAAAAATATCAAATGTTACGATGTTTAAATGAATGTACTTTTTAACTTTAAGTTATATTTGTATTTTTGAAAGTAATATTTTTTCTATTAAAACGAAATAATCGTAAATGTTAAAGTCGATATAAATACAAAATGCAGGTGGAAACATTAAAGTGTAGAGTTTGGACGTAAATAAAGAAAAATGTTACTGTCTCGTGCAATAAAAGGCATTAAATTAAATGTTTGATGCTACAGCCTTGATTTAACCCAAGATCTTTATTTACATAGTAAATATGGTGTTAATTTAATTTCAAATAAAGTTATAACTAAATAATTAATTTTCTACAGTTAATAAAAACACGTACAAATAATAAATTAGAACTTTTCCAATATGCACCGAAGCCAATATTACTTTTGTGTTGGCTAAGAGCTTGGCAATGGAAAGGATATAAATTTATAGACTACCGCTCATGAAAAAGATGTTAATCTGGGATTCTTTTAACGTTGCATTTACATTTAAAATCATTTGTTACATATTTTACAAATTTCACTTAACTTTTATTAATAATTGATCGCGACACCAATATATCGAATACAAAATTTATTTAACAGGAACAAAAATAAATTATTTCCAAACATTACTAATGAAAATAAATTTGTATTCTGTCATAATTTGTATATAATAATGGATTTAAATAAAATAAATTCTTCAACAATACGCATGATTTATGAGAAACGTGGTAAATTCAAGTTTATTTTAGTGCATTCCCTTTGGAATTATAGATATGCCCTCCGGTGGAAGCGTGCAAAATAGAAGAACAAAGATTTGTATCACTACACCGAAATAGAGCCCCGGATAGCTGGGATAAAAGAAAGAACAAAAGATTACATACACACACATTTTAAGCAAGTAACAAAGTAGTTCTATCAGCGGGGGTTGGATTTCTTAAAATGATACGACAAAAAGCACCACAAATTAGTTTTTCAAATTAAAGTAAAACTAAAGAATTATTTTAATTTTTATCACGTACTATAGAATAAGAACATTTTTGATACTTTGATTATATATTTTTTAATTAATTAATATTTTGTTATTATTAAGTTTCAATAATCCAAATTCATCAAACAAACGAAACAAAAAACGCTGATGCTTGACAGTAGAATTAACGCTTATTGGAATTGGGTTTTAGACGAAGTAAAGTAGCATTGACTAAAATCGTTCGTATGTTCTAGCTCCACAAAGATAACAAAAACCAATGGGTAGCACGTTTTTATATGAAGAGAAAAACTGAGGAAGATTTCAATGTAGGTCTTAGACCTAAGTTAAAATTGACGAAATAATTCCGTTACGAATATATGTTATACTTAACTTGACCTGGTTTCGTTTGTGCCTTTGTTTCACTAATAGGATGTACGTACATACGTATACAAATTTTGCAAAGCGCAAGCTATCCGCAACGTAAATGAATCTCAATTGTTAGCAATTTACAGATAATTAAACTCAAATTTAATGTACATTAATTTTGAGTGACATACAAGTCGAGCATACAACCCGTCGCTGCATTTTTCTCTTAGTTTATAATTACGTTATATTAAACCAGTTATATCGTAGCACCTAATAAAGTAAAATTTTGCATTTTAAGTTTTTCATGAAGGATTTATGATTTATGTTTCTGCGAACGTTGCATAGGCGCATACGCAGATGGCGCGACAATTTATTGTAACTTATTAGTCTTTAAAACGAAATTATTCTAAAATATTTTCTTTGGCATTAAAATGCTTTGGGATAAACATTTTATGGTGCGAGGCTATGTCACGTTTGTAAATTGCGTATTTTATTCTGCACTGGATAACTAAAATTAATAAATAAAAGAAATAAAATTATTAAAAATAATTATTCCGAGGATACATAAAGAAATAACATAAAACAATGAAATGAAAATTTGTAAAAAAAAAACTAAATCTCAACGTTAAAAATATATTGGAAACAAATATAGATAAGATACCAATACACGAACAAAAGAAAATTATATATCCACCAAACAAGAGAATAACAAATGAATCAAGAGAAATATCTTACCATTCTGTTAAAATGAAAACGTGAAAGGAGCAATAAAAATATTTGAGACATTTTAAATAGAGATTCCCCGGTGCTGGTAAATTATTTCGTGTCATAATGTATACGATTTGATGAACCGATAAAACGTTCGATATTATGCTGTTTGGAAGAGACATCAATTTTAAATTTGTGGAATCTGTTATCCCGTTGGTTTTAAATTAAAAAATATATTTCATACAGTAAAAATATCCAATATGTTATCAGATTTTCGACGCGCGATTTGATTTGATTTTGCATATCTACATTCGACGCTATTTAAGTTAGACTCGCCGTAAAAATAATCAAATGCGAAAATATTGAAAGTAGCGCTACGTGAAACATTTCGAACTTTTTTTCAATTAAACACCGCTGGGATAATTAATTGAAATGCTTGGCCGATATCTAAAAAAATGTAAGCAATTTGAAATTAATAATTTACATCACGTTGACGCTGTTATTGTTTGTTTGATATTGGCATTGATAAGTAAAAATTATTTGTCGTTCGCAATATAACCCCAATGGTGGATTTCACCAACAGCAACAATAAATTTATAGTTAAGTATTCGATTAACAAATTTTATTCGTTGGTTAAAAATTAAAGCGTTTCACCAAACTATTTAGCATTTTGGTTTGGTTATTTCACGAATAAATATATGTATTAGGAATTTCCATGGAGTGTCCCTGAGTGTACCCATGTAGTCATAGTTTTAACAGAAACATCGCTCTAAAACCTGCCATTCACTGTCGTTACTTAAAATGGGTTGCGATGAGGAAACTCGAAGGAATAGCAACAGAGAAAGAGCAAAAAAAAATCTGGAAGAGGAGAAGCAGATGGTGGTTGTATTAGCTGCAAAATACAGCCATACACTGGAAAACAAGAGGCCTGACGGTGTTCAATTACAATTCAATTACGGTTTAATAACACGTCTAAAACGGGCATCCGCAATGTGCAACAACTGAAGCTCCTGTATAATAACTTAAAGAAATCGGCCAAGAAAAAAAGAGCAAACGAAAATGTACCCACATCATTATTTATAAAGACGATGTTAATCTTAAAACGAATAGGTACTTTTAGATGGAAAGCTACAAAACGGGAGACGAACATATTCCCAGAGGAAAAAAATTTCCACCTCAGAAAATATTATTATGGACATTTTAGGACGAACCATATATCCTCATAATAACCCTTTTGATGGCACTGGTAAGTTCTGAACATATATTTTTAGAAACCGAACAAGAATCACCCAAGAACTTTTCCAACATAATGCGGCGCGCCCTGATTCCTATTTATTAGATATTACCAAACACAGCATATTTCAAGATTGCTTTCAACGTGATCCAGTTCCTCAGGAGAATTCAAGTCGTTATTAATTGTCTCATGAAAAAGACGTTGCTGGGCCTAGTACTACCAGGGAATCACCTCCTGTAAAACAGAAAGATGCCATTTTTTTCCAATATAAAGTGTGGTCAACGTGCTAAACGAAAGAGACGTGAAGATATCGACGAAAATTGCTTTAACTAAAAAAGGCACGAAAAAATGGAGATTATAGAAATAATTAAGAAAAACGCGAGTCTCGATTTGAAAATAAAGTAGAATATACAATACTCTTGCAGAAACAAATACATAACTAAAAATAAGTTGTTATAAAGTTAAAATAATTAATTTTGTGTATGGTGTAAGTAATAAAAACTTACATACTTAAGTACTAATTTTATTCGAAGAAAATTTCAACTGCCTCCTACCTATTAAAAACGATATTAATCAGTGCTCTTCTAATAACCACATTTTTATTTGCCATTCTTTGATCGAAAATGTTCTCTGGTTGCTCTAAGTTGTGGACAACTATTTCACCATCATCAGGTTCCTCGTCGTTCAACTCGATTGCAATGTTGTGCAAAACCATGGTCTGCAAGAGTTTTCCCCATCGTCAGCCCCATTCCAATCGAGAGGCATGGAAATCTTTTTTTAAGTACCCCAAAAGCTCTTTCAAGTGTATTTCGATGTATTTCTTATAGCTTTATGAGCATTGTTGTACCTTTCTTCCGCTTTGTTTACTCTGTTAACAGCGGTGTGAGTAAATATTTTTTGCAGGCATAACCACTGTCACCCAACAGATATCTGTTAGGAAAATCATTTGCTTCCAGGCGCGTTCTTAATCTGGAATCTTTGAAAATTGTGGAATCGTTAACAGATCCCGGCCATTGCGCAACAACATCAATTAATTTTAAATTGGTATCACAAACCGCTTGAGTGTTAATAGAAAACCAAGTTTTTCTATTGCGGTACTACTCCCCATGTTCCCCCCTGGGGACTGTATTTTAATATATGTGCAATCGATGGCACCAGGAACATTAGGAAATCCTGCTACATCATAAAAATTGTTTGCAATTTTATTTGCTTCTGCTTTGCTCTGAGGTAGCCGAATAATATGAGGGCGTAATTCAGCCAATAAATTTGACACTTTCTTAATTATTCGACATGCGGATGCCTTTGAAACTGTGAAGCAGTCTCCGACACACATCTGGAAAGTACCTGTAGTGTAAAAGCCCAATGTAATAAGTAATTGTAGCATTAAACTAATCGGGTGATTTCTGCGACTTAAATAAATCAAGTTGTTTCAATTAAGCCTAGAATTTCCGCACAAGCTTCTTTCGAAAATCTGTCTCATTTTGAATTCATGATCGTTGTGTTTTTCAAAAGAATTAGCTCCTCGCCATGATCGTGGTGATCTTCTAATAATGTATCTCCCCTTGTCCTCTGACGTATGGAATCCCGAGGAAGAGGATGATGAAGTAAGCAATCTTGCAAATCATAATGTGTAAGCACAAAACGGAAACAATAATAATTCACGCATTTCCCATTTTATCGTTGCAAACTTGCACTGACGTTTGAAATTATAAAAAATACGAAAACGTCACGCAATTGTCAAAACATGAACAAAAGTTAACTTCCCAAATTTGACAAGAGATAGTTGAACAAAATATTTAATTGAAAAATAGCACTAACATAGGTTGGTCAAACATGAAAGGCTACTGGTAGTTCATTTCGGCTGCTTGCAGTTTGCGTTTCTGTCTCTCTGTAAGCACCCAAGTTTCATATGTTAGTATTGGCCTGCATATTGTTTTGAACAGGCTCATCTTTGTTTCCCTCTTTCCTATCAATTCCTTCCTCATATCATCATATGGTTGCACCGTTTCGCCTATTCTGCTGTTAATTTCTGCCTCTTGCGATCCCATACTTTCAATCATGACCCTCAGATATTGAAATATATCGACCTGTTGTATTTTGGTACCTCCTACTTTTATATTCACGTGCTCTCCTATCATCCATAAATACAATGAAAATCAAAGGGCTGAATCCTCCTCCCTGTCTCAGTCATTTGTTAGTCATCACGACATCCCTGCTTTATCTGAAGGACATCCATTTTATCCTTTTTGCTTCGTTTACTTTATGGAACTGAATGTATCGAAAATCTAAAATGGATTTAAAATAGTTGATCGCAAAAATTAATGAATAAAACAAAACTTTACAAAGGACAATTCATCAAAGCACGATTTGGTTCGCTAGTGCATCAAAGGGAAGGGCTTTATTTTAAAGGTGAAGTTTAGACAGGCAAAAGGAATGGGAAAAGAGGAAAAAGTAGATAACTGGAGGAAATAAAAATATTTCAGAAACGAAAAATGAAGATACTGTAAATGGCTATACTGGATGAGTTCAATAGATTCTATGTGATACCAGGTTTCTAGATAGAAATAAGTTATGACGAAATAGGACAAGTGTCGTTGAAAACACAAAAGTAAAAAGCGCGATAGGGGCAGATAAATTGAACGCAATTGTTATAGCTGAAGACAGGATGGAAATGCCTGAAGGGCAGAGAAAATGGAATCAGAACGGTAACTACGATGGAGAAGTTAACTGGAGAAGCAAATTGATATAACAAGTGAATAAACTAAATTTAAAGTAAATACGGTGCAATATAAATTCATATGTTCCAATGCACACGACTTTTAAATAAGAGCTCGTGTGTAAAGGATACATGATTAAAATATTTTTTTCTATAGCAGATGTTAAACTATTATTTTATCAACTAAGTAGGTAAAATAGCACTTTAACCGCAAGGGCAGATAAAGTAACATTGGATGTCGCTATCCATAGTAACTGACAATTCAATTGCGTAACTTTTTTTTGAAATTTTAATTATCCTTTGAACTTTTAAGTCCTTCTATAGAAAAATAATTTATATTACACACGACGATAAAATAAAATTGCAAAACATCCGAAACTATAAGTTTTCTTCAGAATATTTCTCTTAAAAAAATGTGTCTACGTTTAAATCGATGTTCGATTTCTAGTCGTTCATTTTTCTTCGTCTGGTACAGGAGAAAGGAAATAATAGGATGCAAACTGTGAAACCCAAAGTCAAGGCTTCCTGGATAATAGTTGAGACGATAGTTGGAAAATTAGAGCAAAGAGGAGGATCTTATAGACGAAAATAACTTATGACTTATTCGTCGGAAGTTTACTAGAATCACTCGTTAGAAACATAGAAACATAGCCCAATCCGAGTAAATGATTCCACGTGTCGGCACTCTCTGCAATATAAAAGTTCATTAGTTTGGTATCGTACTGGGTTTGAATACTTGTTGTGTCGTCCTCTTGTCATCTTATTCTTGCGTCTTGATTCAGTCTTGATGTACCGCTTAGGATGTGAATGATTCATCAGAACCAGGACCAGTCCACTCTACCGAGCAAGCTAAGCATAGCGGAAGGAGGTTGCAATGGATACACCAGCTGTGATGTATCTCTTACGACATCCTTCTGTGGTGCACCTTTGCTGTCAGCAAGGTTTGCTGTAAGTTCTTGGGCTTTCGTGGTGTTTTTGCGTAGTCTTCCCATCATTGCAGAGTTAAAATACAAATTAACCATTGCGATATGCTGACAATTAAGTAAGTTTTTGTTAATTACGATATTAAATATTTTTTAGGCCATTTTTTCGAGGTTTTTGTAAATAACCCATTATATTAGCATTGTTACTCAACATCGAACAAAAATCACATTTCCAAACAAATTTATTGCTATTGCCTTATAATACCTTTAAAATTTTGAAGGAAGTCATGATGAATAAAATAGTAGGTCATAAACTTTTGAGACGCAACAATAAATCATTTGCATGTGTTTATCATCATTAATTTAATATATCCAATATTAGCAAATTATAAACATTCGTAAATTTAATATCAGTATAACTTGTATGCGATATTAAACACCAAGCAAATATGAGCAAACCCTCATCAGCTGATTCGTTCTATAGTTTGCTATTTATCTTTTGTTTTAATTTGTAAATTATTATTTGCGTATGATATAATTGGACGTTTGTCAGGCATTTGATATAGATTTAATTATAGTTCTTTATTTCCCCATTTATTATTAACATATTTAAATCGTTAAATGGTAAATTTACTATATACTATAGAGGTCTCAGTGCGCATCGCTTCGGGATATTTTAAGCTTCGTGGCGCACCTACCCGTACTCCTCATCATTGGGAACTCCTCCCTGTAATTTTACCCGTTCAAACAGGCTGCTAGGAAAAGGTTGCGGGGGATTGTCTCCAATATACATTAGAGTCACCGGTGAAGTCTTTTCTTCCTTAATTATGTTGAATATTTATGCCCACTTATTCATGAGTTAGCTCGACTAGTCATTTTTTTCTGTTGAATCACCTTAACGGGTGATTTTTTTTTAATGGCGGTACGAGTGGTGTCTGACAGACACACATTTTATTTATTTTTTTTGTTTTAAATTTAAAAAATTTGCAAAAAACCTTAAATGTTTTATTATACCAAAAATACAAAATCAAAGAACATTTCTTTTATATAATTTACAATTCTTAAAAACATAACAAATTAGACATATTGCTGTGAATTATACCTTAAATTTTAATTTTATTTAGGAAATAACTCACAACTATATAAAATTCTTGTCAAAGCTATCCTTTTGTTCAGGTTTGATCGGGTTAAATAATACAACGATATTTTATATTAAAATAATATATTTACCAAAATCAAATTCTCTAAATGTTCCAAATTAATATACAATATTATATAAATAAATATACGTTTAAATGTTTACCGTCAACAAGTTCTCGGTGCCTGTAAAAAAAAAACAAAATTCGTGTACGCAAATTATTTCCACATGCCGGATATGAGCAAGAAATGCTGCGCGACTCCGATGCGCTGACCGGTCCGTCCTTACCATAATCTAATCCCGCGTCGATATTTGTCTTATTACTCATGCATATTCTAAATTTTAAAATTATTTGTTATGAAAAATTCTCCCTGTGCTCAATAAGTTGCAATTTAATTGACACACTTTGTTAATATCCTTTTATATTTGCTAACAAGTGCAAGTACTGTTTATTGATACAATTTGTTATATATATATATTTTTGTTATTTGCTAATAATTGCAAATAAAATTTATTGATACAATTTGTTATATATATATTTTTGTTATTTGCTAATAATTGCAAATAAAATTTATTGATACAATTTGTTATATATATATTCTTGTTATTTGCTAATAATTGCAAATAAAATTTATTGATACAATTTGTTATATATATATTTTTGTTATTTGCTAATAATTGCAAATAAAATTTATTGATACAATTTGTTATATATATATTTTTGTTATTTGCTAATAATTGCAAATAAAATTTATTGATACAATTTGTTATATATATAATTTTGTTATTTGCTAATAATTGCAAATAAAATTTATTGATACAATTTGTTATATATATATTTTTGTTATTTGCTAATAATTGCAAATAAAATTTATTGATACAATTTGTTATATATATATTTTTGTTATTTGCTAATAATTGCAAATAAAATTTATTACTACAATTTGTTATTCCTTTTCTATTTGCTTATCAAATGCAAATACATTAACACCTTATGAACTAACATAATTCATTTTAAATTTATATTTTGCCAAACAAGTTGCAAATTATTCCATTTACCGCTTATCTAGCCATTTGGTTGCCCTGTATTCAGGCACCATCAATCAAATATTAGCAAGTTTAAATATTCTTACCAATTTTTCTGCTTCCGGCTGGTCACTGGACCGAACTCTCTCTGCTTCGGGCTGGTCGCTGGCTCGGACTCCCGACTCCTTCTTCCTTCTTTGGCTGGCCGCTGCGTTCAACTTCTTCTTCTGCCTTGGGCTGGCCGCTGCGTTAAACCTCTTCTTCTGCCTTGGGCTGGCCACTTCGTTGAACTCCTGTAATTCGCCGTGCGTCTGCTTTTATAGCTCAGTCCCTACCTTTCTTTCCCACACTTGTCTACATCCCTGCTCTTTCTTTACCAGGTGATGCTCCAGGTGATCTCCCTACCACCTCTATTCCGTCTCGCCATAATTTTAAATAAAATTTTATTTTCTAATCTAACTAATAACTTCTAATAAAATTTATATTTTAATAAAAAACACAACATATCCCCAAAGGATATTTATATAAATATTTCTTGAAATATTTGTATTAAATTCCTTTGTTTCCTATATTTACTAACAATCTTATTCTAATTGTTGCTTATATGCCTGCAGCATACTAATATGATATCTTCCTTTTATATGGATCCCTTCCATATTTTCTAATTTAAATTTTTCTGTTCTCGGCTTCCCAGTCTGTAGCTTCTGGCTATTACCAATTCTCCCTTTGTAAAAATGCTTCTTTTCTATTTCCCTTCTGTCTGTATTTTTCATCCTTCCTTTTCCATCTTTGTCGACATTTAATAATCAGTCCTTTTATGTCAACAACCTCCTGCCTCCTGGATCCCAGGGCCGTTTTGGCGTTTGTTTCCGCATCAAAACTATCGGGGAGATTTTGGTTACTGTATTTGGTATTAAATTTATAAACTCTTTTCTTTGATTGTATATTAAAATGTCAGCTACAAAATGTAGGTAAAAAAAATCTTGGTATTTTCCTAAAATTATTTGCAGCGCCCGCACCAACGCCGCGGATGAGCTTGCCAATCCAAATGGAACTACCTTAAATTGGAATCCGTATCCATTTATTAGGAACCCAGTATATTTTCTACTGTCTTTATTCAATGGAATCAACCAAAAAGAACTTTTTAAGTCCAGTTTTGTAAATATTCTTGCTTTTCTACATTTTGCTAGTAACGTGTCGATAGTTTGTGGAGTTTCATATTGTGGCTTTGTTCTCGAGTTTAATTTACTGGCATCTAGGCATAGTCGAATATCTTCATTCTTCTTCTTTACTACTACTATTGGATTAATAAAATTCGTTGTGGATTTTTCTATTATATTTTGTTCTAACATTTTGGTTATTTCCGCATTTACCTTTTCTTGATACTTTCTTGGTATTGGATATTTTTTTATGTTTATCGGTTCGGACTCATCTACTTTCAATCGATGTTCATACCCAGCTGCAACACATGGCTCATCGTTTACTAATCGTGGAAAATTTTCTATTAATTTCTCAATTATCTCTTTATGTTCTTGGTCACAATTTATTTTACTTGTTTGTTTTATTTCTTGATGATCCAAGTTAACATTATTTATTATTTTTTTCTCTTTCTCCTCTTCATCTTCTTCCTCTTCTATATCTTCCCACGATATTTCTTCGTCCCCGATTTTTACCATTGCCTTTTCGACATCTATTGTCATATTTAATTTATCCAACGTATCCATACCCAATATACAATTTCTTTTCATACCGGGAATAACCATAAATTCCAATTCATAACTTCCAATTCATAACTTCTTTTTCCACATTTCATTTCTGTTATCCATATTTTATCCACCGTTGCTATAACTTTTCTCGTAGCAGTTATTATATTCATTTTTCTTATGGGTACCATTTCTCCTTGTTGCCTTTTATTTATTTCCTCGTAAAACCTTTTGCTTAACAAAGTCACTTCTGCTCCTGTATCAATTAAAGCAAGAGTATTTTTTTCTTGAAATTGTACCATAATGTGCGGTAGTCCTTTATTTATTATTGTTTCATTATTCGTTTTGTATATGGTACAAAGTTCTTCTTTCTTCTTAATGGTCGAATCTACTGAAAATCCTCCCTCGGTGGTTGATGTATATCCACCCTTATTCTTTCTCCATCATTTTTCTGTCTCTGCGTATTATTCCTTATTTCCGTGGAATTTACAATTTTCTCTTCCTTACTATTATTTTGATATCCCCATTTTCTGTTTCCATGCGGATAATTTCCTCTATTTTCATATCTGTTGCCATTTCTTTGCTCATTTCCACTTTCTTCTCTGTTATAAAAATTTCTATTATCTTTATAATTATTATTTGCATTATGCTGTTGCGGTGAAGAATATTTCGTTTGTGTACTGTTGTTAATATTGTCGAGTCGTCGTACTATATCTATTAAACCCCTAATCGTTGATATCCCTTGCAAAGCGTCAGCTTGTTCCACATTCACGTCAAAGTGTCCAGTCAGCTGTGCCACAATATCTTCTTCCATCAATTTTGGTGTTAAATATTTTGTAATTGCATATTTTTTTTATAACATAATTTTCCCGAGTCATGCGGTATCCTGGCTGATATTTCCCGAACATCAGGTCTCTACGAACATTTTGTTGATGTGTTCGTCCCCAATATTATTCTATAAACAACTCCTGAAAATCGATAAAACTCGTTATGTCCTCTTCACACATATCCATCCACGTTTGTGCGTTTTCTCTGAGGCAACTTCTAACTATTTGTAGTTTCCTCTGTTCATCGGAAATAAAATTAGTAACATTTTGTATGGCTTTCAAAAATAGCATTGGATTCTTCCGTCCATCCTCGTAAAATTTCGGTAAATTTTCTACCGATTGTACAAAATTCTGTAGAGCAGGTATCATTGTTTCTTTATCTTGCATTCTCCTTTCTAATTGTGTACACCTTGTATCTATTTTCTCTTCCGCAATTGCACACCGCGTATCTACGGCATCTACAACGTCATTTATAGATCGTTGTGTATTTTGTTCCGCGAATTCCAATTTCCTATAAATATGTGAAATGTGTTGTTTATTTTCTCTTGTATTTAATAACAATTGCTCTTGTTTTTGATTTTCCCGGTACATATTTTCCTTTAGCCCCTGTTGTGTCTCTTCTATCTCTCTTTGTTTGTTCGCTAATTCCTGCATATTACCTTCTACCTTGTGTAACCTAATATTGCTTTGCATCATTATTTCTTCTCTCATTCATTCCATGCGATTTTCCAATTCGGTAAATCGTTGACCAGTTTCTCTTTAAAATTCTCTAATTTGTTGTTCATTTTCGATTTTTACTTGTTGAATTAATTTTTCATTGTTTATTTTCGCATTATCCATCAACTTCTCCATTAGTTCGTTATTTGATTTATTTAAATTTTCTATATTTCTCTCGATTCTTTCGTCTCGCTGTTTTAATAATTGTACCAACACCTCTACTGTTACAAATGATTGTTTTTCCATTTGTGTTTCCGTTTTCGCGCCTTCAGATATCGCTCTTGTTCTTGCTTGTTCCGCCATGGTTTTATTTTTATCTATAAACCTTATTTATACTTATTTATTTAGAGAATTATTCAACCTTAGCAAACCTGTTTATTCAAATTTCTGATAGCTTTTACAAACTTGAAATTATTTTTCTCTCATGAGTGGATTCTAACTGTATTAACTAACTGTTAATTTATTTATACATTTTAAATCGTCAACTGATAAATTATTATCCTTATACTTAATTGCGTTGGGCAAAATTGTTTCAGTTGCCCCACGTTGGGCGCCATATTTATATGCTGTGAATTATACCTTGAATTTTAATTTTATTTAGGAAATAACTCACAACTATATAAAATTCTTGTCAAAGCTATCCTTTTGTTCAGGTTTGATCGGGTTAAATAATACAACGATATTTTATATTAAAATAATATATTTACCAAAATCAAATTCTCTAAATGTTCCAAATTAATATACAATATTATATAAATAAATATACGTTTAAATGTTTACCGTCAACAAGTTCTCGGTGCCTGAAAAAAAACAAAATTCGTGTACGCAAATTATTTCCACATGCCGGATATGAGCAAGAAATGCTGCGCGACTCCGATGCGCTGACCGGTCCGTCCTTACCATAATCTAATCCCGCGTCGATATTTGTCTTATTACTCATGCATTATCTAAATTTTAAAATTATTTGTTATGAAAAATTCTCTCTGTGCTCAATAAGTTGCAATTTAATTGACACACTTTGTTAATATCCTTTTATATTTGCTAACAAGTGCAAGTACTGTTTATTGATACAATTTGTTATATATATATATATATATATATTTGTTATTTGCTAATAATTGCAAATAAAATTTATTGATACAATTTGTTATATATATATTTTTGTTATTTGCTAATAATTGCAAATAAAATTTATTGATACAATTTGTTATATATATATTTTTGTTATTTGCTAATAATTGCAAATAAAATTTATTGATTCAATTTGTTATATATATATATTTTTGTTATTTGCTAATAATTGCAAATAAAATTTATTGATACAATTTGTTATATATATATTTTTGTTATTTGCTAATAATTGCAAATAAAATTTATTGATACAATTTGTTATATATATAATTTTGTTATTTGCTAATAATTGCAAATAAAATTTATTGATACAATTTGTTATATATATATTTTTCTTATTTGCTAATAATTGCAAATAAAATTTATTGATACAATTTGTTATATATATATTTTTGTTATTTGCTAATAATTGCAAATAAAATTTATTGATTCAATTTGTTATATATATATTTTTGTTATTTGCTAATAATTGCAAATAAAATTTATTGATACAATTTGTTATTATATTTTTGTTATTTGCTTATAAGCGCAAATAAAATTTATTACTACAATTTGTTATTCCTTTTCTATTTGCTTATCAAATGCAAATACATTAACACCTTATGAACTAACATAATTCATTTTAAATTTATATTTTGCCAAACAAGTTGCAAATTATTCCATTTACCGCTTATCTAGCCATTTGGTTGCCATCAATCAAATATTAGCAAGTTTAAATATTCTTACCAATTTTTCTGCTTCCGGCTGGTCACTGGACCGAACTCTCTCTGCTTCGGGCTGGTCGCTGGCGCGGACTCCCGCTGCGTTCAACTTCTTCTTCTGCCTTGTGCTGGCCGCTGCGTTAAACCTCTTCTTCTGCCTTGGGCTGGCCACTTCGTTGAACTCCTGTAATTCGCCGTGCGTCTGCTTTTATAGCTCAGTCCCTACCTTCCTTTCCCACACTTGTCTACATCCCTGCTCTTTCTTTACCAGGTGATGCTCTAGGTGATCTCCCTACCACCTCTATTCCTTCTCGCCATAATTTTAAATAAAATTTTATTTTCTAATCTAACTAATAACTTCTAATAAAATTTATATTTTAATAAAAAACACAACAATATGTATGAAACAAAAATTATAAAAACTACCTTTCGCTGTAATTTTCGTAGCAGTCTTGGCAAACGTTCTGAGAATGTTCCAAGCAAAGCCATTTTTTGCAGTTTTGACAAAAATATCGGGTTTTACGCTTTGAACAGTAGTAAGAACGTCCGTTCTGTATACCTTCGGTTGCTATCCTAATATTGTCAGTTACCCCTGAAATTTTTGCGCAGTCTGCCTCGTTTCTCTACGTAAACGATTTTTTTGAGCACGCAGCTTCATATTATCTTGCACTGGGGATAGGCCAACATTTTTTAGATACAGTCTTCTACTAAATTCAGTACCAAGATTGTGTGCTTCATGAATGACATAACCATTGATCCCCGCAATATTTAGAATGTTGTAAAATATGATCATTGGCCATCTTCTAGTGTTTCTACTAGTATTGTAAGCCGCTGATCTACAGTGTCGACCCCTCCTTTAGTGATATTATAGAAAGTTATCAATTCGAGTTTACTTTTATCTCCCGTTGATTCGTCAATGGTGTCACTGTTGTGGAGAGATGACAGCGCCAAAACAACTTTACCTTTTTTCGGACGTATGACACAAGTATGGTGTTTTTTTCAAAACCAAAAATCGAAGAATTTACTTGTCGACCTTTTGGATTTAAAAGGTCTGGTGGAAGTTCTTTCTTGTTCTTCTTTATCGTGGCAACAACAGTAATTCTATGTTCTTCCAAAAGCCTCGTCATTAGAGGTGATGTGGCAAACCAATTATCAAATGTTAAGTTACGTCCTGTTCTTAAAATTGGTTGACAAATCCGTATTACCAGATCTTCCATTTTGTTGCTCAAAGAATGCGGGCCGTCTGGTTGTCGACCAGCGTATATTTCTAAGTTATAAGTATAAAAAGTTCGTGCGTCAACCAAAGAAAATACTTTTAAACCATATTTTGCCGGTTTACTAGGTCTGTAAATTTTAAATGAACATCTTCCTCTAAAGCTAAAAAGCATTTCGTCCAGTGTAACGCATTCGCCAGGTGAATAATTTGATTTGCACTTGGATACAAACATTTCCCACAATTGACGTACAGGTGGTAAGTTGTCTATAAGCTTTCTCTCTTGGCGTGTTGTAACGTCGTCAAGATGGACAAAATTTAGCAAAAACACAATCCTTCGATATGCCATTGTGGCAGTAAATACTTCTACCCCGGTACCGTCAGTCTCCCAAAAGTCTCGGAGATATAGTCGTCCGCTTTTAAAACTCCTGCTAACATTAGCAGACCAATTACAGCCTTCATTTCAGTAGGTTTGACGTCATATGAATCTTGGTGGGAAAATTGGGAAATTTGTGCTATGTATATATTAGTATTGGTCACTAATAAATCCAAGAAAGTATCGTCAATAAAACAGGAAAAAGCTTCTAAAGGAGTCTTAGCATTCCTAGCAGCACCCTCAGGTCCGGGTAAATGAGATATTATGTTGTGTTTTTTTTTGTTCGAACTGCTTGATTCGGATGATGTTTATTCCATTTAGTGATTTCATCTTTTCCTAAATAAAAAAATTTTCTACACGGTCCTCTTGACGGTTGATCACTGCTGGACGAAGGGTAAAGATCCTCGTCTATGATTTCTGGTTGATAGTTTTGGGTCATAGTTTTGAAGTCTCTGAATTTCTTTTAGATATGGATCCATTCTACTTCGAAAAAAAAATTAAAATCTTTACAGAATGTCAAAAAAACTTACCTGGCAAACAAGAAAAATTTTATATGACAAACGAGCGGGTAGTGTCTCTCAGACACGCAGACTAAAAGCTATACCACCCAATGCAACAATGCATTTGAAGAAGGTAGACGGATGCCTGCCTCACAAGGCGCTATCGATGAAACTTGCGGGCAAAAAATATGCACTTGGTGTTACTACACCTACCCGACTATATTTTTCCTATTTACGTTTTTATTATTTACGGTACATAAATAATCAAGAAAAAGATGTATACGACATGTTTGGATAATTATTTTTTTTTTAAATTATAGATTAGCATTCATGTAAATAAAACAATAAATCTTAAGCCGTTAAACTATTTCAGTGCAACAAGCCATCCATTGTCGGCCGGTAAAAGCAAATTCAATGGGACTAATTCATTGATAATTTCCTTGAGTAATACAATACTTCGTTAAGGTTTTAATTGCTTATTCTTTCTTATGAGTTGCAAACTTATTATTTTAAAGCGGAAGTTTGCAACTAGTAAATCTAATTCTGATTTATCAAACCGAACTTTCTTAATTGGATATTTCCAGAGTCGCTTATTTCGTGCGCGCACTTTCGCCTTCTCTTGCGAAACTCACGTCAAATCTGCGGAGCATCTCGTTTTTCCTAAGTCATTCCCGTGCCCTAACCTCATTTTTTACGAAATCGGAGAGGTGGGAATCCTAATTTCTTTTCAACCGACATCTCACACACGTTTTACCCCGGCGCGAGATAAAAAATATATAGGAGCTTTCGAATACATTATCAAGAAAAAAATGGAATCACTTCAACGGAAAAAAAGTCAAAAGCTCACATTTCATGTGAAATATCTATATGAATATTTTGCGCAATTTTGCAAATGTCAACTTTTAGATAGATATTATTTTAATTACATAGGTTTTTGACTAATTTTGACAATATTAAAGTATTTCATAAATGTTGACTATAAAGTTCTGGATTTCTATAGCATTAAACATGTACTACGACGTAAATTTATAATTAGCACAAAACAAATAAAAAAATTAGTGCGAAAACGTGATAAAATAATGAAGGTTCAAATTAAGCAACAAATTATATTACCATTCAAAATTTTAATTAAAATGCGCGCGTACGATCTATTGGTCGGAAAGTAAAAGTAACAAATGTCAGGTGCTTCTTTGATTTTGACAATTGGATGCAACAGTATGTAGTCGTAAGACTATGCATTGCAAATATACTAATTATTATGTAAAACAACGATTTAGACAGAGAATATGTACGGAGGTCGATTCAAAAATCGTCAGAAGGATAAAGTAAACCGAGATCATAGAAAAATATATTACAATTAGTCACAAAAGTAATTGGCTTTAATACTTAGTTTATATTTTAATTAATTTTTTAAAATATTAATTATTTCAAATAAATACATAAAATAAGTTCAACGGATAGACGAATAATTTTTCAAATTGCCGGTGTAAGAAGAATTTACAACACCGGGATTCCATTAATCAAAAAGTTTATTTACTGCGAAACCCGTCTACATCCTAAGTATAACTGTTCATGTTAAACTTTATATTTATGACCTCCAAGACGAGAATCATTGCACAAAATTGAACAAAATAGTAAAAGTTGTTTCGGAGACCGAAATCAAATTGCATTAGTTACAGTTTTTCCTTAAGTATAGAAATAGTAATTCTAATTAAACGCGCGTCCAGTGAGGTAGTGATTTATATTTGTTGCAAATGATTTATGGGCCAATTTTGAAAACGTATATCACACCCAGGATGACTTTTGGATGTTGTGAAAGTAGTTTATATATGCCTTTGCTAAATTTATTTGGACGTTATAAACTAACTACACATGCATATATATATATATATATATATATATATATATATATATATATATATATATATATATATATATATTAGATATTTCCATGGCAGCATCATTGTTTTTTAAAATAAATCGATATACGTGGTAATAATTTATTTGAGAATGTACGTTATTATGATAATTCGTGTACACAACGTATATTTTAAGAGACATGATTGATTAGGGTTACTGGTGCTTTAAAGTAACCGAGGAAATGTATGCCAGGCGTATAATCGAGAAATACTGGCAAACGGTCTGTAAAGTGTAAGTACACATGCTTACATTTGTATTCTATCGCAGCAGCTAGTACAATGGGGCATATCCCTTATCCATCTAACTGAATAGAGGAACATTACACTAATCAAAATAATACAACTCCACTTGACACCCCGGGCGCCCATTTGTATCACATGAATGATGAATTATACAAAGATAAGACAAAAATACGTGCTGCGAAATCGGATGTGAAAATTCTTGGGCGTGAAGATATGTTATACAGATGTGTATGAAACAATACATTATGTATTCATATTTTCACCAAAGGAAACCAACTGCATACGATATTTTCATGTACCTGCTGGTATTATTATTATTATTATTATTGCTGGTTTTATTATTTAATAATGAGTTGTCGGTTGGCCAATGGCAGCGTGTTGGAAATAACGCCCAACGTGGGACCGATAATACTTAAAACAATTATCATGTTGTTATATATTAAATTCCTTCAATTTTATCGGCCAGGGAGGTATGGCCAGTCAAAATAGCAAGGAGTTCATTATATTATTATTTTAAAGCAAATTAAGAACGTCATCAAGTGGCACAATCGATACGAGTTTCAATACAACAAAACAAATTAATTGAGCCGATGATGTTTTCTTTTGTCGTCGCCGTTAATGTAATTGTAATTGAAGTCTTTAGAGCTTAATTCATCTCAAAAGTTGTTTGGAAATAAAACATATTTTATTTATTTTAACGTTTCAGTCAACTTGGTGGTCATCTCAAAAATATAGGTTTGAAAATTGTTAATGTTTGGTTGTATCTCTTGGTTCTTGAAAATGGAAATACATTAAGTTAAGTTTTTCAGTTTATTTTTCATATTGATTACTTTGTTGTATGCATGTGATATTTCGTGATGAAATATAGTATAGCAAAGTAAGCTAGTATCATATGAATTAGAAAATTTCATTGATTATAAATCTGTGATTATCATGTATCCTGTACCTTGAATAATAATTACGAAATCATGGCCATGCCCATCATAGCATGTCATGTCATTTTAATAAATAACCGCATCATGCCCAAGCCAGTCCCCCACCTGAACCGACCTTCTTTCTAACAGGCGCCAAGCCAGATATCCTCGATGTGGCGCTAACAAAGGATTTCACCTGTCTGGTGGAAACCAAAAACTTAACGGAGCTAATCTCGGATCATAATCCAATTCTGATAAGAATATGAAAAGACACCTTGAAGATCGATGGAAGGCAGAGAAAACGAGAAATTCAAATATGAACAACAGATCCAGGTCAACATCGTTAATACAGAGGAACAATTGGACGTGGCTAACGAAGATTCTCAAGGATTACTACTACAGTTATTGAAGAGGCAAAGGCCGCTAGGCCCTTTACACCTAGCGGCAGGCTGCCCCCAAAAATCAGGGTCTTGATCTGCAAGAGAAGATATGAAAAGAAAAAGGCACAAAGAACTCTGGACCAGTAGACAGAACTAAAGCAATTGCCAGGAGGGCGCTCGACAACTTCCACAGTGCAAGATGGAAGGATAAACTTGAATCCCTTACCACAAAAAATGGGACACTGTGGAATGTTGTGAAGGACATTGGACAATTGGCAGGATGAGCAATACGGCTTCAGGGAGGCACACTCAATCGATCTCCAAGTATCCTGGGTGGTTTCTGCAAGAAGAAAGTAACTGCGACTATATTCGACATCAGGAAAGCGTTTGATACGCTATGGCCCAACGGACTATTGCGAAAAATGGTAGAGTTTAACATAAATAAAAATATGATCAGACTCCAGAAAGCAGTAGACGCAGTTGAAGACTGGTCTGCGCAGTAGCGCATCACTCTCAACAAAGATAAATGCGTCGATGTAAGATTCAAAAAGAGGATCGCTCCTACTAACCACATCAGCATTCTAGGAACACAACTACCATGAAGTACTTATGAGGTGTCACGCTCGACAACAATGTGAGATGGAGGAGGCACATAAAACAAACAACCAACGCGACAAAAATGGCCACTTCACACTGAAACCCTTATTAAGTACGCGCAGCCAACTTAATATTGCCAACAAAGTACTGATGTATAAAACTTTGCTGAGACCGGCGATAACCTACGATTCAGTAGTTTTTTTTTTTTCAACAGTCGCAATAGAGCACATTAGCTCCCTTGAAGTACTTCAAAACACAATGTTGCGACGGGTCCTGAACGCTCTAGTTACGTAGTTCGTCTGAAGTCAACAAATTACAGACGGCCTTGGGCTAAGGAGCATATTAAAGAGATAAATACCAGGATCATAGACAAGGCTACCAAACACAAAAACGGCACGATCACACTAGCCATGGACTACAACGCCGGAGACCAACAGAGATCCATTAAAAAGCCAAAGGACACAATAATATAAAGAGGCAGACGAACTTACAAATACCTCCACAACCCCGGATAAAGAAAAAGATTATCTTGGGGATAGGAAGGCTCATAAACTACGGTTTGGCCTTAGGAAAAGAAGAAGCCCAAAGCAAAAAAGCTTAAGCCAGTCGGCAAATTGCGTACCGAAAGGATCACTCGCTGAAGGTTAACCGAAACATTTTTTAAACTTCAAATTACTAAAAACATTCAGAAGAAAACGAATTAAAAAGAAATTCCAAGATCAAAATTTCTTAGATATGGAAATAAAGACTGATGCCCTTGAGAAAGACCTGGATTAAACGTTCTAGGAGAAGATACGAGCTACAATGAGGAAAGCGCTGCGGAGAAAAGACACCCCAGCATCCCCCGGAGAAGTTTCCTAAATAAAAAGAAATTAAACTCTCGGCCAGGACCAGGTTAGAAACCAGGCGCCAAAAAACCTCACCAAAAAGGTGTTAGTGCAAGACAATACATCAACTCGACTCTAAGATTGGGCCACTTTCCTGCGGCCTGGAAAGCAGTAGCAGTGCTAATGACCCCTAGACAGTAAATGGGCACAACGTTTCACCAAACTATCGACCTATGAGCCTGCTATCCGGCTTGAGACGGCCATGTTAACTAGACTAAGAACCAACCTGGTAGAAAAGCAGACCATCCAGAACGAACAGTATCGTTTCAGTGGGGCACACTCAACTGAGCTTCAAGTGTTCCGATTAACTGACGCCATACAGGAAAGCTTCTGTAAAAACGAAGTGACATGAACCGTATGCCACGAACGACTATGAATTAAAATTGTGGAGTTCAATCTGAACACAAAGATGGTTAATCGTATCCCCTCTTACCTGGGAGGAAGGCATATTCGGGTGCGAGTAGAGGACAAATAATCCGAGGTCGACAGAGGCAGGAGATTTATTTCTGGTATACATGGCGGACTTTACTAAAAATGGAACTGCCTACCATCGCCGATAAGGCAGTGGAATACATCTCCTCCAAAAACGAAAGACTCATCAACCACAACTCTCTGCGGTAGAGAGTGCGCGGAAGTGAGATTTACGAAGATAACTAGACCCCGAGACGACTATATCTACATTGTGAGCAGGATACCCTTCATATCTGAGGTTAAATATCTAGGTGTAATTTTCAACAATAAGATGAGGAGGGTGGAGGAGGCACATGGAAAACTCCTGCATAGGATTAAAGACACATATATGCTACCAACGCTATTAAGCAAGAAGAGATATCTCAACAGCAGGACGTGGACATGAAAACTTGAGACGCTCTGAAACAAACTACTGCAGGGTAGGTGATCCTGTAGATAAGAAGTGTAAAGGAGCACCTCATAAAGATCAATTTCAAAAACCTCGAAAAATCAGAAAAGAACTATAACAAAAGCGATGAGCCCAGTAACGGTCAGAAGACAGAAAGACACCACAATACATTGAGGAAAAAGCACCACCCTTACCACCAAAATACACATCCTCGTCAAAAATCACTTAAAGAGAAACGAGGGAGAAACTAGGGCAAAAGGGGCCAAATCAAAGCTCGGCCATCCGGAAGATTGCATACCTACCGAAAGCATCACTGGTTGCAAATTAACCAACCCATCAAAACGACCTTGCTTAAAATGGTATTAAAACTTTACAGAATCCTGATTTTTGACAGTCTCATAACTCAATACGTCATTAAATAATGTTACTACCCAACGTGGGGAACGTTGTAAAACAGCCATTCAGCTCAATAATATTTTAGCACGATATTGTATCATTATAAGTCATATTAAGTTTGACAAATATTATCATAACAATATTTACACCCGTGTCGGCCTTGGAAAAAAATCAAAACTTTATCTTATGAATTTTTCACTCCAACATATTGCTATGAATTATGCCTTGAATTTTAATTTTATTTAGGAAATAACTCACACCTATATAAAATTCTTGTCAAAGCTATCCTTTTGTTCAGGTTTGATCGGGTTAAATAATACAACGATATTTTATATTAAAATAATATATTTACCAAAATCAAATTCTCTAAATGTTCCAAATTAATATACAATATTATATAAATTCCTTTATATACGTTTAAATGTTTACCGTCAACAAGTTCTCGGTGCCTAAAAAAAAAACAAAATTCGTATACGCAAATTATTTCCACATGCCGGGTATGAGCAAGAAATGCTGCGCGACTCCGATGCGTTGACCGGTCCGTCCTTACCACAATCTAATCCCGCGTCGATATTTGTCTTATTTCTCATGCATATTCTAATTTTAAAATTATTTGTTGTGAAAAATTCTCTCTGTGCTCAATAAGTTGCAATTTAATTGACACAATTTGTTATATATATATATTTTGTTATTTGCTAACAAGTGCAAGTACTGTTTATTGATACAATTTGTTATATATATTTTTGTTATTTGCTAATAATTGCAAATAAAATTTATTGATACAATTTGTTCTTATAATTTTGTTATTTGCTTATAATTGCAAATAAAATTTATTGACAAAATTTGTTCTTATATTTTTGTTATTTGCTAATAATTGCAAATAAAATTTATTGACACAATTTGTTCTTATATTTTTGTTATTTGCTTATAAGTGCAAATAAAATTTATTGACACAATTTGTTATATATATATATATATATATATGTTGATACGTAGATTCTCGCGGGTAAAATCTGTTCTGCTTTTTTCTCGGGTAATGAACCGCGTTGTAGAATTATCCCTGTAAGGGTTGTTCCGACGTTTCGGCAATGTCACAATTGCCATCTTCAGGTTGGTCTTCTCGGTCTAAGCGATCTAGAAGAACTGTTCTACTAGATCGCTTAGACCGAGAAGACCAACCTGAAGATGGCAATTGTGACATTGCCGAAACGTCGGAACAACCCTTACAGGGATAATTCTACAACGCGGTTCATTACCCGAGAAAAAAGCAGAACATATATATATATATATATATATATATATATATATATATATTTGTTATTTGCTAATAAGTGCAAAAAAAATTTATTGATACAATTTGTTCTTATATTTTTGTTATTTGCTTATAAGTGCAAATAAAATTTATTGACTCAATTTGTTCTTATATTTTTTTATTTGCTAATAAGTGCAAATAAAATTTATTACTACAATTTGTTATTCCTTTTATATTTGCTTATCAAATGCAAATACATTAACACCTTATGAACTAACATAATTCATTTTAAATTTATATTTTGCCAAACGAGTTGCAAATTATTCCATTTACCGCTTATCTAGCCATTTGGTTGCCCTGTATTCAGGCACCATCAATAAAATATTAGCAAGTTTAAATATTCTTACCAATTTTTCTGCTTCCAGCTGGTCACTGGACCGAACTCTCTCTGCTTCGGCTGGTCGCTGGCTCGGACTCCCAACTCCTTCTTCCTTCTTTGGCTCCTCTCCCTTCGTCTTCGGGCTGGTCACTTCGTTGAACTCCCTGTAATTCGCCGTGTGTCGGCTTTTATAGCTCAGTCCCTACCTTCTTTTCCCACACTTGGCTACATCCCTGCTCTTGCTTTACCAGGTGATGCTCCATGTGATCTCCCTACCACCTCTATCCCTTCTCGCTGTCGTTTTAAAATAAAATTAATTTTCTAATTTAACTAATAAGTTATTCTAATAAAATCAAAATTAAACACTTTCTTCCCTTTTCTTTTTATATGATTGTTTTGTTGAAACGTCCCGTCTCTGGACGTTTCATATTTTCCTTTTTTTGTTTTTTCATCTGGTTTACTCTCTGTTCTTTAGTAGAGACCACCACCGGGATCCCCAACCCCAGCGGTGTCGGCTCCTTTTTTTTCTTTTCCCTTTCATGGTATTCCTCTATTAAGTCTATAATCTCATCTAATTTCATTATACAGTTCATTTCTTCTTCTTGCATTTCCCCTTTTTTATTTCTTCTTCGGGAATGATTCCCCGTGCCAATTCGATGGGAATCATGCACATTAACTGTTCCTGCACTTTGTCTATCTGTAAGTCCCTTCCTGGCGTTGGTGGACATTCCATTGCCTGGGTGTCCGAATCCTCCCCAAACAAATCCAGGTATTTTCTTCTGATCCACCCATCTTCTAATTTCGAGGACAGCTCTAGCTGCATTTCGTTGTCTTGTCCTTCCATCCTGTCTACTTACATACAGTTACTTATTTTCTCATACAAAAAAAATATACATTTACAATATAGATATAGCAATTTCATGCACAAAGCCAAAATATAATTTTCATAAAATATTATACTTATCTTTCTTTTATATTTTAATAAAAAACACAACAATATGTATATGTCTGTAAATTTAATTATAAACAAATCCCAATCTTGAGAGTTCTAAATATTGAATTACAAATACAAATGTTACTAGTTCCTAATTTTAATAAATGTTCTTTGCCCATATCTTATGCATGATACACATCAGATTATCAGATTATATTTGTCTGTCACATTTTGCACGATGTACTTTATTATTAAAATTTGGTTAAATTATTAATTATAAATTATGATAACTAATGCATTTTTGTGGCATTTGTAAAGAAGCGCGTTTTTTAATACTTTTAATACCGTGTAACGTAATTTGTTTCAGATAGTTAAATCCGGTGTAAATTTAAATTATGTTGATTCATCAGGAACATTTTTTAAAATTCCGGAGGCTTTATTCATATTTTAATGAGGAGAAACACAAAGTAACCAATTAAAAATAATTTAATTATCATTCTTCGGTGTAAGCGCCAAAAGAATTAATGAGGAGTATTAATAATCCATTTAAGTTCATTTATTTTTATATGGCGGTATTAAGATTTACATGATAATTTGCACAAAACGGCGACTTGTGATTTCCTTTTCAATAATCAAATTAAACGGACAAGGTTTTGGTTTATAGCAATAAAAACAAAGTTTGTGTACAATATTTTGCAAGATAATCCAATTAAGTGGTAACATTATATTAGGTGCGTACGAGGAAAAATATACCATTGCAATTAATCGTATGCATTAGATTAGAAAGACATGAATGACGCGTATTGATTATATTATTAGCAAACAGAATACTAATTTCACTAACTTGAACTGTCAAACTACTAATTGCTAAATTACGTTATGTTTCATCCCTTGAATATGACACATAGCTCCTTTAAGCGAATTAAATACCGATTATGCTTCTGTATCAGTTTGAACTTGCCTACAATTATTTTCAACTGATTCAAATGAATTTTCATAAGTGTTATTGTAAGCTTCACCAATTAACTGGATAATTCAGTTTCTTAACTTACGATAATCACGGCCGACGTAATTATTTAATTATGCAAACAAATACGTGGCATTGTTCTTCCATATCATCAGGAAAATGAAAATGAACATCGAAATTAAAAAAAATTATATATAATTGTTTTTTTATTTTTTAATTATAATTACCTATAATACATTGTTTCGTTTTTTCACAACGTTATTCTTAGTGAAACTTTTTAGCTGTTATTTTTGACGTTTCATAAAAATGTTGATATTACAGATATTAAACCTTGCACAGTAATTTTAACTCGTGTGTGTGTTTCAAATGTTCTTTATAGTTAGTTCTATGTGATTCTCATATTTTTACATCATTATATGTGTATGGATTGAAAATATGATTTATTGTATTTTTATGTTATTGCCTACAAAACTTTTCAAAATAAATATTTTTTACCTAATAAAGTATCTCAAGAATCTCGAAAATCGACCCTTGACTGTATTCAATTTAATGTAGTCAATACATGTTGTTCACATGGTAACGTAAACTCATTATTTACGACAATCGAGAAAACGCTTTTAATACAGAAAGATTCAGAAAAGCAATTTCTCTAAAATAACTTGTCAAAATTTTAATGAATAATCATTTTTTAATATTTCATTAAAATCTAAATGTGACTCAGCAGGATTTTATTGCTTTTATGATCAATTTGCATTTTGCGTGTTCTCCAAGTTATAGAAATACTTGTGACCTCCCACAGTGGAAATCCAGACCACTTCAACTTCCCCACTATTCCAAATTTCGCATAAATTTAACTAACTTAATAATATAAACCAAATTAGATTGTTCAAGTGTTCCGATAGATTTCTTGGCGAAAGTTGATAAGATACATTTTCTTACGACGGATTTATCGCTTATTAGATAAAAACTACATATGAAATATTATAGTCAAACATGTAAACATGTGACGCCAAATTTATTATAGCAATATGGGTTTGAATTTTCATTAGTAATTTCAGGATGAAACAAAACTGAAAGCCCAATTTTTCATATCCGTTCACAGTCTTATTAATTATAATAATTCCGTAAATAAACATAAGCTAAGCGTAGATAAAATGGCCAATCCGACTGCAAATGTAACACATTTTGAGGATTTATTATATGTCGCAGAATATTCGCCAACTTCGAGTATATTCGCGAATATAATATACGTTGTATTACCGTGTTTGATTAATTGGGGGAGCTTTTAATCGAAAGTTCGTTTAAACTAAACTTTTGGTAAATATTTGTTGAGAAAATGCTTTGTAGCAAAATTTTGCAATTTAAAATTTATTTTGAAAATATCCACGAGCTGGGCATATCAGTTATTTTTGAATCAATTTAGTCATTTCTTTTGATATCAAACTAATATAATTGTGAACATAAAAATATTAACTTTTATTCACGTAGTTCTCAATTTGAATCTTCAGGGTGGTACTGTTGCTCTGGTCGTTCTCTAATCGTCTGAATTTATTATCTTGACGATAGTGTTGTCACTGGATTTCCGTTTTAATAATTTTTATTTGAAATTGCGTATTTGATACATTGGGTGATTGGTCAAAATTAATTTTACCCTGTTAAATGTACTACTTTTATGGAGGCACTACAACAACGCATAGTGTTCTTATAAAAGTGTTAAAAATGGTTATGTTCCAAAACTATATTTTATGTAAATTAATTGACAATTTTTTTAGTGTTTATTTGTAACTGTAGCTGTAACTCAATATATAATATAATTGATATGATAGAGTACTACATATGAATTAAGTATTAACTTTACTTACGTAGATGATGCCGAGCCGATGGTAAAATAAATAAACTCTTCATGCATTTGAAACCATTGAGAAAATAAAGTTTAGAAACAAATTTGAAGTAGACGCTGACTAGAACAGGCATAAAGAAGTAACAGTAATCATAACGTGCACGAATATGAAGAATAAAATAAAAGTTCCTCTCCTTCAGTGGCTCGATTTTTATGCAATCCGACAAACTTGATTAACTTTCGCAATATTTGCGTAGGTAACGGTTCGCATTTGGAACGCAAATTCAAATATATTACATTAAATGATAAATATTTTTAAACAAGAGCATAAACCATTCTCATATTGATATTATCATAATATTCAAATAAAAACTGAATAATAGAGTGCACTTTGAAATATAAACGTAACAAATCAAATGGCATGGCACGATATATCATCATTCGCATTAAATTTCATGTTATACTCCACAATGATTTTGCAAGATCGCCATGAATTATGTAATAAAACTTTTGCTTCGTTATATTTAATTAATAAATAATGCAATTACACGATTGGTTGGTAGGCGTTTATTTCGACTAATTAATTAATATTAATGATCAAAGGTGGCGGTAGAATTGTCGATTCAACGTTTATCGCCAAATTTGTATAATTGGGCGTCCCTACATCCAAAACAATACACATACACATCATTGTAAAATCAACGGCAGCACCATATGAAAATATTCATACCACATTTTGCTAAACAGTTAATACGACAGATATGGAGTTTACGTATAGGGATCGCTAAATCCCTCGTCGTACTCGGCGCTGTCTTTTGGAGTTATAGGAGAACCAATTGAGGACATTGGTTCTCCTATAACTCCACAATCTTCGTTCACAATCTCTATAGGCAGGTTTGAGTATCAGAATACCTTGCATTCGCGCGTACGTTTCCAGAAACACTGTGTGTCTAGTATGTCGGAGACAGATCGATAACCACGCCATCATCGGCCCACCAATAATAATAGCATGTTCAATTCTAATTATATGTACAATATCATGAATTCAACACAATGTTACCCAAAGTGCATGAGAACATTAAATGACAAGGATATTATTGGCGCATACTTTTTTACATGCTCTCCACGAATGGTATGGCCCAACATATTTTGACTCGCGGCTAGTTTTCTCTAAGAAATAACCCCTGGCTCCACAGTCTTTATAAAAATGATGTTTAGAACCACATATTATTTCAATCAAAAATTTTTATTGCCAATTTAAATGCAAAGTACAAATTATTGGTATATTTATATTCACATCTTATATTCAATCTCCTCGTGTCTTCCTTTCGATTATTTCCCTTTACCTCATTTGCCTTCGCATGTATTCTCGTCATTCCCTTATTGCTTTCAGCTTCCTTAATGCATCCACCCCACACCATGACTCAGTTGACATGTCATATTTACCATTCTCTCTATCTCTCTGTCTCTCTCTCCACCTCATCCAGACCTATATCCTCACACTTCTTCATCCAGTGGTTCCATTCATACACACCTTTTCCACAAAACTCGCACGTGGTATATTCTCGTATATTCATCCATCCAATATTTGTTCCCTTTTCTCATTTCAGCATCTAAATCTCACTGTCATTCTTTGTTCATACTGTGGATTCCTTCCATACACAGAAACTGTTTTATCCTAGTGTATTATATCATTCTCATTCTAGCGCCTTTCTTCTGTGCATGTACCTGCTTCCACCTCTCCACCATCTCTCACTCCAAAGCTTTCCCCACTTTTGCCCTCCTCCTTTGCCCCTCCCATGCATTCGCTCTCATCCTCATCCTTTCGTTTCCCATCTATTACAGCACTATATATTATGTTCAACTGTCGCTGAAACATCCGCTCTAACCTTTTCTACTCTTTCCATGCTGTTTTTCATACTACCATCCTTTCTTGGTATTTACACTTCCATCATATGTGTTCGTCATAATTATTGCTCTCACAGTAAATACATCTACCATGCACCACTCATTTACTTCCTCAATTGCCTTTTTATTCCTCTCACACGCTCCTCTGACTGCCTTCCTTTCCAGAACACAACAATGTTTGTCTTCTTCGGATTTGTTTCGCGCGTTCTTTTATTCAAGAACTTCTCCAGCCTTCTAGCCACGTTTCTTAATCTTGCCTCTGTTTTCGCCAATAGCGCCATATCGTGTGCGAATGCTAGCGACCATATCCATGTGTTCCAACTCTAGCTCCACCATCCTGACCTATTTTAAGCAAATAAGTAATTAAGTAGTAAGAATTAAAATTGTGTAATATGCATCATGACCTCGGAGTCTAGGACTTTGCACCCCGAGGTTAAATAATTTATCCACTTTATTCGCTTCAAAAGTACAGCTTCATACATTCAAAGCCGCTGTATTACCTAGTCAATAAGTTAATATCGTTGTGTTGAAAATCTACACACAAACACAAAAGAAGTAAATTTTTACTAGTACTGCAAAAAAATGTTCTTTTTATGCTCACTTTTAATTAATTATAAAATGTGCAATATCGAATCCATAAAGATGAATCTCTAATATTTCTTTTATTAATTACATTTTTGTCATTTTTAATGTAATGCACATTTATCCACATGTAAATGAATTTCGTAACTTAATAAAAAAAAGTAATTTTTATTAATTGCGGATGACGCTGAGATGAATAATGAAACCGTGGCGAAGTTTTATACGTTCCAAGTAAATTACATGTCCCCACTGAATTTTATGCACCAAGTTAAAGAGGTTTTCATTAGATACTTTCGTACTGGAAAGAAACTCACACAAAATATTCCGAAGTATTCGTAACAAATTATTCGGTTTCGAGTTGAATTGTAATGGAATTAGTTTTCGTATTAAAATTCAGAAACATAACAATCGGCGTATGCCATCACAACATCATCGCTTTTCAACAGACCACATTTCATCGGAAATTCTTTAATTAATTGTTTTGTTTATTCGATTGATATTGTGTTTTTATTTGAATAACACGGTTGGGATTAATGGTAGCAAATTACAGGGTAAACCGTTTATTTTCAATTATTACAATTTGCTTTTTCAATGAATATCACAACGATTATCTGCATTGTGTAGAAATTCGATTGGATTCAATAAATTTTATCGAATCTTGGATATAATTGAAAGCAAAAGTAATTCTAACTAGTAATAGAACAGTACAGAATATTTTTCTAAATAATCGCAAAATTATATTTGTATTTTTCCTTCCCCTCCTGATTTATTACAGCTTTGTTTTATAGATGTTGTGTGGGTAGGTGGGTTGGGAGGATGGGTATGTGTGCATATTATATTTAAATTAAAAAATAAACTCATTGAATAGAAATAAATATGAAAACAGCATATGCGCGTTTTCAATAAACAATGGTACGACTGAAATAACAGCACATTGTTTATAGAATAATAAGCATACATTTAATTTTATTTTGATTTTTGCATAAAATCAATTGGTAGAGAACAATAATATGCAATTACTTTCATAATTAAATTCAATTCATATTTTAATCGTCAAAAGATAATCGACATGTTTTTAATGAAAATTCATTCCAACCGAAAATATACTTATAATTTAATTCGAATTAATTGTGAAAAAACAGTGTTATCGTTTTGCATTTTAGCGACGCGAACACGTAAACCAATGGATCGATCCACATGCAAAAATTAAATATGGGCCAAAACACGTCACGTTGCGTTCGTAATAATTCATGGCTCCGCTCTTTATGTCTCAGTAAATTGTTACTACTCACTAGAATTTTATTTCAATTATGTGTTTGTTCCCTTGTTGGGTGGAACGCTTTCCATGAAAACAACGCGTTTTCGTGTAGCGTCTCATTTATTTTTCCTCATAATATATATTTTCGCATCATTTATTCCTTAAGGAAATGTATAGATATACACGAAGCGTGAAATGTTTATCTCCATTACATAAATGAGAGGATATTTTTATAAACATGGGAGCTTGATTTTTTGGGCGAGAATATAAATTTGATTTTAGTTAAATAATTTTTATTATGAAGAAATTAAACACTTAACACTTAACCTTATTAAGGGAGCATTCATATAAATACAAGTCGTTTAAATAAGTTCTCAAATATCATTTCCCTCAGTTACATATAAATTAAAATGCAACAGTTAGAATTTCAAACGCTTTAATTTGTATGTAATTACGAGCAATTGATGGTGGAAATGAATTATTAAGCAAAATGACTTTCAAAGTGATTTGACTGTACATGTAACTGAATATATTTTAATTCGTGATCAACTGGATCCTTCCATAATTTTTTTTTTTAATATTGATGGGTAGTAATTATGTTGTTAAGATTTTATTTTCTTCTTATATCTACAATGATATCAACGACTCAAGTACATTAGTTCTATAAAATAAGACGACATTCGCAGCACATAATGTAAAAAATAGATTTTCGTGAATTATAATTTCAGTCATTGTACAATTTATAGAACCCTTGATTATTGTAACACAATTACAATTTAGATCATAAGTCTGACTAATATTATTTCCAATATATTTTCAATATTTGTGTCATTATATACTAACCGTGGCTAATTTTGAAAACAGTCACGACAATCTAGATAATGATCATAATTGACAATTATTGTCGATATTATTAGGTATTATTAGGCGCTATCTATAAATCTATACGAGAGGGAATATTTAACCGTAATTGTATTGATCTATGTAACTGATATGATTTGCCATTAAATTCATTTTACCGTACCTCAGAAACGTATATAAGAGGATATTCAGGAGCTTAAAATAAAACCAACAATTTGGTTACGACATGCCAATAAATAAAACAATTACACATACACTGTTATTAACATGTTGATAACAAACGCAGATAAATTAATACACGCGAGAATTCGATACCGATATCCGATATTCGTTACAAAATCAAATCTGTTATTTCCAATATGAAAGAATGCACAAGGGAAGCTTACACATTGGGTACCGTGTAGCAATAAAACACTGTTTAGAAGAAATAAATGACGAAATATACGCTCTGCAGTGGCGTAGTTTATATGTACAAGGTTTTCACGTGCCGTTATTAAAATTTTATGAAATACATGACAAGAAATCTTAAGGAATGTATTCTTATGAATACAAATTAAGTTTTTCATAGCCGGGTTACACGTCGTGTAATATAAAAATTCTTATATAAATATAAAGTCGGAAAATGTACTGATGCAAAAATATGCATTCTTATTATTTTCAATATATTTTTTTATAGTTTGAGTTATAATATAAATCGTGACTCCGTAGAATATACATTAAAGATTGGTTATTAAAAACAACAAGAAATATTCCAGTTGCGAACTGCGTTATAGAAATGTTCTTCACCGTCGTTTCACAGAGCAAGCAGCGCCATACGTCAGTAATGCAGACCATCTCATCCAAAACCCATACGGTGAAACCCGTCAACTTAGTGGTCATGGAATTAGTCCAGCATTACGTCAAAAATACATACTTTATTTTTGAGAATCGACGGCAAAAGAAACCAGTGCACCCATGGAATCACCACTATCACCTGTGGTACTCCGTGTAATCGACTCGTGGCGAGTTGTAAATTCGATGAGTATTTCGATTACGTCAAATAATCTGCGTCGCTACCGTCTGGGAGTTATTCAATCGTTCGAAGGCTTGTTCACATAAACTCTTTTAACTATGTACACTATTTATTATTAATATTAAAATATACAACTTTGCTTAATTACAATTGGCACTGATGAAAATACACTGGATGTGTTACTGTGTGTAACTGTTCAACTGGTTTCGTGATAATGTTGTTACTTTGACTGTTGTCGTGGTAATGTTATTCTGTGATAATGATAATGATAATGTGATACTGTCTGTTTTAGGGTGAAAACGTTCCTTAAATACTATGTTCTTTTGTGTAATTGGTTGGAATGAAATGTCCCCACTTTGATGTAAGATGAAGAGCTCGCCATGATTGGTAAATAATGAATTTAAAGCGATGCAAGATAGGGAAGTTTGGAACATTTGGTTCAGAGAATTAATCTAAAATCCCGAGAGCCAAATAAATTAAATATTCGCAAATTGGTTATTTACAACCGCCTTTGTGAAAGTGCGGCAATCGTGAAATAACGGCTTATAAAACGGGAATTGGGACCGCAAACGTTTTAAGAATACATAACATCTTGTATGTGAGCGTACAAGAGTTTTTAGATTTTAAATTTGCAAAATAAGTAATGAAATATAAATGACCGAACCGACCGTTGCGGATTAACATAAAACTATTCTACATACTGTGACAAATATTTACACGAATTGCGCGGATCTAAATTGACTTATGAACGTGTGGGACCGAATAATAGGTGTGATTCAAATACTGTTATTCACGTATTATGGGTGCATGGAAGAGAAGAAACAACCAACATACAGCTATAAAACTTACCATGGAAGTGGAAGAAGACAACCAGCTACTGTTCCTGGACGAACTAGTGACAACAAGAAAATATCATCGATTACACAGTATACAGAAAGAAGACCCACACCAACCCAACCTTAATGCGCAGTCGCATGATCACCCGACAGCTCGAATATTCATATTACGATCAACATCTACGAAGCACTACCGCAGAACGAGTTTTGAAACAGGGAAGTACGCAGAGCATCCAGTCCAACCAGACGAGTGCAAGATAAAAAAAAATGAAGAAGTAGAACCAGCCACAGCTTTTTATCATATGGAAGGACTAAGGACAAAATGAGCAAAATCCTTCGAAAACATCGACACAACTTTTAAACCATTCAGAAAAATAGAAACGATGCCACGGAGCCGAAAAACAAAAATTCCATTGGACACAGAGGGAGTATATGTTATATGGAAAATGTGGGAAGAAAAAATACATCGGTCAATCTAATTAACTCTTCATCAATAACTCCTATATTTTTAAACATTTGTCACATTTCATCTTAATCACCCCATTCACTGATGGATACTTGTGAAAACGTTCGAAACAATTTTGGAATTCCCTAATTGTGATGAATTCCAGCAATTTTCGTTTTGCTTCTTCTACATAGGTGAAACCTTTGCCCCTCATGTTTTGAGTCTGGGGGGATAACGAATTTTGGTTTTTGTTTATTTTCTTAATTGGGTTGGAACACTTCAAGAATTGAATAATATATCTCCGTTTTAAATGTGATTTTTTTCTGAAATGCAAGTCAATTTTTTTCTGATTGGAGTAGGTAAGGCTCATGAATGAAAGCTAAGACAACATTCGAAAAAACCAATAAGCTGACGAGCATCACTACTATTAATAATTACGAGCATCCTAACTAGACTCCATTAATGACAAACTGTCACATACTGAGATTGATCGGTAGCATTCTATTTGTGAACTAATAATTCTGTTGCGTATTGACATATCACATGTCTATAAGATCCATGTTTGGGAATTAGACCTAATAAGTATTTTCTTATTTTCTCACATAATATATATATATATATATATATATATATATATATATGTATATATATATATATATCTATATATGTATCTATATATATATATATATATCTGTGTGTGTGTGTGTGTGTGTGTGTCAGTGTTGGTGTCTGTGCGCGCTCTAGCGTCCAAACGATTATAGCTAGAGCTGTGAAACTGTAAACTTAAAATTTGCATATAGCTGAAAAGAAAACGTCCTATTTTGAGAACAATTGCTCAACCGGAAGTGAAGGTTTACTCTTCTCACCTTTTTCAGTATCTCGAAAACGGTACGATTTATCAAAAAAATTATTCTTACATAAGTTAAAGATATTGAAATTTTAAACAACTTTTATTTGAAAAGTTTTTTCGAAAAATGTAGTATAACTGAGTATAAGAAAGTTCAGTGAGAACCACTATTGCGATCGGGCCGCTAAAAATACGTATGGCTGTGCGCGCTCCAGCGCCTAACTATTGAAGGTGTAAAACCGACTATACGTAGAAAATGGTCATCAAATGAAAAAAGGCAGTGTTAACAAAATTTAGCAAACATCAAAAATAGAAAAAATGTAACAAAGACTGAGACAGAAGACTGCAAGCAACAATATCAAGACATTTTAAAAACACGACCTTGGATAGATATAAAGTATCAAATATCATTTCTAAAGAAACATCGCAAGTGAACACTTTTTCAAATAGGTTTAATATACAATTATTCGATATTACAAATTATTATTACTATATGTATAATCCCCTTTACTGTAATATACATACCACATATTGCCCTGAAAGGATCATTTCATTCATTCACACCACCATATAAATATTAATTCATAACACCTTACAGTACCTTGTGTGTGTGTGTGTGTGTGTGTATGGGTGCGTGCGTGCGTGTGTGTGTGTGTGTGTGTGTGTGTGTGTGTGTGTGTGTGTGTGTGTGTCTGTGTGTCTATGCGCGCTCTAGCGTCCAAACGATTATAGCTAGAGCTCTGAAACTTTAAACTTAACATTTGTATGTAGCAAGGAGGAAAACGTCCTATTTTGAACGCAGTCTCTCAACCGGAAGTGATGGTTTACTCTTATCACCTTTTTCCATATCTCGAAAACGGTACACGTTACGGAAAAAAATATTCTTACATAAATTATAAATATTGATATATTAAACAACTTTCATTTGAAAAGTTTTTTCGAAAAACGTAGTATAACTAAGTATAAGTAAGTTTCGTGCGCACCACCGCGGATTTTTACTTACTTATACTTTATGTATAAGTAAGTATAGGAATCATGAAAAATTTCGACCTCGAGATTTTAACGGATATACGCGTTTTGAGGTCCCCTGAATCGTTTCTGACTATTTTCGGAATGACGTCTGTGTGGCTGTGTGTCTGTGTGTGTGTCTGTGTGTCTGTGCGCGCTCTAGCGTCCAAGCGATTATAGCTAGAGCTCTGAAACTTTGAATTTAACATTTGTATGTAGCAAGGAGGAAAACGTCCTATTTTGAACGCAATCACTCAACCGGAAGTGATGGTTTACTCTTATCACCTTTTTCCATATCCCGAAAACGGTACACGTTACTGAAAAAAATATTCTTACATACATTATACATACATACATACATACCGCGGATTTTTACTTACTTATACTTTATGTATAAGTAAGTATAGGAATCATGAAAAATTTCGACCTCGAGATTTTAACGGATATACGCGTTTTGAGGTCCCCTGAATCGTTTCTGACTATTTTCGGAATGACGTCTGTGTGTCTGTGTGTGTGTGTGTGTGTGTGTGTGTGTGTGTGTGTGTGTGTGTGTGTGTGTGTGTGTGTGTGTGTGTGTGTGTGTGTGTGTGTGTGTGTGTGTGTGTGTGTGTGTGTGTGTGTGTGTGTGTGTGTGTGTGTGTGTGTGTGTGTGCGTGGGTGGGTGCGTGGGTGCGTGCGTGCGTGCGTGCGTGTGTGTGTGTGTGTGTGTGTGTGTAATTTAATGAGGGCTTAGAAATTGTTAAGCTATATTTCTCCTATTTTGCATTGGAAATTATGTGTAGATAATAAAAGTATTTGCTTCAGGATTATGATACCACACACGTCCAATTTACATTGTCAAGACTTGTTACCAAAGTTACCTTAGAATTATAAATTAGGGTTTAAATATTTTTTTAAAATTGTCCTTTTAGTCTAATTTGAAATTTTTTATTTTGAATTACGATGACAGTTCATATTAAGCACTTTACTTTTGTTTCTTGTCACTTTTAACACTTGTCAAATACAAACCCGTTGAACCATCAAATAAGTTTGGGATGAGGAAGAAAGGGACTCGTCGAGATTCGCTAATAATTGATTTTATACTCTACCTCCTACCATTGACATTTTACTAATAAAGTTCGTCCTGCACCAGCCAAATAACTATAATATAACTATATTAATATATATATATAATATATATATAATATATATAACATATATATATATAATATATAATAATAATATATAATATATAATATATATAATATATATATAATATATATATAACTATAATAATAATAAAAATAATGTTTTAATTATTTTTATTGTATTTTACGATTTGGGTACCTGGCTCTGTGAAATCGGATCCTATTTTATTTTACCACGCTCTTAAAGTTGACTCAAACTAAAATAGTATTTCATGTACGAGGCGATTTCTCACTTTTGTTTTGATGGCAGTCATAGGTGAGAAATTTAACTCGCATAAATATGATATTACAATGGAACATGTAATAGCTTCATTCGCCAACCCAACCAATCCCCTTTTAACTTGTGACTAGTCCTGTCATCCTTGATTGTAAATAGTTTTTTACGTGTCGTCGACGCGTAGTCCAACTTCTGATGTTCATGTTCACTGATGGTTATAAACACCTGAGCACTACTTACTTTAGGTTATGAGTTTGGCGAGATCAATCGACACAGACACAGCACCGTTTAGCAATGTACGCGCAACCGTTGAGAGCTGAATAAATCATATATCGGCAGAAAATCGAAGAAAGCCGAGGAAGGATTGAGGACGAGCCTTTGGGGGAAAAGGGGAAAGCCAAATTCTACGAAACAATGGTGATATGGAACATATGTATGAAGAGTATATCGATTTACGGAGCGGAAATGTGGGGTTGGAAAGAACAGAAAAGGATAGAAAGGATACACCAAGGAGAGTCAAAAAGGCATTTTTGGCTGTCCTTGACGATTTTTTTACGAAGTACATACACGTATACACACTTTGGAATTGAGACCACACATTGGGTGCCAAACGCAGTTTTCGACAAGTGTGTAGTGTAAAAGATGGTAATTACTTTAATTAGAATTTACAGGTTATGCATTTAAATATACCCACGTTGGGCGCAATATCTCAACTAAAGACAAGCAAGGAAATTATTCTTTGAAGCTATTCGATTTTTGATTTTGGCCTCGTTCCGAAAAGGCAAAGGTGCACTCATCAAAAAACAAAACAGCTGTAATTTGTTCACAAAAATATCCTATCAAAATCGCCTTCCATGAGTTCCTGACTTGGTATCATGTCATAGGGGTGCATTTTATTATCTTACATTGTTCGAATAATGGATGAATGGCTAACATCGAACATTGTGGCTGCTTGTCGACTAGAAGAATGTGAGTTTTCCTCAAACTCGAGCATAATATCCAATTTGGTATCATAACTTTTTTATCTGCCTTACATGTCCAAGCTCGCGAAACTGCTTTTCTATTTTACTAATTGTCCCTTGGGATATAGGCAACAGATTTGTAAATTTTTCATGAAATAAGCGAGTAATTTTGTCATTGTGTTGTCTCCATAACCAATCATCGCTAGGATTGTTATTTTGTGCATTTCTGTTAAATAAACCGATCCAAACGACTATAACACTGACAATTAAACTTTCATGCAATTTATAATTTGTTAAACGTTTTTTTTTTCTATGAAAATTAAATGAAATCCAAAGAAATCCATAACATAAAATGGAATTGCAAAAATATTTCGCGAGGAAAATGCGTGAAATATAAGACAAACAATATTTGTTTCACAAATCAAAATTAATTATATTAAATATGAAAATACGTTATTCATAATTTCTTGACAAACGTGTCAAATTTGAAACGACATTCATATTTAGAAAAATGTCAAAATTAAATCAATCTTATTTAAGAGATCGTGACTAAGGGAAATAACCTTTCATGTTATTTTCTATTTTCTATTTCGATGCGATATTGTTTGAAATAACAGAGTTCAGTTGCAATTTCATCGTGCTCGAGTTATTTCGCTCAGTAAAATAATGTCAAACAAAGCCGAGCTTATTGAAATTTCAAAATGAAACCTGAAAACTGTCATTGAAGTCAAGTATTAGATCACTGTGAAGTATTCATAGAATTAGTCATCGGTTTACCAGACTGAAAAAATCAATTTAATGTCATAAATAACAAATTCATTATTTTAATAAATTGAATTATCTCAATTCTCATTTGTTTGCCTTAATAACTATATTTGTGCGAATAAAAGATTTTTGGTTCCTATTATGAGAAATCAAATACTGGGACTTTGAGAGCTTAGTGATTTGACTTGGTATAGAAAAAAAACTGTGGTTCATTAATTACCTTCGTTCGTTCAATTTACTCAACTTATATACAAATATAATTTTGCGATTTCCTCCAAAAATATTTAGAAAATTATTGGGTACTATTACCAGTTAAAATGAAAGTTCAGTTTTAATTGGAAATTTAGCAACAAATTTCAAAACAAATCTGAAAACGTTTCTACGAAATATGAGAAAAATATTCCCGATTGCATAACGCTCATTAGCAATTCCAAAATATGCGAAGGAATCTGAACATCTGTTGTCGCTGTTTCTGATCGCACCGAACTTACTCCATCCGATAGGTAGCTAGAAAAATTTGCAAGCCGTTCCACTGAAAATCTGTTTACACATGAACCGTTATTCATAAGAGATTTTGCCTGTAACTTTTAAATGAATAAATATGCATCCAAGTAATAATAATATTTTAAATTCTTAAAATGCAACACGAGGATGTTTAGATGTATGATATATATATATATATATATATATATATGAAATAAAAATAATAATTATTGTTTGATTTAATACGCATAAAAAAATAATCATTTTGTTGGAAAAGTTGAAACGCTTATGACTTGTCCATTTATGTAGTAGACAACAAGAGAAAGTGAAAGTTAAACAAATATATTCAACTGAAATATAAATTAAATGGTGGAATGTATGCGATCCTTAAAGTGTTTTGTATTTACAGGGTCGGTGAGGACGGACAATGGAGCATCATCGATGGAATTTTGACGCCCAACAATTCCACTAGTTACCAAGTAACTAGTTTACACCCGTACACGGTGTACAGCTTCAGAGTCGTAGCAGTCAACGCTATGGGTGCCAGTCTGGCGAGCAAAGAATCGTACTACATGGTTACATTAAGAGAGGGTAAGGCCGCCCCTTGTTTAACAACTTTTTGGTACACTAACCCTAGCGAAAGTTTTAAACGCGATATTTTTTAGCGAGCGCTGTAATTAATTATTCTTCCAGATTTAATTAATGACTGTGAAATCAACGTGTTAAATTTACACTCCCTTTGCTAACTTAATTTATTACAATTCAGTGCGATTTTTAATCAATCCGATAAAAACGAATCTTTTATAAAATGAAGACAAATGCGGAAAATAACGAAAACTTTTATCGTCGTTTATATCAACGCCGACATTACTTTCTTATAATATTCCCAGTTTAAATAAAATTCATTTTAATTAGTAAAAACGGAAATTCCACGTAAGTTACACAAAATGCGCGCATTATTATTATATTACATTAATACTATTAATTAAATCACGTGTTTACGTATACGTTAACGTATTTCGAGATCACACAGATTTAAGTGTATGAAAATAATCCTGATCCATGAAACTAGTTAACTAGTTTATTCAATAACATGTTGATGGCGACAAATCCGAAATACCTAAATATACGTATGAGGCCGTTTATTAATTTAGTTGTTGGAAACAATCGAATTATTTCATTAGGGAAACGGCATGTTAGTATATAAAGACAGATTATTTAATTACTAGTTACAAAGGGGGTGATTAATGATTGATAAAATATCCCCAGCATCAAAAGAAAATAAACGTGAAATGCAGTCATTTATTTCTATTCGCACAGAGATATTACATCAATGAATTATTGGTTATATAGGCTTACTGTTCACCATGTATTTTGTTACGAAACAAAATCTATTATGACATATTTTTAATAAATCATAGGATACATGGAGCTATAAGTCTATGAATTTACATATCCCGGGCCTGAGGAGCCCATATTATAAAGTATATAATTATGTTAATTAATTTACGACCAATTAAATGATTTATGATTAATATTTTTAAAATTTAGATAATAATAAGTTGAGTAGTTACAACCAAAAATATGTACAACAATTAAATAGCTTAGTACAGGTCTCGGGGTAGTTGTTTTTCACCTGGTGCTTTTATATTTTCTAGGTTCTTTATACGACATCACAAGTGTCATTCTGTTCTTGGGTTTCCACGACTTCTTCAATATTATGCAAGTTCTTAATTTTTCCAATTCTTGCGTTGGTCTTATTCTTGGTTAAGATGTATTGGTTGAGTATTTCCTGTGTTGGCGTGGTTTTATAATTTAAAAACGTTTTTCTTGTTTCTTCTGCCAGATCTTTTACCTCTCTGTTGAACCAAGGTTTGATGTTATTTTAGGCATTTATTACTTTGTTTTTTTTGCCACCGAAATACTCGTTCTTAGGAGTGTTTGTTATAATTAATGACTTTCTTCAAAGTTCTTTCATGTTAACTTCTTTCTTCCTCGTCGTCTTGGTCTTCATCAATCGTTAAGTTAATCCGTTATCAGTTGTTTGTGCAAAAGCAACACAAAACCCGTAACAGGTTTGGGATTTTATGGAGCGTTATTTTCTGAACGCTGTGTTTCATGTTTTACTTGACACATAGTGTACTTCTGCGTTAGTTTGTTTGCTGAACTCAAATCGTACCACGATAGGACCTGTAACGTCACAAATCTCATGTGCATACGAATTACCCATACCACTGTGATGTTGGGTTGCTGTGCGAATTGGTTTGTTAAACTCCCAACCGACGCATATCGTGATTGCCTCATTCGCTTATTAATGCATTGTTGCGTTATTTCGTGTTAATGTTCATAGCAGTTGCACTGAGCAAGATTGTCGATTATTGTTCGGTGTACTAATACAACATTCCCGCAGTTTTGTACATTTGTTTCACGCCCATTTACGTAAATAAAATATAGCTCATCTCAATTTATGCCTGAACGCGCCATTGTTGATCCATGTTACATCAAAATTATGCGTCTCATGGATAAATTGTTTTGCGGTCCCATGCCAACGATAAAGTCACCAAACCTATTACGTTGATACATCACGAGCGTCGGAACTCCATGGAGATGAAACAGAACGCGTAGCTTCAACTTCGTCCATTAGCTGCCGAAATTAATTAATCAATTAAAAATAATTCTATAATGTGTCTTGTGTTGTGAGATATTAGAAGAAGAGATAGAATAGTTTGATAATTTTAATAATGTTATGTCTTTGTAACTAATAGTTTAGTATTTAGTATTTCTTAAAAACAATTGTTATTTTTATAATCTATTATTTTCTCGCATTTCTATTTCAATAAATTCCGCTTATTTTACCATAACAATTACCACCAACTTTCCACGTTGTTTCTAAATTCAATCTTATTTCGTCATAATAATTGGCACCCCACTTTTTGGGCGCTGTGTTTTACAAGTAAAGTTTAGATGCGGCAATGAGGAGAGACGCAAAACATATTGGATGAATTAAGAGTACAATAAATGCATGTTCTGTGCAAAAGGAACCGACGGATGGAATAATGTGAGAAGATAGGTTTGAGTGAGAAAGAGAGAACCAAAGGATACGAAGCTATTGGAGATATTGTTGAAGCTAAAGGGGATAAAAAACGAAAACGTAAGTCAGGAAAAAGATGGAGGCACGTCAACAAGGAAATGGAATAATATATGAGGAATATGCATACATAATCATTTCGTCCTAATTACTCAATAAGGCGTCGAGATTTCCTTACTTTCTCTCAGAATGTTTCTGCTGTACTATTCTACTTTCTCTTTGTTCTTCCTCTTTTGTTTTACCCCATAGGTTTCATTTTCTATGGTATTTCACACACACATATATATATATACCGTATATCCCCGGATTAAATTTACAATAGGTATAATTGACCAAAAATTTTCGAATTTGAATTTCATATTTTGGTCTGCTTGGTCTGAAACTTATTTTTAGTTTACTTGCGATTTTTTTAAATCAAGTAGGCCTTTACAGTTGTATAAGCATTATTTTAGTTCTAGGTAAACTACCTTTTCCGTTCACAGTACGCCAAAGTGTTACAAAGAAAAGTTGATCTGAATGTAAAGTTATTGGGTTATGCAAATTTTCAGAAAAACAAGAAATATAAGAAATTTTTAATTAAATTATTAAAACAAAAAACAAGTATTAAATTCTATTAACCCTCCACCTTCGTCGCTGCATAATTGAATTCTCCGTCGCAGTTCCTTCAAGTTATTCCGGATTTCCTGAATTGGTAACGCGGATATAGCACGTTGTATGCGATTTCTTAATACCTCGACATCATTGGGTAAATTTTCTGCATACACTACTTGTGCTACGCGTCCTCAGAAATAAAAATCGGGTATAGTCAAATCTGGGCCCATTGGGCCCATAAAACTGGACCATTCCTACCCATCCAACGGTGACCAAATTTACGGTTTAACGAATTTACAACAATTTGTGAATAATGCGCCGGACAACCATCCTGTTGGAAATACATTGCCAATAATTGAGAGACGACTCACCTAACTCGTGGTTAACGTTGTTATCAAAAAAATGTGGCCCTATTTTTCCATAATATAAAATAGCACACCATACATTAACTTTAACAAAATATGATGATTAGTAATAAAAAAAGGATTAGTGTCACTCCAATATCAAACACGTTGCGACGAAACAGTTCTATTTGTAGAAAATGTAGCATCGTCGGAAAATAAAATGTTTCGATAAAAAATAACGATTACTTGCTATTTTGCTTTCTATCCATAAACATAAATCTAGACGTTTTGCTTCGTCTCCTAGTAGTATGATCAAAAATAGGTTTGACGGGATAAATCTTCCGGCCTTTCAAAACTCGGTGTATCTGTGGTTTACTAATGCCGACTGCTTCCTCAAAGACAATTTAGGATCATTTTATACCGAATCTAAAATTAGCAGCGTCGCGACATCGTCTTCATTATGTATTCTTAGTTTTCTTTACATTTAGTACTGAGCCAGTTCTTAAAAATTTCTTAATAAGCTTCTGTGCACGTGATACATAGATATCTGGAATTTTTTCATTCAATTCTTCAAGTTAACGGTAACTTTTTCCACGTACTAAATACATTTCCTGTTCTAACGTTAGCATTTTATTGTAAAAATATCGTCATTACTTCGCAATGAAAATCAGTTTTGTGATATTACTTTAACGATATGAAAGATAACGACACATGTTATACTATAATAAATACTTGACAATGTTTTTTTGTTTTTGTAATTATTAAGCCACCTCATGTTATCATTGCTGTTTCAATTGCAATGCTGACCAATAATGGATTTTATCAAAGTAGACCGATCATTCTGAAAATGAACGTAACGTCATAACTTTACATTCTTTACATTCTGGACAACTTTACATTTCTTAGTAACACTTTGGCGTACTGTGAACGGAAACGGCGGTTTACCTAGAAGTAAAACAGTATTTGCACAACAGTAAAGGCCTAGTTGATTTTAAAAACTCGAATATAAACTAGTGTTCGCCATTCGGCTCCGTGAGTGACATATTTGGGCTACAATCTGCTAATATAAAGTGAAGTTGTGCATCCTAGTGTTACAATAATTATAATAAATTTTATAAATTTAGTTTCGTAAATAAAATTATAAGAGGAGTCGTGTGGAAGCGTGAGAGCTTATAAGATTTGTTCATTTGTTTTCTACCAGAGACCAGAGATGTGTTGTGGGACACATATGTAGCCGTAAAACGCAAACATAGAACGTGCTTAAATGTTTAACTAATCTGCATGCAGCAAATTCTACAACTGACGTGTTAATCCGATAAGAAAATAAGGAAGACAATAAACAAGCGCCTTGAATTGCGGGTAGAAACTACTGGAACGGATACATGAAAGTTTCATTATCCTTCCTTGTCAAAGTGGAACGCCGCTAATCGAACTCTAACAATTTGACCCGACATTTAAATAAAATCGATGGGGTGAAATGCAGCTCGCTATCAGGAAATTAAAGATCCACCGGTCCATGAACTAAATCAATTGCAACCAAATCGTTTACGGAGGAAAAAAGGGTGTTGTTTAAAATTAGATTAACTGGGAAATATTTAACACGATCGGACGTGACAGCCATGGCAGGACAAATATACTATGGCTACGAGTTTGGTTGTTTGCGATTGGGCAACGATAGTGCATCACCGGATACCGAATTCTAATTGCATCGATTCGAAGCCACCAGAGTGCAATAGTCGACTCGGCCGTGGGCTACAATAACGCACATCAAACGTATATCCGCCACGGATAGACGAAATCTTCACACAAAGGCTTCACATTAGCATGTGATCATTAGAAAAAATATATACGTATACTATTACTTTTTGTACTGTTTTCGAAGCACGCGTTCGAAAAGTTTACTTCAGAAACGTTTTCGACACGGATTTACTCCGATCTGGTCACTTAGACGGGACTTCTTAGACCTGCCTAAACTTTCTTTCGGACCGAACTAGAATTAAAGTTACCAACTTAGTTTTTTCACATTTTCCTACCTTTTCGTATCCACTTCTTGTAGTACTACTTCTGAGACCTATACACAAAAACCTTAAGACACGCATACATATAGGCGTGAACGAATCTCAATTTTAACCGACAATAGGACTCATCAAGCACAAGGTATCTAAAGAAAATTATTACAAAAAAAATTGAAGCGGTTTATAAATCGTGAGAAATTACGAAAAATTCTCTGGAGCAAATACACATTGTTAACGAATTACTTCACCAATAAAAAAAGGCAGCGCTAACTTTTTGTTTATCCATCTTATAGTAAGCAATCTTTAATTTTTAAGAAATTATTTGTTTAGATATATAAAAAACTTTCCTATACTTTTTTTTTTCGAAATAACTTTTAAACTCATACTGTTTTTACGATATGAAACATTATCCATTCTGATTATACAAAATAATAATTATAATTTAATTTAATTTAATTTGATTGCTCCCTTAAAGTATAAAAACGTATTTTTCCTTCCACAGCAGCTTTAAATTATTAAAGATAAATATTCTTATTGAATTTAAAATCTGTAGCAAATATGGAAAGAAAAACGAACCACAGTGCAATATTATGGATGTTTTGTAAGATTTTATTATTTTAGACATAAAAATGCGATTGAAGGGTTTATATCACAAATCCTACACGCTGATATTTATTCGTAAATACTGACACATATTGAATTCCGATTCAAAATTATTACATTATTGTATCCCGTTCTATTAATTTTTTACGAAATAAAAATTTTATTTTACTGCACGCTTAGTAAATCAGCCTCCTTTTTTTCAGACTACATGCTATACCGATTCAACAAACATACGGTTGATATGGGTCGAAACAAATAACTATTGAAACTTCGAAGTGACAATCCTTCCGTTTCTACATTTTCTTTTATAAGATTGAGTCGGGCGGTATTGATTCGGGTCCATAGTGAAATATCAATAAAATCACAAGTATCAAAAAAGACGATCCCGATTTTATTACAAACTTCTCCCTCACTGTAACATCATTACTTCGCCCGAATTCATTAAAAAAAGTTGCGAAAAACTCAGTCGTAAAAATGCTGTCTACGTTAGTTACATCTCGACGTTAATCAAGATTTTTTTTAATAAACTTAAAAAGTGGATGTACGTATGTACGAGGATTTGACTCGGCGCGTCAAAGGAATGCAAAAACTGACCCGGGCATTATCGGGACACGGTTTTAGTGTCGTTCATAACAAAGTTTAGTCAAGTCTGAGAAACCCGATCTAAGTAATCAGATAGGATTAAAGGCGTATCGAAAAACGTTTCTAAAAAAGTTTTTTTCTTTACATTCGCGTAATAGAATATGATACGAATTATTTATAGAATTGGACGAGTCAAAATAATTTGTATCGATAGTTTAAATTTTGTCTAAAAATAATATACAAGAATAAAATATTGTAATACATTTTAAAGTAAATATATTGTAGCTACTTAGCTACTGAACGATCTTCCTGGGGTTAAGCACCATAATCAATCAATACATGATTTTAATAGTGTGGATCAGCTATAGTTTAATTAGTTTTAACCCTAGGGGTACGTAAATTCATAGATTTGTAGAACTATACATCCTATCTAGATATCCTATCTAGATACAGATCTAAATATAGAAGACCCTATTAGAATTTATCTGGAATTGATGGAGTACATCAAGCAGATTACGAAAGTAATGTAAAGCATCAAATCACTGTTGAAAGTTTTTTGTTGTGGCACAATCAAAACTTAATCAACACTCCAGATCACATTCATCAGTAAATCGTTCCAACTTCAAACGTGTGGCAGATTCAGAAATGCCTAGTAATGTACTGAAGCTGCAGCCTGTTCCTGAATCATGCGTTGCATTCGTAGATATCACCAAAACATTTGAAGAACATTAAATAAACTGACAACCAACGTCGTGGTGCAAACCACATCTTATGGGATTGTATTTTTAAGAGGAATATTAAGATTTAGGAACACTGCAAGATCCACAACATCTACTAATGGATGAGAATATTGAATACGCCACAACACATATTGTTCTGTGCAAACTGTCGAAAAGCATACATGAGACTGTATATTGAAAATTGAAGACAGGGTACAATTTGTCGTAGCACCTCCTGGAAGATTAACACAAGATAAACAAGATCTTCTACGATATTTAACGTGGGGATCGTGTGAAAGTAATCGAAGAAGAAACCAATCAGTGCGTACCTGAATAATTGAACCATCCGTTTATTAAAAAAAATATGAAGAAATTGAACAAAGGAATAATCTCACCAATTGAGTGATACATGAACACCTTCCACGTTCTTTTGGCATAATAGGAGGCCATGATTTATTTTATTGTATAGGGAATTTTGTACACTTTTTATTAAACGTTTTCGTAAGTTATGAAAAGTTTGACAACTTTCGTAATGTTTTTTTGGAAATGTTGACAATTTTTTACGCAATAGAAAATTTAGAAAATCTATGAAATTGAGTTTTAAAATTTGACATTTGGCAATTTCAACAATTTGTTGTATGTTTTTTTTTAAAGTTCTAATTATGCACAATGAATCAAAAATAAATCTGGAAAATTTTTGATATACAATTTTAGACAAAAATTATATATTTGTTGACAATTTTTCATGCATTTTAGAGAATTTTGTTTTGTTTTTGTTTTGAGTTTTTGATTTTTGAGCACTTAAAAAAAATAACCTTAGCGAATTTTGCCTTTAAAAATTTTCAAGTTGTCTAAAATGTACACATCTAAATTGCAAAAATGCTACGAAAAATCAAAAATTAAGAAAATTCCCTGAAATTAATTGTCTACATTACAAAATAAATCAAAATTTAGAAAAAGCTTGATGGATTATCCTGAAAAATTATAATGCAAAAATTATCAACATTGTGTAAAATGTAAAATATTTAAATTTAAGGAAATTTTAACATTTGCAAATTCTCTAAGATGTGAACACTATAAGAAACAAAAAGTATATCAAGGTTACCAAACTTTATATTTTTTTAACTACGCAAAGTAAAGAATTAAAAATTCTCCAAAAAAGGACGAAAATTATAAAAATAACAAAAAATATTATTATCTAAAGTTAAAAAAAGCACATCGAATGCGGAATTATAACTGTGAAATGGGAAGAAAAACAAAAATTTTCAAATTTCCATGAAATGTCAAACTTCAGTAAAATTGTTAGAAATAGTCTTAAATGTAAAAACTATGAAAAATCCAAAATTGGCAACATTTTCAAAAATCTAATGATGTTGACATTTGTTTAAATATAAACGATTAAAACATTTTCAATGTCAGCTTGAAATGTCAAAATTTGCATAAACATTTAACATATCATGTCATTAAAATTTTATAAAATTCAACCCAACCCAACCCAATCCAGTATTCAAAAATGTTTAATATAAATATACGGTAGTACGGTGGTTAACAAACAAAGCGGGAATGACAAAAATATAAAAAAATACAATATTTTTAATTGCGAAAATGTTGAAATATCAAAAATTCGCTTCGTAAATCATCAAAATTAGCAAAAATCGCACAACTTTTTTAAATCGGTCCCAAATTTTATGTTCGGTCCCATATATGCACACATCAGTATATTTAATTAAGTTAATTTGCAATATTCGTTACAATTATTTTTAGAATAGTTTTAGTATGGTAATTCGTCCCAAAATCACCGGTCGAACATTATGGCGTATTTTCCCCAAATTTAAAAACTAAAAACTCATGTACGTCACCTACCAAACCTTATCTATTGTAACACAATTTCGGCCCCGCATTTATCGCTTAAATCCCATTTCACAAAAGCCGGCATTTTGCGACTGCCAAATTTATCACTTCATCATTCAACCCTGCGGTTGTAAAGACGCCATTAAACATTAAATTATTATATGGCATGCATTCTCGGGAATTTAGATTTGCTAATCCTATTAGAATCGGTGACCCACATGTCCGGCAAAACTTGCCTTTCCTTGGTTAATATGAAATTCGTTTTTTGACCAATCACGACGAGTTCTTCCTCTAATACCGCCTTGCACCAAAGTGGAGGCATTTCATTCCCAACAGTGATCCTTTTCATTTTCCTTTTCATTTCTATTATTTCTTTCTTTCCTTACCGTTTTATTGCTTTCCATGCCTGTTCTATCCCATTTAATTCTAGTTTCTTCATTTTCCTTTATCGTCATCAAGTAGTCATTAGTTATTGCTAATCGTCTTCGCCCAGCGGTGTCGATAACACTTCGTTTTAGCATGTCTTTCTTCTACAGCAACGTTTCCTCTTTTTTTATTAACGATGTACTCATATCGACTTCGCATTTCTTCCTCGTTTCTTTATCTTTAAATTTCCCCCTCTGTACTTCAAGTTACTCTTAGTTTCATCTTTGTGATTACTATGTCGTGATCAGAATCAATATTTGTCGTCATATAAATTATGCAATCGACTCATCGCAGTTGTTTCCCAAAACAAATATTTGAACCGTACAACACGAACAGGGTATTTTATGCATATAAGTGAATGGATGAAACAACACTTTAAAATATTAAGCTAGGCTACCTCTCTGGCGAATAGCTAAATTATATAATATCGGTGGACATTTCTATGAAATTTTATAACTTTTGTTAAAATAAACTGTGTGCACTGCCAGCAGATTGTAATATTAATAGTCAAAAATGTTTCTACAAACGCAGTAAAAATGTAAACCACCCCATTACAATTGTAACACATAATGTGTCAAGAACTAACTTTAATGTATTCGTTTTCATTTTCAATTATTTATTCCCGTTGGTTTCATTTCTATTATTATAACTTCTATTTTCTTTTTTGAATGTATTTCTATACTTAAACTTTCGTTGGTTTTAATTTAATTTCTATTGCAGTCGCGTTTTTCTTTACTTTAATTTCCCTTTGCTATTTGGTTTCAATTGCTATTGCTTTAATTTTCAACGAGGCCTAGCCCTGATAATAGCTTCAATACAATTCGTTAAGACGGTAGTCCACGTTTAAAAGTTTTGAGTATCTGCAACTGTGTATTACTAAATCAAATTGTATTTTTTTTACCTTTTAAGAAATAGTGTTTTGAAACGTCTAGATTAATATGCAATATCAATATCAATATAACGTGTATATCAGAAATTAGATCCCACGAACTTCTCTCTCGCTAAACTACTGAAATTACTGTAGACACATTTCACATCACTCCTGCTATCTGAATCTATAATTTCGTAACACTTTGCAATAAGTTCCAACACGGTTAAACGCAATCACTTAAGAGTTAAATGATTATATCCGATTAGATGCATGCAGTGTAAATTAGGTCCTGGAAGGAGATAGAGGTTAAGACGCTCATGACCCCTACATATGGATCACCAGCGATTATTACCAGCTCCCGTCATCTACCCTATCTTGAATACCGCAACGTTGCGTGTGTCTAGAGGTCTAGACCTATTTCATTCTCCCTACTCACCCACCGTACATATCCCTCATTATCCACGATCGAATTCATCAAAATAATTTCGTATGAAAACGTACATATTGCGTTATTTATATAAATGTGCTATTAGTGTATTTTTCCCAAATGTCGTAACCGTATTCAAATGGAGATCCAAATTGTTAGTGAACCGTCGATATTAAGTTTGTTTTCGTCGATTCAATTTGATTTCTCCTCCGGAGAATACCACAAGCATATGTGTGCACTCAATTTCAATTGGTTTCGTCGACCCCCTTAAGGCGTTGTGTCCAAACACCACCAAAAACAAAAAAAAGTGAATTTCAAATCACGAATGAATTTTCATACGGACGTTATAGCTTATTTGCGTTACAAATAAGCTCGCGTTATCTGTCTCTGAATCTGTATTCTCTCGCGTAAGGTAAATTTCTTCATTTACTTTCGTATGTAAATATTACGTATTATTATTACTTATGTATATACTAAACCGTAACTTTATTAATTAGTAACATTTCCCCAGCAGTATTTCCATTTTTACTACGTTCCTAGTTAAATATTGAATTGTCATTGGTACTACGTATCTGTGCAAAGTGTCATGTCGATTGAATAAGGGGGTCAACGTTGGCTTACAAGATTTCACCCTAATAAATAGACTAACGAGTTGAGTGAAGGTAAAAACGAATTAATTGACGAAATTATCTAAAATGCAAATCTAAAATCGATAAAATTGTCAAAATTATTTAAAAAATCGCATAAAAATATGGCTGAATGTCAACATTACGTAAAATTTAAAATTTCCAAAAATTAAAAAAAATTTGCAAGACAAATCATGAAATTGTTAAAAAAAGTAGAAAATTCCATAAATCAATTGTTTTCAATTTTATTAAAATTTTCGAAAATTCAATTTTCAATGTTCAAAAATTCTGTTTTTACTTTCAACAATGCAATGTACTTATTTTTGGGTTCGGTGGGTTAGGTTTTTATGTGAATTGTAATCAACAATGTTTTGTATTTTTATAAATAATTAAATTTTGACAAATTTCGATGTATTTCAATTTTTTTGCATAGTTTTATTTGTTCGAATTTATTCAATTATTTATTTTTTTGGTGTTTTGAATAATTTTTAATTTGAAATGTCGTGATTTTTGACCTTTTTTGCAATTTTTGATAAGTAAGAATAACGCCAACAGTAATAATAACATTAGTAGCTATGTTAAATTTAGAGATTTGAATTACTGTTATTAAATTAATTAAATATATTATTACATTTAATTAATTAAATATATTATTATATTTAATTAATTTAATAACAGTAATTCAAATCTCTAAATTTAACATAGCTACTAATGTTATTATTACTGTTGGCGTTATTCTTACTTATCAAAAATTGCAAAAAAGGTCAAAAATCACGACATTTCTAATATTAAGAAATATTCATATCTAAGTATTTACTTATTATTAAATGAAATACACGAAGTGGTTTTTAAAATTACAATATTAATTGTGCAATTTTTGGGTTGGGTGGGTTTCCATTTTCAAAAAAGTCACTTTTTCAAAAACTCAACATTGACCTTAAATTTTGGTAAATATTTTTTTTTAATTAACAGTTTGTGGCTGTATTGTATTTCAGAATATTTTGAATTTGTTAAAAACCTCAAGTATTCAAAAATTTCCTTATCATATGAATTTTAAGGCATTTTTTAAGAAGATCAGCAATTACTTAATTTTTCCCCAATTTTGTTTGTTCTTTATTGACCTTTTGGATTTTGCGTTAGGTTTTATTTCATTTGCAATTGTATGAATATATTTTGGCAGTTGATATTCTATAAATTATATAATTTTTGGGAAATCTAATTTGTTTCTAGTTTTTTTATTGGGTTGGGTACTAAATTCGTTGGGTTGGGTCCTATCCCAGATCCGACCTAATCTATTTAATTATTGATGAATTAAGTACACATATCGATGTGGTTTTTGAAATTTTTTGGAAAAGTTTTAGAAAATTATGAATTTCTCTAAAAATAATTGAAATTCTTGGATAGGTTTTCGTAATTTTTGAATTTTCAAAAATTTCCTTAATTCATAGTCATTCATGTCAATTTAAGAATTTTGAAGAATATTAAAAAAAAACAACATTCAAAAAATGTTGGTTGGGTTAGGTTTTATATGAATTTCAACTCCGATGATTGGATTGATTCAATAAGTCTAGAAATCGTGTGGGTTATGTCGATTTTGGGGGTGAATAATCTGAAAATTGCCACTGAAGGGAAAGCACGCAATTTATGTTCCGCAAAGAAAAAAATCATTAAACATTATGTGGTTTAACGATATAATTGTTATTATCGTTCTCTTATATCTGAATTGCAAATATTCAAACAAATAAATGTGCGTGTGTCTAATAATAAGAACAATTGATTTATCAAAAGGAACAACATTGTGAATTGAACTTAAAAACTGTCTGCAACATCAATGCTTCTTCATGTGATCATTTACCCAATACGAGGCCCGAATCTCACCTGATTCTTTGGAAATCTTTAAGAGGAATTCAATGAATTTTAATAAGTGATTCATAACCATGAATGTGATGTGGATCCACCACTATTCACCAGACCAAGGAAGGTTCGAAGGAACCAAAATCCAAAATGTCCAGTAACCGGAGCTGTTAAAGTGAGCAGATCTTTCCTACCCCTCTCCAAACGTGTCCTGGTTGTGCGGCAATTAGGTCCAGGTCTTGTTGGACCATCTGACGAGGGCTCCTGCAATACCTGGAACTTGTTCTGGGCCAATAAAGTGAATGTTAGCCCCCAGTACCTTCACGCCAGAGTATCCAGACAGGCCAATCTTGACCTAGACCAACATCGTCATCAAGGACCAGCAGTGCTATTCTACGATATATTTGTTTCATTGATCTGCATTGCCGATTGCTTTTGAATAGCTGTTACACACGCCCAATGACAAAAACTGCCTGTTGAATTTGTACATGCTTACCAAAGCTGTATACTGCTTCAGTCCCCACTCCTGTAGTTGTCCTGGAGACAAAAGTCTACCAGTAAATTTTGATCTTTCTGTTGTGGATGGTGGTGACGTTGTATGGATCGGTCCGAGTGTTTGTTCTGAATGTACAATATGATAATGTATAGTTTGTGCGCTGCACTACAACATCCAAGAAAGATAGACATCCGGTTTCCAATCTTCATTTGGAGTTTAATATTAGTGTGTATCATCTACATAACCAGCCTTTGCCTTCCATTAAGCCATATTACAAATGTCGTCTACGTAGCGTTTCCAACATATTAGGTTCTTATCCTTGAATCCAGTGGCTCCATCTTTCGATCAATATATCAGGAACTACTGGATAGGAAAAAGATTCCATTGCAATACATCGTTATTTGGTTTGTTGGTTTGTCGAAGTCTTGATTCATGTAGTATTTAGGCAGAGTCTTGCGATATAGAAATATCCTCGTGACGTCAATTGTCAGGTTTCATTTACTAGGACATTGGTAAAGAGCAATTCAACGTCCCAACTTGCTGAAATTCATTCACTGAATACCGTATGTTGTTGTAGAATGTCCAATATTTAATTTTTCACATAGCTTCCACTTGATCCTATATGTTAATATAGTTGGCTGGCTACGTATTTAGCCAGCTCGTCTGTAATCGCATGTGTTGATGATTATCAAACAGATCTCATTTTTTGTTATCTTGCGTAGTTCAAAATCAAGATGGTTAAGTTTCTGATGATCTGACATCATGTCTAACTTCTCATGACACATTCCACTTTGGTCCTTATTTCGTGTTGGATAGCCTGGCCGGAGAAATTGTGCTTTAAACAATAGTTTTTAAAACAAGTTCCTTATGATCTGACATCTTTGTTCTTCTTTTGTTATGGTAGCCTCCTACATAGATGTACACGTTTGTCACTCAAGCGTCGCTTCCCAACACGAGTTAATTTTGTCTTTCCAGATATCCAGTGCGTTTCCTGTCTCTTTAGTGAGACTCGTAGTAAGAATTTTGGTTTACGTCGACTATGGCAAATATCATTTCTCATGACACATTCCACTCTGGTCCTTATTTCGTGTTGGATACCCTGGCCGGAGAAATTGTGCTTTAAACAATAGTTTTGTTTATTACTCTGAGAAGTTTGGCTTCTTTGTGTATAGTTTTGCATGCATATTTTCTTCTTTATTGTTTCTTGAATTTCTTCGACTGCGTCATCGTAGATTTGTTATGATCTTCTACTGTGATCCATATATCCGCATGGTTCGCTCTATGTATGGATTATACAGCACTGTTGATAGTGGTAGTTGTGGTACGTCTAACTTACTCAGTCTGGCCACAAAGTTTTAAAAACCGATATTCATCTATTGTAGTCCTAACCAGAAGATCAGGAAATTAGACAAACTCTCTGATATTCCAACGATGTTTGCGAGACCAGAACTTCACGGCAAATGCATAAAACCTTCAAAAACTACGAAGAAAGTTCAGTAATTACAACTTATTAGGTCAGCCATTGTCTAAGGTACTAATAAAATATTTTCCAAAGGACTTAACTTCACCATTACCATGACCAACATGCCGAACCACTAAATAATACTATAACAATATACAATAACACTAAAAATAACTAGGCAGAAGGATATAAGATATAAGGATTTCTGTATCTGCATAAACCGAAAGCATCTAATATGAATCTGACTAAAGAGAAAGAATTCTCTGAAAACCGATTATGCGATTTTTGGTTCCCTTAGTTATTTATTTATTTTCGGATGTAATTAATTGGGCACAAAAGGGGAGTGACTTGAGTATAGACGTAATTATAATCAAATGTAATGACATTTCTACTTTAAAATATAAGTAGAATAATAAATATTTAATAGTTTGATAATTTGTGTATATATTTTTTTACAATTAAAGACTACATAAGCGTTTTAATATATGGCCTGTTAAATATGTTTGAAATATAGCTTGATATACGCAGTTTAATTACATAATTTTGTAATTTGTTTTAACACGAAACTTTCTTTCAGCTCCCGCAGGAAAACCAACCATCACAACGGCTCACAATACATCAGCAACGGCTCTGCATATTAGCTGGCGTCCACCTCACCACGATACCATCCACGGGGAGTTCCTAGGCTACCGCATTTCATACAGACCAAGAGACAAAGGTGCAGAATCAGTCAAGGAGATATACATTCGGGATCCTTTAGTCGAGGTAACGTGATTAACAAAATGAATAAGCGAAAGAAATTGGCCCTTTTATTTTCACGCTGTTTTAACCGTAAGGTTCATCTCTGGCTCGAGGGAAATCACCGAAACTCATCTAAACCTGTTAATCCAATGACCTGTCCATTAAATAGGCAGTTGGTACTCGCCACCTCTATTTTGATTTCAAATTGTAAGCTTTTAAGGTGTGTAACTAGTTAATTGAGCCCGACTGTCGCCGAATTACATACTGAATGCGCCTTGGGAATTTTACAAAAAATCATCTAGTCGCTTTGACGTGTGCTGGCATTTTCATATTGCAATATAAAATTTTAATTTAATAATAATTGCGACGGACGAATATTAAACGAGAAATTACTTTTAAAAGTAATTATAAAAATAATAACACACTATTAACACGACGCACACACTCATGGACTTGCACTGCCACCTATAACAAAAGTTCATACGCTATGCAAAAATTAAATATTGACTCTATCATCGACCAAACGTTGTTAAACTAACGTTGACGTTTATCTCTAGACAGTATTATTTCAAATAACACTTAAATATCGATATTTTTTGCACGTCCATAACGAGGTAAATAAACTTTGGTTATTCTTATGATAGTTTACGTCTCGTTTACACAAACATTTAGCATATATTTCTATAATTGTGTTTCTTATACGTTAGTCCTTAGTCTTTATATAGAAATAAAACTATTGCTTCGATATCAATCACAATCCATGGAAATTTCAACTAAATCAATCATTTGGATTTATAAGAGAGAACTAAATTTAAAAAGGATTTTTTTGATTGGGCCTCGAATAAGATATTACCATTCTACGAAATTGTCTAATCATTTGAGTTAAAACGCAAAATATGGCCCATTAATGAATACAAGGACACAATGATATTTGCCATACAATGAAATACAGTGAGGCAATTGCCCACAGATTTTTCCTAAATAGCTTTATTATTACACAAATCAAAACCCAGTTGAATGTGAAGTACAATAAAAAGTATGCTATTGTGAAAGCCCAAAAAGCAACATGCTTCAAAATTCCTGCCTGTTTATTTGGTTGTCAGCTGAGAAATTTTTTGCATCATAATCTGGGATAAATATTTTCGAAAATAATGTTCTTTTTGCCTCAATTGCTCCTAGAGGCAAAAAACTAACTAAATAATAAAATGACAGTATTAAGAACCGGCAAAGGATTAAAGTTATTATAAATCTTATTCGTTTGATTGATGTCCAAATGAAATCCAAGTACTGCATTTTTTATTACAAGTCAATAACAAAGAGTTCTGTAGCTTTAGGTCCAGATTTATTGGCCTAAATCAATGGAAAACCTAAAAAATATATTCAAATGGAAAAATAATGTAATCATAATGATTAATAATAAAAATCGAACGAATAAAATAATTGAAATAAAAATAAATGAAACACATTAATTAATGCGAGATAAAATATTTGGAAACAATTTTACAAAACAAGAAGATGCCTGGCTTTTGGTAATTCTTGGTGATGAGCTCATAATTAGAACAAAACGATTCCGCAAAAATCCAAACAGTGTTCATTTTGAATATCTGAGTTCATAGCATTTTAATGTGTAATTAACATCAATATGACGCCACATGTACTAATATTTTTTTGTACTTACAGTTATTGACGACGCTATCATTATTGTAATTTTATATATATATTTATGTCTTCATTGACATTATTTCATTTTATAATTTTTATTAAATTTGAACTTAACTGCGTTGACTAATAGTAATATAGTAATAATAATAATAAATATATGGGGTCTTATTTGATTCCATAGTACTTTTGCAATTCCTGCAATTCAGATTAAATTAAGAATTAGGTTAGTTTCGTTCTAAATTTTAGTACTAATGCCTTAATTTTATTAGCAGCCCAAGTCGTTTTGTTGCAGCTTGATATTCAAAATGATTAAAACTTAGTACGACGATGGCTTCAAGAAACTATATATAAAACAGAGAAATTGGAAGAGAATCCTATATAAATGGAAGTAGATAATGAAACTGAGAAATGAAATTTTAAAATGAAAGAAAATGTTGAAAGAATCGAATAAAAATAAATCGAGGAAGCCTTTCCAAAGAATATTATGGCAATGGGAACCGATTCACGGTGGAAGAACTGGGGAGGGCGGTGGGGAATCGATGCATCAAAGAATAATATTGAAATCACAAACATGTAGCCAAGGATCCACAGGAGAAATAAAAATGAAAAAAGAAAATATCAAAATAATCAAGAGAATAATAATGGGAATCAAAAAGCTAATAACTGGTAACGTCAGAACCAATAAGAAAAAGGCTCAGGTAATAAATAAACATGGTTAGGTAAGAGACATGGAAGAGGATAGAGAGAAGACCAGAGCAATCAAGAGAATATCAAAAAAAATAATAAACCGAGAAGACAGAACCGATAACAAAAAGACTGAAACCACAACACAAGAAGAAAAAATGGCAAGCCCATACAAGTTTGATACTAGAAAAAATACTTTTTTAGTGTGCTGGAATGTAAGAACTAGTTAGAGATGTTAATTGAATATACTACAATGTCCATAAGAGAACCACAAAGTTATTTGAACACCACCCGGAAAGGATGGTAAAATCAAATAGATCACATCTCATAGTAAGAAAATGGATTTTTTACAGGATATATAAGTCACAAGGCCCGATTGTGCATCGGACCATCTCAAAGCAAATTTACAGCGAAAGGGAGGAGATAAAAATAAATACTCACTAATTAAAAATCACAGTAACACGAATCGCCTAATAAGACAAATTGGAAACTTACATGACATGACAAATTAAAACATTATAATGTTTAATATATCCATGCAAAGTTATAAAACTGTAGATCGGATCGTCTATACGTACAACAAATTGTGGAAGAAACAGCTGTAAATCATATACAGTGGCTAAAAATAAAAAGGGGAAAAGAGTATAGAATTACTTGAGCATGAGTGGGACATTTTAATATATGAATGTATTGGTTAAATGGAAAATGAAATCCGAAAGTACAAGTACGTTAACGATCCCAGAAGAAGAAATCGCAACAAAGAAATTAAAAGATGCCATACGTAGCCTCAGAGATGATAAAGTCAAAGCTAGAGAGGGCATCCAAGCAGAACACAGAAGACAAGCAAATTGTCCACTTTGTTTATATACTCTGGAAAAAATTTGGGAGAAGGAGAAAATACCAAAAGAGTTGTCTGAAGGTTAAATCAATACACCAAAAAACGGACTGTCACTGTTGTAAGAATTGGAAATCAATTACTTTACATGGCCAATAAATTATGACCATGATCTTTGAGAGAATAAAACACTGCGAAGTAATCAAACAAACAAATTATATAGCAAATTAGAATATGTAATTTTTCTTGGCACTGATGGATTAGGTGATGAATTGAACGAAAGATGAACCTCAGGTTTGAATTGAAATGTCTTTCAGAAACTAGAGTACCTAGAATTTGCCGATGGCTTATGATTAAGTTCAACAAACCATCAGCAAAAACAAGAACGAATTAATAGATTAAATAATCATTGAAATAAGATAGGCCAAAAGATAAATGCATAAAAAACGAAATTATAGGTTGAAAACAACCACACTGAGGAGAAGACGATAAGTAAGTAGAAGAAGTAATTTTTCATATGTGGAAAGTAAACTCAAGTTGCTGAATAAAAAAGAACAATCAAAAAAGAATTGGTGGTCTAGCATGCCTTTAATGATCTACGCAAAATTTGGCCAGCGTCAAGTAGTAGTAAAAAAATAAGATAATAATTTTCCAAAGCAATGTGAAAAATTTTATGGATCTGAGTCATGGACAATAATAAGGAATACACCCATAAAATACAGAAAGGATTCAAGAACTCTGGAGAGCAACAGAGAAAGAGGAGAAAGTGAACATAAAACGATATGGAAAAAATATTTGACGAAGTTTGAGGAGTTTAATTATGCCATAGCATAGCATAGCCGGCAGAAAGTGTATAGGTAGACCGGAACACATGGAAGAGATCAGGAAAGAACTATAACAACTAAAAAATCGCTGGGAATCGAAGGGAATGGAGAAGATTCGTGAATAAATTAAGACGGGAATTCAGCGTTGGGCAGCGAAGTGTGTATCTTGCCTTTAAACCTGAAAGCTAATTAAAGACCTTTTAAAGCACCCTTTATGATATATAACGAAGATTATGGTGAAGATTCAAAACTACTCTTAATGAAATCTGAACAAGTTTGATGGTATTGGTGTTCCAATCCAAATCAACCCACGTGCGACTATGAGAGCAAATTTGTTCCCTTAACACTAGTTGGTAGTGGTGATCAACCAAAACCTTTTTATTTAGCTTTACTCACCCTTAAGGAATAAGGGTGAGTAAAGTTCCTTTGTCTTCTTTTCGAGACACCATCGATATCTTTAATTAAATGAAATATTTCGTTTCAATAATATTTTCCCATTTGCAAATTAGAGTTGCGTCGTAGTTACAGTTCTATATTTAGTATAGTGATTATTCTCATAATTGACTGTTCGAATGAAATGCGAATGGATTATAGTTGTAAAATTATTGCGTAAATATGTATGAGAACATTCCATGATTAATTAAGTTTACGTCAACCACTTTATCTTGTAACATTGTTAATATGAATTTTTTGTTACTGGGACATCTGACAGATGGTAATATAGTACATCCTGGACTATAACCACAAAATGTCACATACGCCTGATATTGGAATAATAGTATTGGAACGTGCTGATTTAATGTGCGGCAGAAGTACGCTCGTTGTAAGCGAGCCAGAGTGCAGTTAACTAACTAGTGAAGCTATGCAATCAAGACCAGTAAAGTAGTAATAGGGGGAGGTTACATTCGTTACAATTTACGAACATGAATTAGTGAAACGGCGGCCCATGCAACCGGCAGCTCCTGAAGGGGCGCTTAAGCACCGCGTAATAGCACACGTGTTGACCTAAGTTGCGCGATCACATGGGATTAATCAACTGATTTGTCGTTTCTGTTCCAGAGTCACACGATACAGAATCTGGAGACTTACACGCAATATCTCGTATCGCTGCAGGTGTTCAATCCAGAAGGTCCAGGACCTAGTACCACCGTACTAGTAATGACAGATGAAGGCGGTAAGTGGTCCACTTCCTGTTATGTTAGTTGCAAATCCCTTGAATAACGAACAAAACATCCGGACGGTTATGCTCTCATAAACAATCCGGGGATTCATATGCCGTGCTTATTCAGCCAGAGACTGTGTAATCCGATGCAGACTAAGCCGAGTCCATGTCGTCTACAGGATTGCGGCTGCCGCCGTCGTTTAGTTTTGTGGCACTACTACTTTGATGGCTCAACTGGAGCGATTCGAATCCACCCTTCTATAACCCAATACTATTATTTCCGATTACAAAAATTGATTATAACTTCCACATAGTCTTACTCACGTACAAACATCACATTCAATATTTATACGACACCAACAAAACCGCTATAAATTTTCTCCTATAAGTAATCAAATAATAACACAATTACAAACAAAACGATAAAACAACCCCACATCTATCTAAAGTCTTTGACCATCCGCATGTGAATTTATTTATTACACCTAACCGATGCGAATTTATTGTTCTGTAAAAATGTAAACTCTTATGTAGAAATTAATGCTTTACCTAACACAATTAACCCTGCGATGCATAATCAGGGAATTTCCCCCGGAGCTATATTAAACTAATTATAGGTCTTACATCGTTGACGTTTACCTTTCATTTTAATTGCTGATTATGAAGTTTCTACTGGTATCAATTTTTCAGAAAGATTTTCAGTCGTACTGCATTTCGTTTCAAATCAATCGCAAATCCCAAAATCCACTTTAGATTAAGAGTATCACTCGCTTCAGAATGTGCGAATATCGTTCCTTTCACGCATCCATTGTTAGTGTGTTCTCCCGACGTCGCTGATTCTCATGTTTTCATTTGGTATAATTGCACCCGATCACGAGATACGGCCAATTGTGTTGCCAGCGAGGTCTGACAGCGCAAAAACTTAGATATTCTCTGTTCAAGCCGTCCCAACGGAGGATCAACCGATAAGACTGTGTTAACATTTTAATCTTTTGATGTACGTGTATCGTTGCTCCAATAACATCAGAAACATCAGTTGGAAAGATAGAAGGCAGAAAATCCTTCAGATATTAGATCAAAAGAAAAGAGAATCTGGTCAATTTACAGTAGTGATCGAAGATGTCGTAGACGTCTTTGTTTATATAATAGAAGCAAACGAATAAGTACATTATTTTCTTATATTGTTTTTAAATTATTTATTTTTTATTATAATGAATTGATAAGTCGACTCGTTAAGTTCTGAACATAAGGAAGCGACCTTAAAAAAATTAATAAATCCATTTTTCGACTACTATTAGTCTGCGAATGAAGTTACAAAACCACATTAAACATATGTGTCCCAAGAGGCCACCACAATTTCTTTCCTTGGATGGACATTCTATAATTATTGACCGCTTGATCTAATAAATCTACACCTCCCATGCTCTCATTGTACTCTTCAAATAAATGCGATTGAGGTACATCAATTTTTGCTTTTTGTTCTTTTGGCCATCTTTTTACTTTGCCTAAAAACTCTATGGAATCGTAATTCGTTATCATTGTAACAAAATTATTGTCTTGCCATCTAACAAATAACAACGAGTTTTGTTCATCATATTAGAATGCAAAATAACCACGCTCTATTTTTCTTCCTTCAGATTTTGATGGTAGAGGGTCTCTAACAGTTCCAATAGCTCTGTAGCCCATATCAATTGTTTTAGAAGTGGCTATTAAAATAAAAAAATGCAACCTGGTCAATGGGAGTCGAAACCACGTCAAGTAGTTCTAGCACTACTCTTGATCCAAGAGGCATTTTATGTATTTTTGCCTCCCCCCCTGCACCACAGTAAGTATCAAATTGATCAAAATGATGAGCTCCATATCATCCAGTCTTTGTATCCAAATCGCACCGGTAGATGAATGATGATCATAATATTTTACCATAGCCTCATCAATTGATAGTTTTGCATGAAATATACCCCACTGTGTAAAATTTTTATTTAACTTTTTCATCAATGGACGCATCTTCGTCAGTTTATCTGTTCTGTTTATTTCATCATTATTGCAGAGATAAAAATATATTTTTTATTTCATTGTAGCTATTTAAAATCATCATCCAAACACCAGTACAATCTTTCTTGAGGTAGTTGATGATATCCACTAAAAAGTAATATTCATATAAAATACCTATTATATTATATTTCATTTTCATGTACAACAACATTCTGGTTGTTTCGTTGTGCGTAGCGATTAGTCTTCGAATATTTGATTACATCTTCATCAAAAAGTTTCTCAAATATTTGAACCGATTTTTCAAAATTGCTTTCACGTGATTTTGTCGATCATCAGAGCCGTTTGTATGTTTCAAATTAATGTCGATTAGTCGAGTCGTCCACTTTGGTTCCTGTTCTTCGATTTTTTGTTTTTTGATTTTACGTTGAAATTCCGCCAAAGGCACGTTATTATCAGATTCTTCTTTTTCTGCGAAAACTTCAATTTCTCCAGGAACATCAGTAGGTAAAGTTTCTGCTTGAATTTCATCCTCATCAGTGTCATTGAAATCCGTTTGATAGTAGGGCATCGATGGAATAATTACAATATCAGCACTTTCTTTGTTTAAATCTTCTAATGCAGGCTGCAAATTTTTATATCTTCTACCATAAAAGACACCAGAGCTTATTAGAGTAAATTTTCTTGCCTACGGTAACAAAATATAAAAAGTAAAAACGACACGCTTATATTTTTTAGATTCAGAAGTCGTTTTTCATAAGTTTGAAATCGCATAATGATACTTTTTAGCAACTCCTTAAAATGTTTGTAAATGTTTGTCAAGTTCATTTTTTTTAATTCACAGACCATCTAAATATGCAAAACTAAAATTCGTTCAAAACCAGCCACCCTTCGTAACTAGCAACAGTTTTTACACAATTAAATCAATCTTCCAAAATCCACCTGAATGGGTGATCTATGGTAATAAAAACGTATTCACATACTTTCTGCGTCGAAAAAATCTCCATGGTGATTAAGCGTCGGAAAAAAACCATTAGGAATAACAAATAACAATACGATTTCCATGATTTTCGTTTTAATTACTAATACTTAGCCACGCCAATGAGAACTATCCTCTATACCGTCCCCACATTATAGATTACCAGTTTCTTGTTCAATAAACTAAGCACCCCCCTAAAGTATCGGCGTGACTTAGCAGAACTTTGTATAGAAATTGCGGCATTAATTGTCATAGCTGAGCTACGCTATGTTAACCGGTCTTATCGTGACAATACGTAACATCATTGTTGTTTTTACTCATGCAAACGCGTAAGTGTAGCACTGCTTTAAAACTTTTATCATCGACCCGAACTGAGGGTAGAAAATAATATTTGAGGCTACGTAATATTGATCGTTGATACGAATGAAAACTGAATCCGGATGCAATCATCGATATAAACAAGCTAATCCAATATGAACTGACCTTGAAGCTTCATCAAAGGGATTACTGCGATTTACACCAGTGGCGCGTTCAATATAGGGTCGGGTTGCCAATAATTAATTTTCGTTGCATTTTTAATTGCAATGTGTATATAATCGCGTTATACGATGTTGATACACATACAACTTGTGCTAATTCAGTGGGTAGTTATGATACTAAAATTTGGATAATATGACAAGGCTGCTTTTTTTTGATAATTAATTATTTTTTAAATTTGTTTCATAAAAGTATTTGCATTATTAAATTAATTGTATTCTTTCAACAATTTTCATCGTTAAAAAGCCCAAGTAAATCATAATAATTTAGCCATCAACGAAGGGGCTTTTTCAATCTCCAAGTCGTACGTCCTCCTTCTTCATATCATGGCTGTAGAATAGCCCAGTAAATGATATATACTCAATAATTGTATGATCAAGGTATCTACTGTACATGGAGTTACATTAAAGAATAATAGTGTCCGTAGCCCAGACCGATTCCGAAGTTTTTTTGCATCACCTGCAGCAACATCAGATTGGTTGGTGCCGCCCCGCACCAAACAGACGGCATTGAGCTTTATTAATGTTTTGTACGGTTATGGAATATCGTTACGATTTTTTTCAAATGATTGTTTTGTTGGCTTGGTATATTCATTTTTATTTCTTGTGATAATGATAACATTTTATTTGGCGGTATATGTCTTGCGACAAGCTTTCGCAATTTTAATTTTCATTGATCTTTCAATAGTTAATGTAGCCCCATCTTCACTGTAGTTGAGCAGATAAACTGAATTAACATTTTAGACAATAATTCTTACATCCTTGCAACGTATGTTTGCTTAGATGAGGAAACATATTTATATTCATTAAACCCCGTCTAAAATTCCACCTTTTCAGTTTGCAAATGTATCCACGTCTTCTACTTTATCACTATCAACGTACCGTGAATAGTTTATATGGCTATCAAGCAGGGCCTTCTCGGACTCCTTGGGTCTAGCGCCATGAGCTTACAAATATATCAATTTGCGGCCCAGCTAACTACACGCGAGAAAATCTTTAATTCGCCATTGTACCTGAACGTGCTGAGCTCACGCTATTGTATCTGAAATGCGGCACTATATCAAAAATGCAATTTTATTACCATTTGCCGCGATGAAAGCAATCCCGGCGTTAAAACATTTGAGTCGAGCGTTTAAGGTTGTAAATGATGCTATCAAACTCTGCAAATGGGCGACGTGTTAATCGCGACCGGGGCTCAAGAAAATCAGGTTAGCTGTCCAATAGAAAAACATGCGACGTGTTGGAGATATAATATCCGGAACATACTTCTTGGAAAGTGCATTCTCTCCTAGCTATTTCGGCTTTAAATTGTAAGTGGGATTTCCACTTCGCTTTGTTCACTCGAACCACCATATTATATTTATAAAATAAAAATAAATAAATAAGTAGTATATCAATGTCCTGTTTAAATTACTATGCCATTACAAACAAATATGAATTTTGTTATATTTATTCGTTTAATATTGGCATATTTTTTTAAATTTTCAATGCATCTCGTCTTTTGATTCAAATTTTGGGTGCATTAAAAATGAAAAAAAATCTACCATCGTGTAACTGAGAAGTGTGGCCAGTCTTGACAGGCAAATTTTACGAGATCAGTATTGACGGCAACGAACAAAGGTCGCCAAATCGTATTTTGTTTACTTTGATCAATTTTAATCATTTTTTGTCACATCGATTACAATTTTTTATAAATGACAGTCGTCACGTATTATATTATCGTATAGGTAACAAAGATTTTGTCCCTTTAAATAGTGCATATTATTTTGTTTAAGCTTAATATGGTTGGCCGACTATAAATGTTGGCAATTTCATGGATTTGTGACTTGAACATTGGTCAAAGTAGCCTTAAATTTATATTCGCTAGAATTTTCTAACTCGTAGCTTTGTAAATTTAATGTTAATTTAAATGAATTTATATTCAATTATAAAATTTCAATTTCATATTTGATTAATTTGAAGTCTTTACTAGGGGAAGGCTTCCGCATTTACATGAATGTTGTAATAATTGTATTATTCTGTATTAAATATAATATTATAGTAAATAGGTTCGTATCTTGGTTTTGATTAAAGTATGTACAGTGTCGTCCGTGAGACCGCAACGAGATTTACTCGCCTATCATTAATATTGATTGCTTAAGATTTTTCAAATCATATAAAGCATTTTCATAAAATAACACTAGTATACAAAATTATTAGTAGTTGACTATAATAAAATAAAATCATCAAACATATACATATACATATACCGTAGTTACCTATGATTTGTTTCACAACATTAAGAAACTCTGTGCAAAAACCTTACGTTACAGATTCTGATCTTCGAAACCTGTATTGGAATACATTCCCAAAGTAGTTATCTCACCCCTTCTGCAATCCATTACGCCGCAGCAGACACTCGATAAAAACTGTCGAGGACGGTGCGTTTTAAAAGAAATTTTAAAAAACTTCGCACTTTGAGCGCCCAAACTCCGACAGCCGCTTCTCATGTATAACAAACCGTAAATGTACCACATTCGCCTTGATATTCGACAAAATGCATGGCATATCTTTCCATAATAAACGTATTCCCAAGACGGAAAATACTTCGCAGAATGAAAAGCGATTATACAGGTGCGTACCGTGATGTAAAACTATTGCACTAAAAACTTAAAAAGTGGTGAACAATAAAATATGCACGAAAATCAAAACGTATTACAACCACAGTAAGAAAATAATAATGACACAGTTAATGAACTGATTAAGGGAAATAAAACAATCACAAATTATAAGACGACGACTGAGAGATAGTTTTGTATATCGCGTTTTTGACGCCCATTAATAAATCAATCTATGTATACTAAACTTTTGTAGCGTCTAATAATCAGAAACCTTCAATAAATGGCATGTACATGTAACTGTATCGCAACTTTAGCGACAGTCTCAATAATACTTTAAGCCCCACCTACAATTAGTATCAATAATAAACATATGTAAATTGCGTTTAATTTTCAACCAGGTGTCCTAAATTTCCCAAAGAATTTTTTGAGTATTTAGATACACCGGCGACAAGAATACATTTTTACGAACATTATCATTTGTCGGAGTAAAAATGGAAACCTTCAAACGTATTAAACAACATATTGTCTGATGATGCAATTTAATAAATTGCGAAACGTTACATATGTAAATTGGGTTTAATTTTCAACCAGATGTCATAAATTTCCCAAAGAATTTTTTGAGTATTTACATACACCGGGGACAAGAATACATTTTTACGAACATTATCATTTGTCGGAGTAAAAATGGAAACCTTCAAACGTATTAAACAACATCTTGTCTGATGATGCAATTTAATAAATTGCGTAACGTTACATATATAAATTGCGTTTAATTTTCAACCAGATATCCTAAATTTCCCGAAGAATTTTTTGAGTATTTACATACACCGGGGACAAGAATATATTTTTACGAACATTATCATTTGTCGGAGTGAAAATGGAAACTTTAAACGTATTAAACAACATATTATCTGATGCAATTTAATAAATTGCGAAACGTTACACATGTAAATTGCGTTTAATTTTCAACCAGATGTCCTAAATTTCCCGAAGAATTTTTTGAGTATTTATATACTTATATATATTTAACATGATGTTTTGTAGGTGAGGCTTGAAGTACCAATGGCAGACTTCAAACAAAAAACAAAGAATACATCAAGTGCTTAAGTCAACACGACGTGGTTTGTAGACTTTTATAAAACTGGTCTCATGATTGGCAAGGATTTCAACATGGTTAGCAGTGAAAAGACGATGTCGTTTAAAATCACATCTTATTTCAATATTTTGATAGTAATTACAATAAAAACTAAATATTCAGATTGAGGATCTCATTGAACCACGAAAACATGCTTAACAATGCAATCTTGCACTGAAACTAATTAAATCATAATTATCTTTAGTAACCTAAATGTTTAACTTTTTTCATCAAACAAATAATTAAAGTTTGTCAACAAATTCAAAAAGTGGGGAAATAAATTTACTGCACATGAAAACTAATCATATTTTATGTAAGTTAATAGGAATTGGATTGATGCAACTAAATGAAGCATCGCAAACGTTAACAAAAATGCCTTATCGATTAATTCAACCGCGCCCTTTGTTTGCAAATAGCACGCCACTGGCGCACATTGGAATTATCGTATACAATTCGATGAAATTTCAAGGGTAGCTCAAAATATCCGATCCGCTATTAGTATGGACGACGCAACGTTTTGTTGTTTATTTATGTAAAACGAGTGATTTTCATAACCTACATTTTTCACTTTCAATTTTTCGCACACAACAGATTTTATGTTGTGTATGGTGATATAACGTTTTATCCGGATACGTTCCCAGATAAAGATAGCTCAAATGCTATGTGCATTCTTATTAGAAACTCCTGGAATTCTATAACCTTACGTTGGCCATCAACGCACACACGTTCAACGCGCGCTTACATGTACTTAGCTAACTCAGCTATAGTATGAATCAATACCGCAAGTAAGCATTCACTCCACCAAGCATCACCGAGGCGCTGGAAGCGCAAGCGCTTCTTTCCACGTCTACTCTTATTATTTTGTAAATGGACCATTCATATTGTTCACAGTTGTCTTTAGTACTAAGATATCACATAATTTATCTCATACATTAATGAATGGAAACTTCAATATACACATACAATTTTACAGTTTCGTATCTCGACATATAAATATTCATATAGATAAAATGCAACATTACAACGAATTAATAAAATAATTTTCTTTGTTATTAGTTAATAATTTTGTTGTGTCCTGTACATTGTGAGGAAACAAGTACTACGAAACTAAAAAAAAACAATTTAATTTAAATGTAAATTGTGTCATATGTATTAATGTAACGTTTTGCATAAATAGCGAAAATATTTTTTTTTCTAATCTTGTTTTGTGAGTACATAATAATAATAGTACTTGGCATTTAAACGTGTGTTCGACCAATATGATTCAGTTTGTGTGCTATCGCACCTGATAATATTACGTCGTGTTACTTCCTTGTCCAAATCGCTGTGTTCCCAATATAAAAATATTTTCGAACAGCATTATTAAATTATTTAACGTAAAAAACTTGTCAAATGGATAAAAAACTAATGGTGAATGAAAATACTTTTTTTTCTGCGTAATTTGGCGTGGATGCGATTAGTTTTATTTCCTCACGTGGACGGGTGAACAAATTTGGTTAAACTTACGATGAATAGTTGAACATGGTTCACGGAAGTACACACTCTGTCTCACCTTTACATTCATATTTATAACACTCTATGATTAAATTAAACATTTTTTATTCATTTCCAAAAGGTCAGCCTTAAGTATGGGCCACTTAAAAAAGGCATTTAATGTTTGTCGATAATCACCCTAATTATCTTTCAAGTGTAGTCACGATATTAAAAATAAACTCACTTTTAAATACCACTACATTTGACAGATAATTAAAACGCTGCCACTACATTTAGTAGATAATTAGAGTTCATTATCGATAAAAGTATACACGCCGTGACAATGAATGTTAATAAAAATAATTGTCTAGTTCGATAGTGAAATTATCATTTGTTTAATTGCAAATATAAATTAAACTTCGGGCCTAAACATGTAGACGACGTAAACCACAAAGAGTTTTGATTACCTCACGACCGATATTTTTTGTTGTATTTTTTTTACTTTTTTATTTTGTTTTTCATTTGCATTAAATTGTTATAAACTACAAAATCTTTACGAAATTCCCCCTGGCTAGAAATGCAGAATCTGTTTCTATATCTCCAATACAAAACCTGCAAAAAATCGCAAAATTTGAACTGTCCACTTATCCTAAGATAACACGATATTGGTTTCATTTAATTCATTCCATTCATTCATTCTTCTTTCGGTCGCTGTTATTTCTTTCTTCATTGTTTTTCCTGTCTCATATCTCTCTATTACATTTACGAATGGGAACGAATAAACGCGTCACAAAGTTTTTTCGATACGCAGCGCGAACAGTACGAGATACGAAAAACTTGCACACGTCAATGAAGTCGTAGAAAATTAAATGCTCCAAAAAGTCCTCGACGACAGCCATCTATATTTTACGGTTTACGAATGGGAGCTTGTTTTATTTGTATTTGTTAATATTTTTAATTTAGTTTTCGTGTTTTGATTCTTCATTACTTTGATTTTTATGACTCACATATTATTATTTGTCAAATGTATTTTTAGTTTTCGTCGTAGTTGTATGTGTTAACAATGATAATTAAATTTGTGATACAATTATTGATTTTTCGAAAGGATTATCAATTTAAATGGCAGTTTAAAATCTCGAGTGCTATAAACCTCTCACTTTGGTTAAATTATTTTCGCATATCATTATTTTATAAATTAACGCACCGTCAAAAATTAACATTCGAGCTATTCGCCATTGTAGTATTTATAATAACAAATTATTTATGCAAATAGTCTATTGATAACCACACATTTTATGGAGTTAAAATCGATCAGCGTTCAATTTCAAAATCCTTATAAATATTAAATATTATCGCCATGTTAGCAATAAAAGTAAGAGATGTATATATACATAAGTTACGAATATAGAGAATACATTAGAAAGAAGTGAGCACTTATAGGAATAAACTTAAGAAGTTTCCTGGAATATTTACATTTTCTTTTAAACTTCTGTGTAACTTACGGTAACATGATTGTATTATTTGTAAACACTTTGAATATAAATTTTCGATACAAACTGATTTAAGCTTGTATTAACTATTGCTTGCTATGCGATCCGAGCCTGATATTGCGTTTCTAAATACCAATTACTGCCTAAGAAGTACATAAACATTAAATTGTTAAATTTCACTTTGTGTTTTACTTATAAATTACAAACATAATTCGCACGTAAAGCACGAGGGACTTGCAATGTCATCAAGTGGGCTTACACTACCAGAACATATTATAAGCATTATTTGATGTAATAAGCGTGTAATGCTTAATAATTAAAAAATGTAAAGTGACATCTAATTTTTAATTCCATTATTTCATTTCCTAGGTGTGCGGGAATGATTAATGACGTAACTTCTATGGAAAAGGACAATCCTTCATTATAATAAGTTTGTAATGTCGCTTAATAAGTTCACCGTCTCATATAAAAGAAGTTCACCGAAACCAGAAAGTTTCAATTTTCCACCACTTTGTAGATTGCCTTAGATTTTAAATTGATTTACGTATTAATAAATATCTGTTAACAATGTTGAATAATTTTGTATCAAATGTTCATTTATTGAAATTCACATTAATTTTGACGGCTAATTCTAAACAAATGTAAACCACTAAAATCTAATAAGTAGATTTTATAATTTCGTAAGAAATAACTCTTCGGATTCAATTTTTGACAATTTACAACTTTATAAAATCTTATGATTTTTATAATTTACAATTTTCCCGATTTTTAACATTTTTCATAATTTTTATTATTGTGATAATTTTTACTTAATTTTTGCTTAACATTCTTATCGATTTTTTACAATTGTTATTACAATTATTTGCTATTTGCAATTTGCAATAACCTAAGAAATGTCTCGCTTCTAATTGTATGGTTTATTTCCATATTTTATCCCAGTCGTGATTGTTTTTAAGGCCCGTTAGAATCTCAAAGCAGATTTAACTGCGTTTGTCTTGAACTGATTTTTGATAATTTAATAATTCATTGTCAATTTCTACGAAATGGACTACTGAGTTTACTAACGCCATCTAGTATACTTTGACCGACTAAATCGGTACCGTCGAGACTTGTAACTTCTTCGTAGCAGCCGACGCGAAATATTGTCCTTCAGGGCTAATCAAATCACTAACGATTCATCCGCTAAGGTGCATGTGTTCATGCAAACACGAGTTACGTAGCTCTGATCTGATGAGTCCTGAAGAACTAAACAGCTGTCATGACACATCCGTTTAAATTTATGTTCTTTAAAATATTTATGATTGTTCACAATTTTTAACGGTTTGTTTTAGTATTTCGCGATTGGCATAATGTTCAATTTTTCAGATTTTTACGACCTTAGTGATTTCATGATTTGTGATAATTGTTTCGGTAATTTATCTTACTAATTCTATTACAATTTTTGTTATATTTATTATTTGTAGCAGTTTCTTTTTAACAATTTGTAAGCCGGTTTAACTTTTCTAATGATTTTATTGTTCACGATTTTACCATTTTTTTTATGATTCTCGATAACTTTCACATTTTTTTACGAAATTTTATTATTTTAAACAATATTAATGCTTTTCATGATTTTTACGTTTATAATTTGTAAAAAAAAATCTATACATTTCAACGATTTTTGCATTTTTTTTAATACTATAATTTTTAATTTTCAGCAATTAAATTAAATTAAATTAATACAATTTTCTCAATTTTTATGATTTTTTATAATCTACTTACCATAGTTACTATTTTTAACAATGTTTATTTTTTCCTGTGGTACTTCAACGATAAGATTTTACGATTTAGGCAGTTGTTCCCTTTCTTACGATCTTTAATTATGATTTGAATAATTTTTACGATGTCTTAACGATTTTTATAGTTGTTTTGTTATTTTTTACAATTTTTGTCATACGTTTTACAATTGTGCACATTCTTTTTAATTTTCAATGTTTTTTAAATTTGTTGTAATTTAAAAAAAAAATGCATTCTTACAATACTTACCGCTTTCTGCCAAATGTTTAACGATTCTCTAGAATTTTCAAAAAACTGGTATTATTATGTTTGGCGGTTTTGAATTTTTTTTGCGTTTTTTGATATTTTTAGATTATTATAATTTTTTTGTTTGTCGCTATCTTTTTTTATTATTTCTTAAAATTATTGCGTATTGATTTCTACGATTTTTACAATTTTTAACAATTGTGACATTTACTAATTTCAAGAGATCTTATGATTTTTATGATTTTAGAATTTTTCCGATTTATTTCACAATTTTTACAGTTATTAATTATTTTTTAGATTTGTCATGCTTTTTGTGATTTTTAACAATTTTTGCAATTTTTCCGATTTTATCCGATGTTTGTATTTTTCATTATTTTTTAACATTTTTTAATATTTTAAACATTTTTAACTATAAGAAATTTTGCGATTTAGGCAATTGTTCTTACGGTTTTTAATTGTGATTTTACTGATTTTTGCGATTGTTATATTTTTTTTACTATTTCTTACAATTTTTGTCATAATTTTCACAATTTTTGTCATATTTTTCACAATTGTGAAAATCTTTTGCGATTTTTAATATTTTTCAAATTTGTTGTAATTTTTAAAGAATCACAATTTTTGTTTTTCACTATTTCTGCAATTTTCATCAATTTTTACAATTTCTTTGCGCAATTTAATTGTATATTTTTTAACAATTTTCAAATTTTCATGATTTCGCACTATTTTACAATTTATGCGATTATTTGTAAATTGATTTTTAAACATTTTTACGATATTTACCAATTTCTATCAGTTTTTTTATAGAAACTTTTAGAATTTTTAAATTTTTAAAGAAACTGGTGTTTTACTATTTCTTACGAATTATGCAAATATTTATTATCTTTGACGATTTGGAACATTGTTTGCGATTTTTGTCACTATTTTTTAGGTTACTTTATGAAATTTAATAATTGTTTGTGATTTTGACATCTATTTACTTTTTTAACGAATTTTTATTTTTTTTGCGAATTGATTTCTAAGATTTTTTATAATTTTTAAAAATGAAATCTTATGATTTTAATGATTTTTAGAATTTTTCCGATTTGTTTCACAATTTTTACGATCATGATTTTTGTGATTTTTAACAATTTTTATAATTTTTATCTACTTTAGAAGACCATTTACGAAATTTACGATTACCTACATTTTTATTAATTTTATTTAGTTGAAATGCACCTGAACATTGCGCAAGGCTGTAATGCATGACGTATGTATCATTATCTACTAGCAACATTGAACGTAAGACGTAGGTTTTGTATTTATGTTTATTGATTTTTTTGCTGGAAAATTCCTCTAAATCAGGTCCTAATTGTTAAAAATTAGGACAATCCACCTAAATTCATGACAGAACTTCTCATAATCTTTTTTAATCCTCGTTCTTCGCTAGAAGCAAGAAGAATAAAGAAGCAAGAAGAACAGGATATTTTTACTTACTTATACTTTATGTATAAGTAAGTATAGGAATCATGAAAAATTTCGACCTCGAGATTTCAACGGATATACGCGTTTTGAGGTCCCCTGAATCGTTTCTGACTATTTTGGGAATGACGTCTGTGTGTCTGTGTGTGTGTCTGTGTGTGTGTGTGTCTGTGTGTCTGTGCGCGCTCTAGCGTCCAAACGATTAAAGCTAGAGCTCTGAAACTTTAAACTTAACATTTGTATGTAGCAAGGAGGAAAACGTCCTATTTTGGACGCAATCTCTCAACCGGAAGTGATGGTTTACTCTTATCACTTTTTTCCATATCTCGAAAACCGTTCACGTTACGGAAAAAAATATTCTTACATAAATTATAGATATTGATATTTTAAACAACTTTCATTTGAAAAGTTTTTTTGAAAAATGTAGTATAAGTAAGTATAAGTAAGTTTCGTGCGGACGACCGCGGATTTTTACTTACTTATACTTTATGTATAAGTAAGTATAGGAATCATGAAAAATTTCGACCTCGAGATTTTAACGGATATACGCGTTTTGAGGTTCGCTGAATCGTTTCTGACTATTTTCGGAATGACGTCTGTGTGTCTGTGTGTGTGTGTGTCTGTGTGTGTGTGTGGCTGTGTGTCTGTGCGCGCTCTAGCGTCCAAACGATTATAGCTAGAGCTCTGAAACTTTGAATTTAACATTTGTATGTAGCAAGGAGGAAAACGTCCTATTTTGAAGACAATCACTCAACCGGAAGTGATGGTTTACTCTTATCACCTTTTTCTATATCTCGAAAACGGTACACGTTACGGAAAAAAATATTCTTACATAAATTATAGATATTGATATTTTAAACAACTTTCACTTGAAAAGTTTTTTCGAAAAACGTATAAGTAAGTTTCGTGCGGACGACCGCGGATTTTATAATATTGCGATCGGGCGGCCAAACATACGTGCGGCGGTGCGTGTTCCAACGCCTAACTATTGAAGGTCACCTAGCGTAGAAAAAAACGCAATATCTCAAACTGATGGTTTAATCAAATCAACGTTATATATATCTCGAAAACGGTTCGCGTTATATCAAAAATTATTCGTATAAAGGTTATATACTGGAATTAAAAAAAATCATTTGTTTGAAAAATTCTTTCAGAAATAAAGTATAAGTAAGTTTCGTGCGGACCACCGCGGATATTTTTAAATTAATTGTTATGTTCTACATTTTTAAAATAATATATATATATATATATATATATATATATATATATATATATATATATATATATGACCAGGTGTTACGCAACCAAATATACACCGAGACATGTAATTTAAATTTGAACTCTTTCAATCAATGAATTGCTTTAATAAGTACTTTATTATAATTATGCATATGAATGCCCTTATAAAATCTATTTCTGATTATATAAATTCGTGTTTTGAAATGTAAATTGCGAATTAAGATTTTATTTTGGATGGTTCGTGTTTTCAGTCTGCTTCAGCAATTAGAAGTAATGAGTCATTCCCAAGGTCGCAGATAAAGGCGGCAATTATAAGAGGCTCCATAAGGCGTACACACACACGGATTTAAGTTTAAACAACGGCGTATTTTTACTGTGTGAATGTTATGTAACAGAGCGCATTGTAGGTAACAAAGAATTCATTTAGAAACAATACCTTGTACCATAGTTGTAAAAACACGTTTATTATAAACGTGAATTTGCATTGCAAAGGTAATTCCAACACCATCTAGATTTTTCCAAAATATGGGGCATAGTTAATTGCGAATTATCTCGTTAAATATCTGCTTTTTTAATACTCTACATTTTGGAAAGGTAATTACGATGTCATTTCACCGGATACGAAATGTTTTCATTAAATGTTTGCGCTTATTCATGATTTAACGTTTTGTTTTGTAAATGGCAAGTGCAGAAGTGTTTTAATGACTTTATATTTTGTCGGTTTAATAACTGCTCGGTGGTACTCGCCAATGTGTATATTCGTGAATTTTATTACGAGAAGCGTACATAAAAAGTGGTTTATTTTGCAAGTATTGCCTAACCAGCTACGAAAAAGCAAGTCAAGATGCAAATTATTCCGAGGAATTTAAGTAGCATAATTATTTTATTAATGGTGAGTAGCGAAAACGATTACATTTACCAGTATTTGCAATTAAATCTTACTTTTTCCTGCTGGAACGTAAATTTCTACGTAGATTTGCATAAAACTACATATCAATGTATTGTTGTTGAGTAATTTTATAAATATGTATCAAATGTAAATTCGTTTCATTAACCAAATATAGAAACATTGTGTAATAATAAAGTTTTCATCTCATTTGAATTTTTACGTTATGCAAATTTATGCTATTAAAAACTTCGCAATTTTCAAATTCGACGATAACAATAACGGAAAGATACATTGAAATAGTCTGAATGTATTTTTAAAACTTACGTAACACGAAAATGTGAAGTTCATTAAAACTTGAGGAATTGGTGTTCTTTTTTTACCTCAATCGTAAAGAGGAAACTTTTTGTGGATCTGCACATGTAATTTCCTTTATATATTCAACATTAATAAAATATTACAGATGTTTTTAAATAACTAATTGAACTAATAATAAACTTAACTAATAAAATTACGTACTTTAATATTCAAATATTAATCATGAATTAATTAATTAGTCGCAAAATAATTGCATATATTATAATATGGGCTTCTCAAGCTCAGGATATGTAAATTCCTAGATTTATAAGACTATGCACCCTAGGGTTAAGAGAAGTTGAAATTAAATACGACCTTGTATTTGTTCTGAAATATATTTATTTAATTAACATGTTAATTCATTTGAACTGTTTTGCAAATGTGTTGTTTTCATAAACTACGCAATAATATATGATAAAGGATATCAAATTAAAGTCAACATCTAGGTAATTTAACCCAGTCTACTGTAAGTATGTAATTGTAAATTTTTTGTTGCCGTTCTGATAATAGACCGGCCAACTCTAACTATAACTTACAATTAGAGATAAATTAATGTTCCTATATGCAATTTCATACCAGATAAATTGTACAGGATAGACTACGATTTATGGACATCAGGTCTAAAAATGCAACTGTTGCACGTTGCACTGCAATTTTACGAAATTAAATTAATAACGACGTTAGATACGAAATTTAATCTTGTTCCAAGTTGGTTATTCACGCAGTCATAGACAGCCTTATTCAAAGAAAATGTTATAAAGTAAATAATCTGGTATTGCAGTCAACCAATTATCCAATGCACAATACGCCAGTGAAATAAATGAGGCTAACATTTTCGTAGTATTGAGACGAATTTTATTCCCCGGCATTTGAAGTAACGACTTATTAGATGTTTTTGTTGTTAATGGTACGTAAGTAGAATAATTTGGACAAAAATGAAATAAACTTCTTAGAATATTGCGCGATTGTCGATCGATTGTTTGAGTTTTGTGATCTTATTTTAATGCGTGTGTAGCATCCAAACTATTAAAGTTAAATATATTAAACCTTAAACGTATGATTTGTATATAGTGAGGAAGAAAACGTCATATATTGAGAGCAATATCTCAACCGGAAGTGATGATTTGCTCTTATCGCCTTTTTCCACATCTCGATTTATCGTTCTTATAAAAGTTAAAGATATTAAAATTTTAAACTTCTCTTATTTGAACAGTTCTTTCGAAAAACTTGTATAACTAGGAATAAGAAAGCTCAGTGCGGACGACTGCAGATTTTTTTGAACGATAATCATTTTAATTAATAGTTAATATTGAATGTAAAACAACATATGTAATTTTCAATATATTCGTAATATAATATAAATATAAACAAAAAACGAATTTTCTAAATTTCAAATTAAAGTTATAAATTCAGCAGCCATATATACTCATTATAAAAGATACAGAGATAAAATCCTGCAGACTTACAAAGGAAATCTACTCGCTCTTCTGCACTCTCATTAATTTTCATTTTAGGATCTTAAATCCGCTTCTAATTTACCAAGTAACCTTTTGTCCGGCTAATGACGTCTACAAATCTTTCCAAATGCATTTCAGTAGCCTCATCACGCCGATTACATTCAAACCGCTAATTTTCACACAAAATTCAAGTAGTTGTAAAATATTCAATTATTTAAATTAATTATTAAATAAGTGCGGTACGATCAGTTCTTATATTAAATCAAACGCACAGTATTAAGGGTCATTTCTGATCTTTTCATATAATTTTTGTTTTCAAATTTTTTTAGATTTTTAGATTCAAAATAAAATGCAGGGTTCTAGTACAATTGTCGTCAAAAAAATCGGGTACACCAATGTTTTCCCAATGTAAACTCTACTTTTAGAATAATACGTTAGTAAGCGGTGCATGTCGAAAATCGGTTACATATATGAAAAGATACCGCGTCATTTGAATGATATCGAAAAAGGAAGAATTGTCGATAGGATAATGAGAGGCGTACCAATACGTGTGATTGCCACTCAGTTTGATATAAATAAGAATACTGTTATAAGATTTAAGGAGAATAATGGTAATGTAATACGGAAAGAAGGGTCTGGTCGAATGAAGAGCGGGATGTGTCACTGATGAACTACCGAAGAGACAATCCATTTCATACCGCAATTGAAGCTAAGCAACTTACAAATTTCACAACTTCGCATAGAACTGCGCCAAGAAGGATTAAGGCATCAAATATATGTAATCGCTGCGCTGCGAAAGAAGTTTTTCTTAATGAGAAAAACAAACAAATCAGTCTAACTTTTGCAAATACGTTTGCTAGAGAAGGTGCCGAATTTTTGGATAGTGTTATCTTTAAACGTTTCATTCAACTTATAATGGTCTAATAAAGGTATATAGACCAAGAAACTGCCGATACGTGCAGAAAACTAGAGAGAGTGGACGAATTTCAATCAATTTGTGGGGATGTAAATTTAAATGTAAATTTACTGCAGAACGTGATTCTGCCTTCGGTTGCCCCAGTTTATTGAGACAATTTTGTTTTTCAACAAGGTAATTACCCGATCCATCAATTGAGAACGTTTGGGTTTTTTTAACAAAACATGTGTATCAAACAAATTTTCGACCGAGGACAGCAGAAGAGCTTCGCCAAAATATTGTTAGGTCATGGAACAATTTATCTCCTGATTATATTAGAAATTTAGTAACTGCCATGATAGATTGGAAGCTGTAATTGCAAGTAATGGCGAGACTACAAAATATTAATTTAATTTTTGTTGTTATGCATTTCCTGTTAATAAATTTAATTATTTATATTATATTCATATATTAATCAATTTAGGTGCATGGGACGTTTTACACAATACGAAAATCTTAAAATATTGCCACTAGATCCTATGTAGGTGTACTCGATTATTTTGGCGACGACCGTACCTAACTAATTAAGGAAGTAAAACATATCTTATCTGGAGTCACTCAATGCACTTGGTGCGATTTCGACTATAAACTAAATCACTTTCATGAAAATTCAATAGGAAACTTGTGCCTAATCTAAAAATATGGAGTGAGCCGCTCTAAACTCTTATACTTACTTATACTCAATTTTTCGAAAGAACCTTTCAAATAAAAGTTGTTTAGAATTTCAATATCACAATAGTTAAAATTGTGAAAACATTTCTTCGATAACATGTACCATATTCGAAAAAAATGTGATAAGAGATATTGCTTTCAAAAATTAGACTTTCTTCCTTGCTACGTGCAAATCTTAAGTTTAAAGTTTCATAGCTGTAGCACACACAGATTTGGAAGTATTATCCGTTTTGAAAAATTAAGTTGGCAGTTTGTACTTTAAAGAGAAAAACACGAAACTAATTTCGTAAACGACAAATGAAAACTGATGTGAGCACCAAGTAAAAGTTGTATCAGGCTGACTCATTTAACGTTCATAAAATTCGCAACAAATTGTATTCGTTTATGAATTTTTACGATATAAACCTATTTGTGTAGCCTAGTCGTATTTATTCATACGACGTACAATAAAGAAATTGCGTTTATTTAATTTTTAAAGGCTGATTGCTACTATTAAATAAATTCGTCAATTTCGCTGAATTGACCGATTTGAATTTTACTTTGGCGGCTTTTAAAACATGAAATATTGGCAACCCTGGTAGTGGCAGCACTCACGAACCGCTCCAACTGTGTTAGTCATAGAGTCATACTATTTACATTATTATTATTATTATTATTAGACTGATGTGAGCAGCAAGTAAAATTACCCTGAGACCAGCTCAGTTCTAACTTACGCAACATTTTTTTTTCATTTACGTGATTTTACCTTATAAATCTATTTATAAAAAACGTTGTATTTAGACATGCGTATAATAAAGGAAATACTTTTGTTTAATTTGTTTTTTATTGTTCAGCGTTTTTAAAGATCACAATTATTAAATAACTTCAGTAATTCCGCTAAACAAGCAATTTTAACATTGCATTTTAAATGTTTTTTAAATGAAATATTGGCAACCATGGTAGTGACAGCACCGGCGAACTAGTCCCGCCCCTTTTAGTCACACCAGTACATTATTATTATTTTTAAAACAATGTAATATGAAATAAACTGAACAATCAGTTTCTTCATCGTCTTAATTAATTACAACAAAAACAATGAAGAAGGAAAATGCTATTAATATAAGCCTGTTAAAAAACTACAAATCGTAGGACATGACATTGAAAAGTATCGTGTCTTTCTATCGTTTATTTTGATAACGTATATTTAAATCGGGCGGGTTGTATTAGTTTTAGTCAAGAAAATCTTTTGTTCTAGTGAACAATACTATTTGAAGTAGCAGGTGTTGTAGAGGTGGTGTGTGTAGATGAGTGCGGCGGAGTGGAGACAGATGATGCAGACTTGCAACGAGGTAGAATAGAATACATGTAGAATGTGAACCCCCGCGCCGCGCCAATGCGCCGGGCAGTCCGGTCTTCGGTCACGACCCTCGTCCCGCACCCTTCTTAACCAAGCTCTGCTGTCATAGTTGCTGCTGGGTGGTGCAGATCGTGAACCGATTTTAACGTTATGCGAATGAGGTCTAATTTAACAAAATGTGCTGGTCTGTTATCAACAAATATATTTCTGGCGTAAATATATTGCAATAAATGCGAACATGCGTGCTAACCCAATGAACTTTAAAAAATGGTGTAAATACATTATATTTTGATTAGTGACTGTGCATCATTGTGTTAGGATGGGTCATGCTGTTGTGTTCTTAATAGCAATTTGCTCCCTTGTCTCTGGACAACACAGTACCACTGAAGATCCTATCACAACCACTCAATATATTGAAGAAACAAATTCAACACGTTCGTATTAAATAATCAAAATCTCTCATCCCAATAAAAGAAACCTAATTAATTAGACCTTTAATTACAGTTCCAAGTAAACCGGTGAACCTCACAGTCTTAGATGTCACACCGAATTCTATGGTCCTCGACTGGATGAAACCCGAGCGAGAAAATGGAGCTATACAAGGATACCGTGTTTATTACATGCACGCAAACTACACGGATGTACAGTCGTTGCAAGGAAGCTCCAACACCCATTACAACCTCACTACTCTAAGTAAGTAAATATTTCTTTCTATCGGTGAATTTCTAACGAATTTATTCCTCAGAATCGGACAGCGAATACAAGATATGGGTTATCGCGTTTACTTCAAAAAATGAAGGTTGGCCATCGGACGCAGTCATCAACAAAACTGACATTAGCGGACCAGATCCACCGCAAATACTTAACCTAACATGTCAAAGGCAAGACACGATCTTCGTCCATTGGAAAAGACCAAGGAAGTTCTCGAATTCTATTAATTACTATTACATCTACGTCAACGGGGAATTTTACGAAGACAACAACAACATAACACTGCCGACGGATACGGAACATTTGGATACATCCGTAAGTTTGACATTTAATTCGAAAAGATATTTTAAGGATATTATACAAATGGCCCTTAAAATAACAGTGCAATTAAATAATTTTAACAAAATTGTAATCGCGAATTTAAATTTCAGTTCTCTATAGAAAACGTGTCGACGAATACTAAATACGAAGTGAGGTTAGGTGCGTCATCCAGGAGCCCCTACACAGGGAAAATAATTAGAGGGAAATTATCCGACCCAATGAAAGTGCACATGCAAACTGATTGCGACAAACAACAGCAGTACATGCGACACACAACAAGCGAACTTAGCGCTGGAATGATAGCCGGGGTTATTTGCGCCGCCGTCGCTTTCATCTTAGCAGTCATGGCTTTCATATTATGGAGGTAAGTTTTTAATATTTTTAAACATATCAATTTGAACTTTCATCTAATTGGAACGCGAACCCTCTCCCTATTATCATTGCCGTAATGATTTAAATTAATACATCCTCGTTCTCCTTCTGTTTATTTTAAATCATCACTCTCAATCACATTTACAAACATTTTAATTTATATTTATTTATCTTTTAAGTCGACGTATAATATCACATTTCTAATTAACTATGTTAATGAAATATGTGTTAAAGATCCATGAAAGTAATTTTTACACTTCGTTGCATTTTAGACTATCGTATTTAAACTTAGCAGGTGATAATTAGTTTAATGAAATATTAAATAACGCAAGCTCCTCAATATTTTGGAATTAACAAATATGTTTTACTTAGATTAGAAATAAGTATAATATAAACAAAATCGTGCAGGCATAAAATGTGGTCATATAATATAAAATATGTATAAAAATATCTCAGTTGAAACTAATTCAAACAAATTATATATTCTTTCTGCACTCTGGATTTATTGTGCTGCAGTAAAATATGGCTATGAATAAATAACTTTGCAATTCTTTTCTTGTTAATGTCGAATTTTCATTTTTGTTTCAAATGCCTGTGTTTGTAACTTAGTATTTTAAAGACAGAAATCTACGATATATAAATGAGATTTAATTTCTCGAAACACAGGAAATTGAATTGTTTTTTGGATCTGAAAGAGATTGATTCAGGTTTGTTTTGTATTCATTTCTTGCTATTCGTATTATACCTGTATTCCTGTTCAAATGTTAAATTAATATTTTAACCACTTTAACAAACAGTTTTGTCAATTATGGTGATTAAGCACAAATTACCCACACTTTTATTAATTATTCAACGAATTAAATTATAATCATGATCGAGTTGCTTATGAATTCACAATTACATAAATTACTAATTGTTTTAAGTGATGATATTGTAAATCATTATACATCTGTTATGGTTGTTATTCTTCAGCTATAAGTTAAAAAAACTTGTCAAATGTATTATGTAATTCTATATTTTGGGCATTTTATTCTTCATGGTTTTGTGCAACAGTTATGTGATGGCCCTGTCCATATATTAAACTTGTAAATTTAATCTTTCATTTAGAAATGATGTTGGATTTTATAAATAGTTCCGGGGATATGTTGTGAGGTTGTCTCACACCAAAGGTGCGAAATGAACTTGAATAAATGATGTTTTCATTTTAAAGGAATTTGGCTACCATAATTGCTTTTTGATCATTTAGTAATTGTTCCACAGTTTGCACTCCTTTATGTTACTAAATAGCTTCAAGAGTGTAGGTTGCTCTGTTGCTACGCTGATTATCTGGGTAGTGTAATTGTCTTTGCCAAGATTGTCATATACGAGGTATACATGTCTATTCCATAGAATTGATGCAGTTGTTCTATCAAGCTTTCAATTTCTTAGGTCGCTGCCATCACAAGAAAGCTCCTTGAATATATCATCCAAGTTTGTTGCTATATTATCTCCTTGACACCTCTGCCCTGATCAGAAGTACCTGTGTGATCAAAACCTTGTCTTTCCATATACTTCTTTAGACTCAAGTATCTTCAAATCAATTCTGGCTCCGTCCATACCTTCCAGTATCCCATTTTTGATTCAAGGGATTCATGGAGGTAATGAAAGGCTTGTGTTATATCCTGTTAATTTCCTATTACAGGTATATTTAGTCTGCAAATGATTTCAGAAGCCTACTCCATCTTGGAAGAAATTGATGAAGATTTTTCTTCAATCAGTTCTAAAAAGTTAAAGGTTAAAATTTCTACATTTTGAATTTTATTGGTACTCGTGCTGTTGCTGCTCGTGCGGTCTGGTTTCAAATAGAATATTACAACATGAAAAGAATTCCTCTATATCTATGAATGACAGTACAATATGCTCCCAACAATCCTTGTTTAATATTCTGTTTATTTTCCGAGTTGCGTGTATTTCATGTAATTTAATCCATTACTAATGCCAAAACACTTCTCATTGATTCTTCAATGATGAAATTTAAAACAGACGTTTTCTATACATTTATCACATGGCGCCTCTAGTTTTTGTTGTAGTTGTTGTCTATTAGTATCACTTTCACACATAACTATCAGACGAGTGAAAGTGGATGATGATTTACAAAAATTATATAAAACTAAATAAATGTAATGGTATGTATGTAAATAAGACACCATGGCTCTCAGTCGATCATTTAGACAATAAATAAACGACACGTACATAGTCCTATCCAATGGGAATTAGGAAAACAAATTGAAATAGTACATAACGAATTAATTGTGACCCTCATCCAACTTCAAGCCCTGCTCATCAACCTATCGGCGCAAAGGGGCATTAAATTGTTGCTATGATGAACCAATGTGAACCATAATTCAATTCTAGGATAGGAACTATGACAGGAGCTACAATGGGGTGCGTCAGCATTATATTAGACATGTATATTGCCTTATTGAAGCCCTTCCTGTGACATTGAGATAAAACACAATTAAAATTTAATTATAAAATTTGGAAAAATGTGATACTACAATAAATTTATAAGACAATTAATGATAAAGAATTATACCAGAAGAATCGTCTGGCTATTTACTTTAGCGCAATACTAATTTAATCCTGCCCTCAAAATATGTTTAATGATTTTAAATTATAAAAAAAAATAATTAACGCAATTGCCATTCAATATTCTGAAGATTAAATACGCCTTGAAAACTATTGATAACAACCAAAATGATGAAGATGGTGATTTTGAATAATAAAGATATTTGCTTGCCACGTTTTAAAATACATAAAAAGTGTAAAACATCTTAACGACCGGAATTTTTTAAACAGTTGCATTCATTTACTGAAGGTCATAGAAAAAATTGTAGGACGCAGTCGTTGTTAAGATAACTGAAGCAATATCTTGTTTATACTCGTAGATAATAATAAGCAAGGAAGGACTTATCTAAAGAATGAATGAATGACTTGCCACCATACAATGTGATTAATAGCCACATACTTATATAGTTTATAGGAAATTTTATCTGAGTTTAAAGCCCCGTTTCTAAAAGATCAGTTTTAGTTACAATCTTGCCAAATAATTTTTTGAAACGCCAAGTTTAAAATGTATTTCAGATTGAAAATGACGTCTTAATGTAATTTCATTGTTTGTACCCATTTTTAGAGGTTTATCATTTACGTTTTGTAAAATCCGTCCTCCAATGGAAATTTTACTCGAATGCCTGAAAATGATGATATACTCACTGACATTCTTTTTCTTCACCTTCATCGTATTACCCCCAGCTACCAAATCATCAAAGTGCATTCTCCATTATAACTATCGACTAATTTTCATATTTTTACTGGTTATAATCATTTTCATGTCTCATTCTGTTCCTCGTTATTGTAATCCTATGCTTTTTCTTTACATCTTTCAGGTTTTCTTCTTGCAATAGTTATATTTAGTTGTATACCTTTCAACCTTCGTCTTTTTTCCATTGTTCCTCTCTCCCATATTAGGGTAATACATCTCTCACTAGTAGTAATACTTTCATACTTCATATATTCAGTTTACTCATAAAATTTATGAAAATTGATGAAAATAGTGTCAACAAATTTATTCGCCGTCTAATAAAAGTGTCACTTTGTAAATTGTAGGTTTTATTTAGTAAAAACATGAATCAAAATTTGCAAAAAAAAAATAACTAACCCAAATGTTCTCCAACTTTGATTGTAGATGTCGATTATTTCTGCACATCTGCTTGCTAATAATTAAAATATTCTTAACTATTTCATATTTGTGAGTGTGTCGTTATCTTATCTACTTTATTTAACACGTTTTATTTTAATCGCGCCAGCTTTGGTTGTAGTCATCCATTTTTGTTGTGAGTTAAATCTGCTTATTGACATTTAAAATATTTTGAGTATTTTATAATTTGCGGGCATTCATTATTTATCGTATACACGTTATTTAGCGCTCGGTAAAAAAAACTGATTAATTAAAACAAATTTACGATAGGGAAACGAATTTTAGTATTAACAAACATTTAACTTTAAGAATTATTAACTTTAAAAGAATGTATCGATTATAAATTTATTTTTTCACGGTCTTTACTACATTTTTGATAATAAATGTAACGTCTAATTGTTTGATAAAATTAAAAACGAACAAATGACATTCAGTCTGGGTATAATCGTAAAATAATCGGAGATAAGCGTTAAGTAAGTGGGTGTAATTCTCGCAGCATTTAATTCAAATACATTCGAGTGATAGCCTTATCTCGATTTTCCGCATGTGTAAATGCACGTTTATTTTTTATATGTGGAACTTGAAACACTATTGTAGAAGCAACATTAAACAACTTTTTTAATATAATACAATAGCTTGGAAATGAAAATTGCATAATAGGTAATAAATGTGGTTTATGATCATTTTGTTTACGAGAATCGTGCTGTGAACTAGAAAATAACAATTTTATTTATTATGTTAGACTAACAATTGAGTTTGTATCAATCACTGCCGCGATATATGGACATTACTGATGGCATTTGTATTTTATATTTGGTGCAAATGAAAAAGTTGAAATGTGTAACCATTGATAACATTATACACGATATGTTAATAAACGAGCTGCATTTTGTTAGATTTGTATAAACATTGATAAGTAAAGAACGCACATTACTAATTGGTCATGTTTGCTTAAAAATATTTTTATATTTATTCATATTATTCAGGCTACCTGATGTTTTAACATTTCTTTCAAGACTAGTAGTGGGGACTCCCTACCTACCTATTAATTGTCCTTAACTTCAGTATAACACTTTAGCTTTATGTGGAAGGAGTGTGAAATATGGATCTTATCCACGTGATTAGAAAATGGTAAGTCAATAATTAATTTCCTACCGAGCGATTGCTTGCATTGTCGCAATTGTTTACTGCATATTTGCTATGTGTGAATCAAGTTCAACGGCGCATATTTATTTAGTCGAAATAACATTTATTCTTCATCCGTTAATGCAATTATAAATTAAACTATTTGTCATCCGCACAAATGTATGCGGTTTTATAACCAACGACGTCTTTAAAATGTACATTAATTTGTAACGAATTTGCATGCAGATTTTAATAATTAGTCACCTCTGTTTACTGTTACGCAATACATGCGATCAATGAAGTACGCGTACACATAATGTGAGTTTATTTATTTATTTATTTATTTATTATTTTATGACAAAAAATAAAATAAATAAAAAGGGCTCAAATATCCAGTCCCTTCACGCTTATAACAGTACATATTTCTCGATGGATTCTATCAACTTTGATACCATATATAAAGTATTTTTTCAAATCCAAATCACAAGGGCTCCAGTTCTCATCTTTGCACTAAAATTTAATAACCTCAATTAAGATTTGAACCTGGGATCTTACGATTATTACACTGGCGATGTCAATATTTACACCATTAATCCTATAAACTATATTGCATGTCGGACAAACGAAAAGCCAATCCAAGAGGATTGTCAGTTAAAATAGGTAATTTAGGAAATAGTGTAGTATTGTCAATTCTATTCGCCTTAAAAACAAGCAAGCGTAGGCATTTTATATTATGGAAAAGCAAGCCATAGAAATATTTTAGATCTCGATCATCTTTTGTTAGTAAACAAAATGGAACAAAAACACAAAGACAAAAAAGTCACATATTCTAAGTTTTATAATTCTCTTAGGTGTAACCCAATCTTGTAAATTGAAGACATCTAAAATCGTTTCATAATTCATTTTTTATAGTTTCGCACCTCAGAAGGTCCGAAAATATTTCGCAGTAAATTTGTGGAGCAACGTTTAACAACCCAAAGAAATTTGTATTCAGTGAACTGGATCCAAAAATGTTATGTTATCATGGAACAGGGAAAGTATACACATGATACGATTTTTTCAAAAAGTCAATAATACTGTAATCGACATTTTTTACAATTTTCAAACTGTGGCATCTAGTTTTCGAGGTCATAACAAAATTTTGATCTGACTTAAATGAACGTGTATACCTACACGATAGCTCTGCTTTTTTGCAATTTTTTTGTTATCCAGCTGTCGTTGTCTGACCACTTTGGACTTAATTATCCATCAACATAGTTGCATTTACTTTCAATTATTTATCAGACTTGAGATGTCTCCACACATTTAATTGATAGACACTTTTGGGTTAGCAATAGCCATTTATGTGTATTACTTTTCAACTATTTTTATTTAGGACCCACTCGTACTTCCCACGAAATTATTCTGTGATATTTTTTTGGTTGGTTCCATTTTGAGTTCGTGTCTAATTGTCAAGAAAAATTGATTAGTATTATTATTATATTTCTGTCAATGGCTATTTCTAAAACGTTCTAAATTGGTTCGAGTACAGCTCCATGGAAATGCACGAGTTTGAAATTTGTTTTATTTCCCATCAGTACATTGGGTTGCAGCTACTTTCAGATATCGACAATCGATACTTTGGAATATTTTGGGTAAATTTTCCAAAGTTCCGCACCTAATTTCTCTGGACTATATAAGAGTCGAGCTAATATTTGACACAGTTATGTGCTAACATTATGATACACAATACGGTAGTAAAAAAATTGAAAAAGTTTCACATCAGAAACAAGGGGATATAATTTAAAAATGCGTTTTTTAATGATTTTATAATTATTTTTTACCAATATTATGTTAGGTAATTTTTTGAGATTTGTACAAATTGTATTTATTGTATAACCGAATTTTGACATTAATGAGAAAATATCCTTAATTATTGCATTTTTAATTAAAAGAAATGTCCCAAACAAAATTTTATATACGAGGCCGATGTAAAATGAATCCTACATTATTTTCAGGTATGACGCATGTACTTTTTTAGACAAGCCTGTATATGTGTATTTCTAACTAATACATAAATTAATAACATTAATGATCTGCTCAATGATAGAACCTGGAAAGAGTGATAATAGAACGAGGCAAGTTATGCCTGGTGCCCATAACTATTCCAAATCACATACAGCAAACGTAAAGGCGCGTTTCCACTATGCGATTTTTGTTTTTCAAGGGCCGATTATTCGTTTCGTCGATACGCTATCGCACAAAATATGGTGTCAACTGTTCTTTGTGTTTATATGAAGAATTTTAAAAATATTAGAAAACATTTTATTGTAAAAAAACTATAACGGTCACTGGAATAACTGGTTTATTTTTTTTTTTATTTTTTTATACGTTTGGGGTTAAAAAATCATCGGTCCAGTCGATATTTTTGATATAAAAATTTGTTCTTTCGTTTACGTTCGAAATTGAGTTCTAAACCATTCGATGACATATTTGTCTGTAAAACGCAATATTGATAGTAACTAAGCTATTTTAATGTTTTGACTCGTGCACGAAGTTATATTTGCTAATACTATAGATTACATCCACAATATCATTGTGGATAAAAACGCATCGCTATAATGACTAATATTCAATGGATCTGCCCAATTTCACCAATAATATAACTTCGTCACCTCATGTTTACTACATTCGCTGCTAAGCCTTTATCGGGAAATATGTTCATAATATTTACGTTAGGGTATTTGATATGGAACGGTTGACACGAATAGAGCCGTACACAAGCAGCACGGCACGAACGAAATTTAATTTATGCGTATTATCGGTTTCTTTTGCTTATTTTTCGCAATTTCATGGCGCCTTTGTTTTTCCTTGTGTTTAAGAACATGGATTTTGTACTTATTTCACACGCCGACTGAAAAATACGGGAACATTTTTGGAAAGGTCGAAGAGGATTTCCGATATCGGATTCGTCCTGTTTTAAATTCATTGGATGTTTGTTAGTCATTACTAAGCCATCGTCAGTCGACAGGGTTTCATTTGCTTTTATTTTTATATCGACTCATATTTCGAATCATTTTCAACGCGTTCTTCACGTTTCTATTTGTATGGTTATACACGGATTTTTGGGCACCGATCACATAACAGCCCACTTGCCCTCGATTTTATTCCTATAAATGCTAGATGGTCAAACAGGTCTTTGCGTGCGGGACAGTGGCGTAATGACCCAACTACCATCATCATCGGTTGATCACTTTGATTGTATTATTATTTTTTTGGCGAAATTGCAGCACGTAATTGTTCATACATTATAACATAACTTAATTTAAACGATCGCGAAACGACGTTGAACGATTGTGATCTCAAGTCGTCTTTGTTACTATCTTGTTTGCAATTCCTCTCTATGTGCTTCTTGAGTATGTTTCAGACTCGCGAAAGTAATTTGCGAACCATATCGTGAGAGTTCAATAGCGCTTTGAATTCGTCGAATGTTGACCGTGCTTGAAAATAAGTGGGAATAATTCCTTATTTGATATTTGATTTTCTGATCGATTCTTTGGTTATATACGAGTTGCCTATTTTTCTTAAATATTATTATTTCTAAGTGTTTACTAACCTGTTATTTGTAGACCAATCTGACATGGCGACTAATTCATTTAGCTATTCTTTGTAACGTGGCATTCAATTTTTTTCGCCAGAAATGATAACGATAGCTATCCACTACTGTTATTTAACACTGTTCAAAATCGTTTCCACTTTGCTTATTTACGTCGCCCGTTTTTTAGTCACCAAGAAAAAGCGAGACGTACTGGACTATTAGCCTTATTCTATTTGCGTTTTTACTTACTTATACTTTATGTATAAGTAAGTATAGGAATCATGAAAAATTTCGACCTCGAGATTTTAACGGATATACGCGTTTTGAGGTCCCCTGAATCGTTTCTGACTACTTTTGAAATGACGTATGTGTGTGTGTCTGTGTGTCTGTGCTCTAGCGTCCAAACGATTATAGCTAGAGCTCTGAAACTTTAAATTTAACATTTGTATGTAGCAAGGAGGAAAACGTCCTATTTTGAACACAATCACTCAACCGGAAGTGATGGTTTACTCTTATCACCTTTTTCCATATCTCGAAAACGGTACACGTTACGGAAAAAAATATTCTCACATAAATTATAGATATTGATATTTTAAACAACTTTCACTTGAAAAGTTTTTTCGAAAAACGTGGTATAACTAAGTATAAGTAAGTTTCGTGCGGACCACCGCGGATTTTTACTTTCTTATACATTATGTATAAGTAAGTATAGGAATCATGAAAATGTTCGAACTCGAGATTTCAACGGATGTACACGTTTTGAGGTCCCCTGAATCGTTTCTGACTATTTTCGGAATGACGTCTGTGTTGCTGTGTGTGTGTCTGTCTGTGTGTCTGTGCGCGCTCTACGGCCCAAACGATTAAAGCTAGAGATCTGAAACTTTAAACTTAACATTCGTATGTAGCAAGGAGGAAAACGTCCTATTTTGAACGCAATCTCTCAACCGGAAGTGATGGTTTACTCTTATCACCTTTTTCCACTTCTCGAAAACGGTACACGTTACGGAAAAAAATATTCTTACATAAATTATAGATATTGATATTTTAAACATCTTTCATTTGAAAAGTTTTTTTGAAAAACGTAGTATAGCTAAGTACAAGTAAGTTTCGTGCGGACCACCGCGGATTTTTACTTTCTTATACATTATGTATAAGTAAGTATAGGAATCATGAAAATGTTCGAACTCGAGATTTCAACGGATATACACGTTTTGAGGTCCCCTGAATCGTTTCTGACTATTTTCGGAATGACGTATGTGTGTGTCTGTGTGTGTGTGTGTGCGCGCTCTAGCGTCCAAACGATTATAGCTCTGAAACTTTAAACTTAACATTTCTTAAATGTAACATTTGTATGTAGCACGGAGGAAAACGTCCTATTTTGAACGCAATAGGTCAACCGGAAGTGATGGTTTACTCTTATCACCATTTTCATTATCTCGAAAACGGTACGAGCTATCAAAAAAATGTTCTAATATAAGTTAAAGAGATTGAAATTATAAACAACTTTCATTTGAAAAGTTTTTTTCGAAAAACGTAGTATAACTAAGTATAAGTAAGTTTCGTGCGGACCACCGCGGATTTTTACTTTCTTATACATTATGTATAAGTAAGTATAGGAATCATGAAAACTCGAGATTTCAACGGATATACACGTTTTGAGGTCCCCTGAATCGTTTCCGACTATTTTCGGAATGACGTATGTGTGTGTGTGTGTGTGTGTGTGTGTGTGTGTGTGTGTGTGTGTGTGTGTGTGTGTGTGTGTGTGTGTGTGTGTGTGTGTGTGTGTGTGCCTGTGTGTGTATCTGTGCGCGCTCTAGCGTCCAAACGATTATAGCTAGAGCTCTGAAACTTTAAACTTAACATTTGTATGTAGCAAGGAGGAAAACGTCAATCTCTCAACCGGAAGTGGTGGTTTACTCTTATCACCTTTTTCCATATCTCGAAAACGGTACACGTCATGGAAAAAAATATTCTTACATAAATTGTAGATATTGATATTTTAAACAACTTTCATTTGAAAGGTTTTTTCGAAAAATGTAGTATAACTGAGTATAAGAAAGTTCAGTGCGGACGACTGCAGATTTTTTAAATGAGAACGAGTAGCCACATCATTATCCTGCGTGTTAATCTTCACGCCCAATTTATCAGAAACCTTACAAACGAATACATCATATTTACTTGTTTCATACGGTGTAATTGGCTTCATTGGCTTAAAATAAATTATAACTGAATATCACCCTGTATGGTTCTCTGGTGAGGAACACTCATTGAAAAGTCTGCGTGTATGCAAAACACAATGCACAAATAAATTAACGAATGAAGGGTACACGTTCTTGGATCGAGTGAGAGTAAACACGCACAGAACGACGAGGGAGATGGGGGAAAGTAAATTAGAACAAGTAGGTAAATATGATGATAACGGTAATCTCGGGCCATAATTTTCTCTCTGGATTTACATACCTGAGCATTAATCAAACTAATATTGTTGTCTTTGTAGATGATAACTAGTTTATTGCTAAGGGTGGTGAATCATAATATTTCATAGCGTAGTAAGTACGCCATAAATTATCTGTTTGTTGAAAAATTATGTTAAAATATACTAAATGGCTAACGTTCGATAATTTCTAAACGATGTGCATCTTTACAATTTAGATGTTGATGGTTCGACAAAGCTGCCTTAGGTCTTTGTATTTGAATCACATTCCAGGTTTCCAGGTTTTAATAATAATAATAATAAAGACACGTGCGATTGTAGCGCAATTATAGCAACAATATAAGTTTGTACACATGTTGAAATGAGTGCATACTTCACTGGATAATTTCAAAAAACTGATTGTCAACGTGTTACTGGTCGGCTAAAAGTTTCCTCCATTATCTACCTTTTATTCACGATGGTGGCCACCGTTTATTCTACTAGTTTTGATTAGGTGATCAGTTCCACTGTCTCCAATCTTGTTCCGTATTGGATGTTTTTCTTTCACTCTCATCCTTATTTTCCTTTTCACATGACTTCTTGCAACGTACGTTCTGGTTTTAGAAGTACACGACCTGATTTGAAAAAAAACCTTTGGTCGGATGTCAAAGTTTGAAAACGCTATATTGTTTAGTATTTGTTTGACAGGTCACCGTTATTTGATACAATACTTTCATTTGTGAAAGGTCTCAGTCTAAGCAATATCAAACTCGACCTAGATTCTAGTCTGGGGAATCTGCTCCTTTACAACAATAAAATATTAGGTGGCAGAGTTTAAATGAGGTGACCACACCAAAAATGCTGAAGAAAATCCACAAAATGGATAGCTAAAAGTGCCCGAGCTAGCAGACATGGTACATCGCACGTTGACTCAAAATTTGGACATGGGAATGAGGTGAAGATGTTTCAATCGAGCAATAAAGCCGAGTTTCTGCGTCGATCATAACCGTGGATTAAACATGGTCCATCACTTCACACCTGTGTGAGACGAAAGAACAGACAAAACAATGGACTGAAAGAGGAGAATCGAAGAAAAATAAATGTTTGATATTTCTTCAATTTGTTTCCTTCTATATTAGGGACCGTAAATCTCCCCTCGTACATGCGGTGTAAAACATAACCTTGAGCTGTTGAAAACTGTTCTTGTTTGTAGATGTGCAACACCTCCTCTTTATTCACGATCGTAACGATCATGGTAGCCGGCGACTCCTAACTGGTATTTCCTCTATCTGATGTCGTTGTTCAGTTTTTGATCAAATTTGATGGTGAAAGCTAAAGCCAATGCTCCCTTATATATGAGACTACAATTTCTGTCGGCCAAGAACATTGATCTTATTTGGCATGGTCAATTGCCTTCTGTGTCCATCCGGAAATTGCTGTATCTAACTTCGGATTGTAAATGGTCAAAATCAGATCGAGACATGCAATATATTTGATTTCTTCTTGCTGACAATTTGTTGAACACTCAAATCGTTTTAAGTGGTCAGGTAGTGCTACCATGACACGAATACATCTTTGTCCAAAATGAGACCCAAAAACATTGAATTTTAGATTCAAACCGTAATCCTTAGTACGTCGCAACAAAGCCGCCGCCACGCCATTTAGATTGATGAATTTTGAAAATCAAGAAAATCAAGATTTGGTGCCTGATATCCGATTAAATTAAAAAAAAACTGCCTAATGAATATTAACTGCGACTCAATATGTATAACTTCCGGCCACTTTGATACTTGCAGATGACCTTTGAATCTAAATTATTGAAAATCGTTGAGCCTCCCAGGTGGCCTAAGTGTCGGTAAAGAACGTCGCTTTGCCACGATGCCCCTTTTCGATTTTTTCCGTTAATGTAAACCTGGCTTTCATCCTGTTTCAGATATACTTTAAAATATTCTTAAATAGTACATCCGCAATTAGAATTTTTCAATGCAATTAATAAATTGATATTGCCAGCTTTTTGTATTGATTGTGAACAACTTCCCAGAGATATTTTAATTTCTAATTTACCCAATCGCTTCATCTGACGCATTCTTGATTGAATGATTACTTGCATATGTCTATGGTAACATCTGAAGTAGTGTAAATATGCAGCTCAATTGAAATGTTATAGATGACCTTTTTTGTGAGCACAAAGTTTTTTGAATGAGCATTTTTTTCCCTTTTACATAGACTTCTTCCACCGAAACTTATATTTTCAGTTTCAATATTAGGATAGTAAATTGGAGACTGTGGTTGGCAAATAAATTGAAACAAATTTACCCTTTTGACAACTAAATTGTAGTATACTCAGCGTATACTGCTGAAGATGACAACTTAGTTGTCGAAATGTACATCTAGTGTTAATAAAATACTGTGTGGTAAGGGTAAGTTTGTTTCAATTGCACTTTGATACTTGCAGATGACCTTTGAATCTAAATTATTGAAAATCGTTGAGCCTCCCAGGTGGCCTAAGTGTCGGTAAAGAACGTCGCTTTGCCACGATGCCCCTTTTCGATTTTTTCCGTTAATGTAAACCTGGCTTTCATCCTGTTTCAGATATACTTTAAAATATTCTTAAATAGTACATCCGCAATTAGAATTTTTCAATGCAATTAATAAATTGATATTGCCAGCTTTTTGTATTGATTGTGAACAACTTCCCAGAGATATTTTAATTTCTAATTTACCCAATCGCTTCATCTGACGCATTCTTGATTGAATGATTACTTGCATATGTCTATGGTAACATCTGAAGTAGTGTAAATATGCAGCTCAATTGAAATGTTATAGATGACCTTTTTTGTGAGCACAAAGTTTTTTGAATGAGCATTTTTTTCCCTTTTACATAGACTTCTTCCACCGAAACTTATATTTTCAGTTTCAATATTAGGATAGTAAATTGGAGACTGTGGTTGGCAAATAAATTGAAACAAATTTACCCTTTTGACAACTAAATTGTAGTATACTCAGCGTATACTGCTGAAGATGACAACTTAGTTGTCGAAATGTACATCTAGTGTTAATAAAATACTGTGTGGTAAGGGTAAGTTTGTTTCAATTGCACTTTGATACTTGCAGATGACCTTTGAATCTAAATTATTGAAAATCGTTGAGCCTCCCAGGTGGCCTAAGTGTCGGTAAAGAACGTCGCTTTGCCACGATGCCCCTTTTCGATTTTTTCCGTTAATGTAAACCTGGCTTTCATCCTGTTTCAGATATACTTTAAAATATTCTTAAATAGTACATCCGCAATTAGAATTTTTCAATGCAATTAATAAATTGATATTGCCAGCTTTTTGTATTGATTGTGAACAACTTCCCAGAGATATTTTAATTTCTAATTTACCCAATCGCTTCATCTGACGCATTCTTGATTGAATGATTACTTGCATATGTCTATGGTAACATCTGAAGTAGTGTAAATATGCAGCTCAATTGAAATGTTATAGATGACCTTTTTTGTGAGCACAAAGTTTTTTGAATGAGCATTTTTTTCCCTTTTACATAGACTTCTTCCACCGAAACTTATATTTTCAGTTTCAATATTAGGATAGTAAATTGGAGACTGTGGTTGGCAAATAAATTGACACAAATTTACCCTTTTGACAACTAAATTGTAGTATACTCAGCGTATACTGCTGAAGATGACAACTTAGTTGTCGAAATGTACATCTAGTGTTAATAAAATACTGTGTGGTAAGGGTAAGTTTGTTTCAATTCAATATTAGGCCTAATTACATACACGCGTTCGATGCAGTTTTTCTTTCTGCCGTCTCTTTGCTTACACGTAATTTTTTTTCAAATGTAAATTTTCTTACGCTCTTGTTTATCAATACACTTAATGACTATTACATTGAACCTTTTAGGAGCACTTTAAACGCGACCGCTGTATATCATCGACATACAGAAAGAAAGAAAATGTAATAATTTGTGCTGTCCCATCTGGGCTTGTTATTTTAAAACCTTCGAAAGTTTGAAGACAAAAGCAAAAATAGGGATATTTCATTTCTAACGCCTTTAGATAACCTCCTTTCATTTGGAACTAACTATTTAAATCGACATTACCAAAACTATTTCGAATGAAATTATTAAATTTCATGAAGTATTTATCTCTTCTTTATAAATGTATTTTTTTTTTCAATTACAACCAATAATGTACAAGATTCTTTTCTTGCAGGAAATGTTTCCATGCGCCATATTACTATTTAGATGATCCACCTTGTTCGGTACCAACAGCATCTCTAGATTGGAACGCACCACCAAACGGAACAAGTGAGCATAAAGGGGCGATTCCAGTGCATATGTTCAGTAAACATGTTGCTGAGCTACACGCTGACGGTGATATTGGATTTAGCAAAGAATACGAGGCCATTCAAACAGAAGCCACTCACGAGGAGCACGCGTCTGAACATTCTCAGCATCCCGACAATCGTGCAAAAAATAGGTATCTTAACATCATTGCTTGTAAGTTGCCATTTTATCTTGTTATAGCAAAATGTATAATTATTTTATTCCCAGACGATCACAGTCGAGTGCAGTTGCTTCAAATGCCCGGCCAAAAGAAAAACATTGATTACATCAACGCGAATTACATTGATGGGTTCCAGTTATCGAAAGCCTACATAGGTACTCAAGGTCCTTTGCCGTCAACGTTTGATTGCTTTTGGCGCATGGTTTGGGAACAGCGCGTTAATATTATCGTAATGATTACAAACCTTGTCGAGCGTGGACGGGTACGTATATTCTTGCTATCGATCGTAATTTAGTGGATTGGTCATTTTGTAATTATTTATCATTATTAGGATACTATCTTCAAGTTTGGTTCTGAACATTTTGAGGTATCATTTATTTTTTAGATTCTAATGCGTTTGTCTTTCATTTCATTTGCAATTACTAATCATATGTGACTGTGTGATCTTACGTAACCATTAACCGTTTGGTTTGTGAATTGTTTGAGAGTACTAAATAGTTTGCTGGTAGAATTTGGTTGTGTGCAGTAAGTTTAAGTTTTTTACGGTAGTATTTATCAACCATAACCAGATTCTACATGTTGTTATTTATAATTAATTTTTTGTTTTTTGCAGAGGAAATGTGATATGTATTGGCCAAAAGAAGGAACCGAAACTTACGGAGTTATCCAAGTTAAACTAGTCAAGGAGGATGTCATGGCTACTTACACTGTTAGAACATTGCAGATCAGGCATCTTAAAGTAAGTTCAATTGCAATTTGTTGTCATGAGTTATAAATATCGAAACTTTAGATTAAGAAAAAAAAAGCTGCGATGGCTGAAAAAATTGTTTATCAGTATCATTATACTAACTGGCCTGATCATGGTACTCCCGATCACCCATTACCAGTTTTGCATTTCGTTAAAAAATCAGCAGCTGCCAATCCAACAGAAGCTGGTCCAATCATTGTCCATTGCAGGTAATTGAAATTTATTTGTACAATGCTATCTAATAACCTTCCTAGGTGAATTAAATTTTAATAAGTTATATTAATTATAATAAGTTTGAGGATCTATCGAACCTTTTTTCTTGCTAGCTGTTTTAATATGTTGATCGTCAAGTTTCCTTCTCATAAACCAGTTTAATTTAGTGTTCAGAATTTTTAATATCTTTAATTTGATTTCTTTATCAATTATTTTACTAAATAACTTAAAATTTGTTGCGCTGAGACTGTTTAGCTTGTCCATTCAATCTTGCATTCTCCAATGTCAAATGTATAATAAATTACCTGCATAAGTAAGACTCGATGAAGAAATCATATGACACAATTGTTTCCAGCTCAGTTTCACTTCTTTCCTCAGTATGTGTCGTTAACTTTTTATGTAATTTTAGTGCCGGAGTTGGTAGGACCGGAACCTACATAGTTGTAGATGCAATGATTCGGCAGATTCGCAGCAGAAACGAAGTCAACATATTCGGTTTCCTTCGCCACATCCGTTCACAGCGCAACTTCTTAGTGCAAACTGAAGAACAGTACATATTTATACACGACGCTTTATTGGAAGCAATCGAGTCCGGTGAAACAAACATAAGCAGAGAACATTTCCCGAAGTACGTTCAGATGTTGCAGGATGAAACCGAAGACAAAACTCATTTATGGAAATCTCTCGAATCTCAATTTCAGGTAATTTTGCAAAAACGTACGGTGTGGGATGCTACATTTTTTATTTCAGTTGGTGACTAGTTTCCAATGCAAAGAATTCAATCTCGTTTCCTCGAATAAACTGATAAATCAACCAAAGAATAGAAGAATGGATATTGTTCCTGTGGAAAGCTCCCGAGTTCATTTAACTCCTAAGCCGGGAGAAGACGGTTCTGATTATATAAATGCAACATGGATACAAGGTTTTCATAGTTTACGCGAATTTATTATTACGCAACATCCCCTAAGGACCACTATTAAAGACTTCTGGCAAATGGTCTGGGACCACAACGCACAAACTATTGTGATGCTTAGTATTATTGATAATCAAGTAAGTTTTTAATAACACAATAAAATCTTAGTTTTAATAGATTGTTTGTATTCAAATAGATTTCCTCTATAAAGCAGTTAATAAATATTTATTATAAGAAACTAGTAATGAATGAAAATAAGAAAGTAATCCCATAAGCGGTTATATTTAATGATTTTTGAACTCATTAGTTAGATATTTATCCAGGGCAAAAATACTCTTAATTTATTTATAATTATAATTGATCCCTGCTACAAAGTTGTTTTCTGCAATAATAAAAAGATTTAATGTCGGAATTTTGTTATAGGATTTTGAAGTGTTTTGGCCTATGGATCAAGAAAGTGTCGATGCTGAAAACTTTAAGGTGAAATTAGTTAACGAACAAGCACAATCTACATATGTTACAAGAGACTTCACAATGCAGTCACTACAGGATGATTATGAATTGCACGTACGAATGATTCATTGTACCAATTGGCCCAATCATTGTTCCACAACTGCTGAAATATTTCATTTGCCAAATACTGTTCAAGATACTCAATTAGGTTATCAAAATGGACCAGTTGTCGTCGTTGACAGGTATGTTTAATACTATTATTCACATGTAACACTAATATCGGTTAACTGACACTTTTTCGATTTGTCACTAAATGTCGATTTGTATATACTTATTATTTCGATAGTACAACAACAAAACAAGAAGACCTGTTAATAAAACTATTGTTTAAAAGTCCAAAACAATAGTTTCATCAACAATAGGGAAAAAATTAAAATACCAACGACATAAAGCACCAAGATTGTGATAAGAATAAATAAGAAAATAATCGCCATATCGCCATATCGCAACAGCTCAAGTGTTATATCATCTTGCAGCCAATTTCATGAAAATCACTACTTAAACCAAGCTTTCAAATATAATAAAGCTCTTGGGTTTTTGGTTAAGGTTGGGAACCATATTTTAAGAAATTGATGTGCGATCACCATTAAACTTTATCATAGGTGCTCTTTTTTGGGTTTTTTGGTTTCCTAAGATTAATTTAGTTTGTTTGCTTTGCTGTTATATCATCACGTGTATTTGGTTTGGTTCATAAAAAGTGTCTGTTGAATTTGTTGCTAAATTTGTGAAATTGATTCCATTTTTACTTACTTATACTTTATGTATAAGTAAGTATAGGAATCATGAAAATTTTGAGGTTTGAGGTCCCCGGAATCGTTTCTGACTATTTTCGGAATGACGTCTGTGTGTCTGTGTGCCTGTGTGTGTGCGTGTGTGTGTGTGCTGTGTGTGTGTGTGTGTGTGTGTGTGTGTGTGTGTGTGTGTGTGTGTGTGTGTGTGTGTGTGTGTGTGTGTGTGTGTGTGTGTGTGTGTGTGTGTGTGTGTGTGTGTGTGTGTGCGTGTGTGTGTGTGTGTGTGTGTCTGTCTGTGCGCGCTGTAGCGTCCAAACGATTATAGCTAGAGCTCTGAAACTTTAAATTTAACATTTGTATGTAGCAAGGAGGAAAACGTCCTGTTTTGAATGAACGCAATCACTCAACCGGAAGTGATGGTTTACTCTTATCACCTTTTTCCATATCTTGAAAACGGTACACGTTACGGAAAAAAATATTCTTACATAAATTATAGATATTGATATTCTAAATAACTTTCACTTGAAAAGTTTTTCCGAAAAACGTAGTATAACTAAGTATAACTAAGTTTCGTGCGGACCACCGCGGATTTTTACTGAAAGCTCAGTGAATTCTACGTTGAAGATTTTTGGGGATAATTGTATTAAGAAAGTAAGAAAGTTATTTTCTAACTGTCATAATTGTAGAAAAATATTGCAAGAGTTCAGAATAATTAGTTACGCAATTAGTCACGAAGTGATTGTGCGGGTTGTACCAATTTTGCGTACATGTTTCACTATAAACGAATAATTTTGGACTGGACTTTTCACCTCTTAATGTAACATTGATTAAAATAATTAATGTCATTTGTCATATTAACGTTTATAACTTCATAAAGATCTTGCAGAGCACATTTTATTGCAAAAAAACAACGATCTTGAAATAGAGAACATGTTTACTGTAACTTGGTGCTAAAATATTTACTGGAATTTTTTTACTGCATTATTTTTTATTTTTTAGATTTGGTGGAACTGAAGCAACATCATTTTGCTGTTTGAGTACATTAAAGAAGCATTTAATGTATGATAATCATATAGATATTTATATGTACTCCAAGTTGTATCACAATAAGAGGCCAGGGATATGGTCGTCAATAGAAGATTATTTGAGACTTCATCTAGCGGTGCAAACATTATGTAATCCTCCAGATGGTACACCGGATTTGTATGCGATGGCTAATGGGGCTGTGAACGGTTCATTGAGCAACGACAGTGTACGTGTGCCCCCTGAAGGTATGGAGGCAGTGGGGCCCCGGCTCACAGTTGCTTAAAATGCACAGACTATATGTAAATACGTGTATTCATAATTGTTATGTCTATATAGAAATATGGTGGCAAGTTGAAAAAAGAAATAAAATATATCAATATGTAGCTCAATAAGTTTTTGTATGAAAAATTGCTAACGAAAACATTAGGAAATGATATTTTATTTTGAATAACTTGCCCAATTATTGTCTCCACTATCGTGTGATTCGATAGTATCACATAGTTTATGTCTGTTAGACTGATGTAGATATAGATATGTAAAACTCCGTTGAACAAATGTTAATACATCGTAGTGTAGTACCGTACCATACATACATCTGTAGTGCCACGCTTAGCTAACAATTCATTCATTCATCGACATTTGTGTTTCTGTCATAGGGGTGTCATATATGTTGGCTGTATTTATATGCAATATTCCATGGTTTTAATTTTAACATTTATTTTTCTTTACTTACAGAATCTCCTCTTATATCCAAGGACATTATGAAGTGTCATAATTAACCAATCATTCAACGTAATATTGTTTATTTTTAATTAATATTTATGCAGTATTCTTTTAACTTATGGCATTTGGATGCTTAGGCTTGTTAAAAAAGAAAATATGTTTAGACCCTACACATAAAATGTATGTTTATTAATTTCATGATTTAGTTTATTTATTACTCTATTATAACTAATTATCTAGATCATTTTTATTATCTCACCATTCCTTAAGCGAGAATGGAACTTTATAATTACTTGCTAGTTTGGGCTATTTTTATTTTAAATAACACTCTACTTTTACTTATTTTATGAAATTGACTTCATTGATATTATTGAAGATTGTCGATTAGATATTTTCTTGACCACATGTGTTTTAAATTTTCAAATTCTCGATTAAATGTACCAAAGACCAGATAATGAAAATTGTTAGCAGTTGTCACCCATATTCTTGTTAATAATGATCAATGACTGTTTGCCTCCATTAGCTAAATGTTTATGAACATTGCATGTTTGTGTTTGCAATTAGCTGCATTGTCGTAAAAAATTTCATCAATGACATCGAATAGACATTAAGAATTACATGCCAAAATGATTACAATCGCAAAGATAAGTGATATGTGATATTGTGATATGTTATCTAAAATAAAGATATGGGAGTCCGATAAATTTGTATGTAATTATAAACAAACAATTTTATAGTTAAATTTGTTTATGTTAACCTTATATGAAATTGCTAAAATGACAAATAGTTTTAATACAGTAATTTATAGACCATTGAAAATTTTTGTAGGGTCTATTGGCAGTGAGAATATTTAAAGGATCATGATTAGGTACAAGAAATAAGCAATGGTGACAAGATGAGAGTACAATGACTGTAGTCATTAATTTGGTCAGAGCTAGATTAGATATTGTATAAAAAATGTAGTTATGTGTATAAAAAGAGCTGCGTAAATATAAATAAAATATTTATATATTGTGCAGTGTAGTATATTAATCCCAGTATTTATGTAAGTGTATAGAATTAGTTTTTGTATAAGATTTATTTATATAATGAGTACATCGATTATGCAAAAATCATCCACCTTTGTGAATAACTGGACCAATCTAGTATAATCAATTGTCTGATGGGGTCCGATCGGACGTGTAATACGCTCAGAAAAACTCTAAGCTAGGTGTCCCCAATCGCACAATTTCCATTTCACATTGTGGCTCTACGTGTGCTTGTTAAATAGAATAGTATCCGTCCACCTGGCTCTTAAGTATTTGGTTTACTTTGTGGACACCAAGCACCGAGTCCTTTGTAAGTCCAAATCGAGCAATTTAATTGGATGCGTGATACCATATGTCATTGCCGTACTTCCCATTTTGATGTACCTACCTTAATATATCTCACCTTTCAAGTTTTCAAAGTTAGAGAATGATAAGACTTATATTTAGAATCAGGAAACAGAATTAATTAGCTTTGGATAACTTGAAAGGATGTGTTTGTCACTCATATTCTTTAAATGTTGATATTTGTTGTAATAATATATTTTATCGATGCTAATCTTATATGTTTATGGATTCACCTTTGCTAAGCTACTCAAAAAAAAAGAATCTTTTGAAGGGAATAAACTTCTCTTGTGCATGACACCTAGAGTGAAATGATTTAGAGTATCAAAATGTGCGGGATGTCAAGATTGGGCGGTCGATGATGTAACATCGATGGTATTGGAAGTACTATTTCGTATCACTCTCACAAGAATGAAGATTTCATTGAATTTTGTTGAATCTACTTTTATATACTTCTTTACAACTTTAATTTATTGTTTCTTTATTTACGCATGTTTATATTAAATATGTTACAAGAAATATATTTTGCCGTGTTGAACAGTAAGTTTCAAGGACTACTAAATCATGATGTATTTTGTAAATATGTTGATAGTGTAAAATTTTAACAATCGTGTCATCGGTGTCACTCACTATCCACAAGGCTCGTAAAATTTTAAGCCAAATGTGTTATTAACCGATTACAATTTTATTTTACATTTTATATTAATTTAATCTATACAGCAAAAATTATGTAAAGTAAAAACTTCAAATACATATATATGATACTATGTATAATTTTTCATCATTGTGTACGTTGCATTATATTTGTGTTAATAAAACGAAATTTTCATAGCATTTTTGTTTTATTATCATATTTATGTAACCTACTGCTTCACAGTTTCAAGTACTTATTAAATAAATAATCAAAATCTCCCACCATAAAATTAAAGAACAAATATCAATTAGAAATTGTGCAGGAAAACATTTCTTAAATATTATACATTATTTTATGAAATGGCTACATAAAAATGCGATGACAAAACTCCACATTTTAAGGCTGGATATTTGTAAAATTGCACACACAATAATTTCCACGTTGGCACTAGTGCCAATAATGAATGATGAAGTGCAGATCTTTATTGCAAATGTGCACTCGCACGTCCCTTCCTTTAATTGCCCTAATTGAAATAGAATAGGCAAGCAAAGAACCTTCCCTATTTGGTCTGTGTGTACGCGGAGAGCGAAATAATCCTACAATTTTTATACAACGCATGGCAAAGCGGCTACTTTAATTACGACGATAAATTACACAGGATTATTTTTTGTGCAAACTTACATTAATTCATTTCTTGACTTTAGTTTATATAAAAACACTTGTGTAAAACCATAAAATATTCGGAAACGAACTTTCAGATTGACCCATGTAATTGCGTAGCGCTGCCAATATGAAAATGATTATTGGGACCACATTGATTATAGAGACTTAGCGGACGGTTAGTTCATGTATAAACGCGTACATTGCAGCATGGATGTCTATTTCTGAGTTTACTTTTCATATGAAACAGTCATTTATTGTGTGAAAGTCGCAAAATAATCCAAAACGAACTTGCAAATTAGCGGAAGTCACTAGACAGTACTGCCAATACAAACATAGTTTACTGCGTATTCACAAGTGGCGTGCTACGCATACAGTTTGTTATATTTAAGACCTTGATGTTGGCATGGATCGAACGATCTCATTCCGTTATAAAGAGAGTATTTAGAACGTAGTTCGGTCGTGTCTAACAAACTAAACGTTGCAAATAAGAAGCTTCTGTTGTGGAGAATGATATAAGTCCACCGAAAATCCATCTGACAACGAAAACGATGCGAAAAAACACGTCGTGAACGCAAGTTAACCTATTAGACCACATGGTGAAAGAAAATGGCCATCGATCGAAGCTGTTACGTGTAACCAAATGGAGGTCAGCTCGCAATTTGAAATTAAAGTTGCATTTAACTAATATATGTGTATCTTATATTTCAGGGGCGATGTTGTCCACGTTGGGAATCACCGTTGGAGATTGCTACGAGATGGATTGTCGGGACGGGTGATCGTTATTGCGACGGACCCATTTATCCTACTCAGCGATGATCTCCGCATGGTTCAGAGGAAGTGAGCCATTGATACATGGGTAATGCTCATGTTTCTCGTGATCAGCAGGCTGGGCTGCATTCTATCTCTCGATGTTCAAAAAATATCTTCTGCCTATTCTGACTTCTACGAAGCAATATTATGCTAGGATTTTTTTCTCGTATTTGTTTTCTGACTCACTCTTTGTTCTTTGGGATACTTACGGGATTTATAATGAACGTAAATTGATGCAAATCACGACAGCTGTGATACACCCCAATAAAATATCATTGGGGGAGTTCACACAGCTGAAATAAGACTGGAAATGGTGGTCCTTGTTTAGACAAAGCAATTATGTTTTCATCCAGTTTCAATAACCTAAGCTGTATCGTTCTTATGTATAAATTTTTAATTTTGTACAATTCTGTATCGATTGAACTCTATCGTAATTCTAAATCATACCATACAATTCCACAAATCCTCGATTTTATTATTGTAATTTAATTTTTCTAATTGCTATTACTGTATTTGCTTTATCAGCTTCAGTAAAGGTCAAGTTATTTTGCTTCGCTTTTTGTGTAATGCCTAACTCAAAACCCGTTTTTTTCTTAATTCACGGATCATCCTCATGATGATTCACTCGCTGTTTTCAGTTGTTTGGGCTGCTTACACATAGGAGATTTTGAGATGTATTGTCGATGTGAATTGATGCAAATCAGACCTGACGCTAATCTACACATCAGCTGTGTTACACCCTGTTAAAATATCAATGGATGAGTTCACGCAGTTGATTGCCAAGGACTAGGACTGGAAATGCACCAACATTTACGTGCAACGAAAGTAATATATTGGAACATCTCCACTGTCATGTATTTGTCCAAAGTTTCAAAAGCCTTAACTGTATCGTTCTTATGTATATATTTCAATTCTGTATAATTCCACAAATCCTCGATTTTGTTGTTATAGTCAATTTTTTTAATTGCTATTACTGTATTTGCTTTTTCAGCCTCTGTAAAGATCAAGTTATTTTGCTTCGCTTTTTGTGTAATTGGTTTCACAGTTATTGAAAGCGTGTTATTATTTGCCTGATTTATTTTTGTATTAATGATGGTCTTTTTTAAAGAAAATTTGTTCCCCAAATCTGTTTCAATGCCTAACTCAAATCCCATTTTTGCTTCCTCCGTGGTGACATGCATTTTTGCCAGTGAATATGTGAAATATTTTGGATTGCTTGCAATAAGAGGTCTTTAACATCTGCTATTTTAAAGGTTTGGTTTTTATTTGAACCCATATTAATTCACTCGGGTTTAATTCGCAGTGATTCGCTATGCATGCATCAGCTTTACTGTGGCCAATAGAAGCTAACTTAAATAATGCCCCATGATAAATACCAATAATTGTGCGGCAAATATGATTTTAGATAAAATCGGACTTACGACGTGTTGAAATGTCACCGTCGTTATATTGTTCTTTATGTAAACATATTAAATGTAAGAGTGTAGGGTGAACCATATCGGCATCAAATTCAATATGTTTTAGTCTCTAACCATTCCTGCATATCTCTCTTCCTGGATGATGTTGGAATTCTTTTACATTTACGGCTATGGTATGATGCATTGTCCATTACAATGACAGCTTTGTCTGGTAATTTTTGTAACAGCTTGCTAAAACCATTCCTCGAAAACTGTTGTGTTCATTTTCTCGTGGTAATCTGCAGGCTTTTTACCTTCAAAACACAACAATCCTCCATCAACAATACCCAGTTCAGACTCAACGTACAGCCCAGTAGTAAACCCTTCAATGAATGCTTGTTTACCCACTCTTTTTCTTTTATATGACCTTCATTCACCCATGAAAATACTGTTTTGGACTTCCATTCACCTGAATATTGAAACAAAATTGTTTACAAAATACACAAATACTAAATAAACAAAATGAAATAACTAAATATTCGACGTTTTGGCAACCTATGATCTGTTGCCGCATTGAGGTAAACTAACACTAAAGTTCCTAATAAATTTTTGACCTATATTTACAAATTCTAGAGCGTAACGAGTTGCTCAAGTGTATCTGTGTGCAGCGGTCCGTTTTATTGTTGCTGCGTTCTTGACAGTCTTCTTCCACAGTGGCTTGATGTCGACGCTAGGTGTGCTGAATATCTGGCTGTTGAAGTTAATGTAGGCTGCTTCTTTAATTTTCCTTTTATACATACCAGTGTTTCTCCTTATGTATTATTCGTGAATCATCGAAATGTAAACGATGTTGCTTGGACCATGCATGTTCTGCCACTCCCGATCTCGTGGTCTCTCCTTTTTTCCGTGTTCGTTTTATGTTCTTTTATTCTCACTTGGAGTGGTCTCTTCGTTTCTCCGATATATTTCCATCCACATTGCCGAGGTATTTCGTATATTCAGTTTTTCGTGTCTTTGTATGAATCCGGTGTAGTCCTGGTTAATTTGGAACGGATGGTGTCTGCAGTTGAGAAGTACGTTTTTATTTTGTATTTTTGTCCAATACCCTTAATCTTCTCGGATGTTCCCGGTATGTATGTAATACAGTTGACCATATGTACCTCATTTATTTTCGTTCTGCTTGTTGATGTGTGATTCTGTTGTAGTGTCCTTGCTATTGTTTTGATATCCTCCTAGTATGCAATTTGGTTACTGCAGTGTGTTTTAGCCCGGTGAAGCAACTGTTTTGCTATGCCTGTTTTTGTTTGTTTGGCATGGTTCGACTCGTAGTGTAGGTATCTACTGTGTTTGTCTTTTTTCTGTATACGCTTGTGATTAGTCGGCCTTCATTTTTCTTTACCTGGACATTCAAAAATGGTAGGCAACCTCCTTCTTCTTTCTCGTATGTGAATTTAATTGAACGATTCCTGGTGTTGAGAAATTGACGGAATTTGTTCAATTCTTCGTTGCCGTGGCTCCATATTATAAAAGTGTCATCTACGTATCGTAGCCATGTTTTTGGTTTGTGTGTTGCTTCTTCGAGTGCCTGTTCTTCGAAATATTCCGTATATAAGTTGGCAACTATTGGTGATAAGGGGGAGCCCATGGGCAATCGTTTCGTCTGTCGACAGTAAGTGTCTTCTACTTCAAAATATGTAGTTTGCAGGCATAGTTTCAGCATTTCCATGATGGCTTCCACAGGTAGATGTGTGCGAAGTTCTATCTGGTTGTCTTCCGTGAGTCGTTTCTTTATAACTTCCAGTGCTTCGTCGGTGGGCACGTTGACGAAGACGCTTCGCACGTCAAAACTTACCAATTCATCTTCTGGATTTACCCGAATGTCTTACGTTAATTCGACAAAATGTTGTGCGTTTTGTATATAACTTCGTTTTTCGTGCCATTGGCATAATTACTGGAACTAGGAACTTCGCTAGGTTGTAGCATGGTGGACCTCTTGAACTGATAATTGGTCTTAACGGTGCTCCTTCCTTGTGAATTTTCGGTAGCCCGTAGAGATGTGGTGGCGTACTGTGTGTGGCGTTTAGTTCCCAGTAAGTTTTTTTCCTGTATATGACCTTCAGTAGTTCTTTTACTTTCTTCTCAATGCTGGTGGTTGGGTTCCTTTTTGTTTTAATGTAGCAGTCTGTCTTCAGTATGTCGTCAATCTTCTCTTTGTAGACTGCATTGTCTAAGATTAGCGTGGCATCCCCCTTATCCGCTGGTCAGATTTTTACTTTCTTATACTTTATGTATAAGTAAGTATAGGAATCATGAAAATTTTCGAACTCGAGATTTCAACGGATATACACGTTTTGAGGTCCCCTGAATCGT